>BPTQ01000001.1:310407491-310930222 GCA_019973895.1 Chrysanthemum seticuspe | reverse complement strand
TGATAAACTGCGAATTACGCGTTTTTGACCCGTATTTCCAGCTTTAAGCAGCGTTTTTGCACCCACTGAGACTTATCACCCATTTTATATTTTTAGATGGAGTACATTCCTACAAGTTTCATATTTTTACGATACCCGGTTTTACGTTTTATGGCTTAACGACTTACGGTTGGCATTTAACGGAACCAAATCATGCTCTAAACTCAAGATAAGATCAAAACTATCCACCTAAGTCATCTTATCACTATATCGCCGACTTAGGGGGGGGGGAGTCATCATTTTGGTGGCATCATCCTAACCATGGTTCATTTAGATCTTTACAAGTGTCCTAACTTAACCATGGTTAATATTTAACCCAATATATGGTTAACCAAACTTACCCTTCTATAAATAGCAAGTGAAAGGCATTCTAAGAACCCTCATAATCTGTTTTGGGTCATTCATATCATAAATCCTTCACATCTTCCATCATTTGGTCTATAAACTCTAAGTTTATGCAAGGAAGTTCCAAAGATCAAGCTACTACATCAAATCTCTAGCAAATTTAAGTGATCTTCTTGAGTTTAAATCCACTCAAGTCACTTAGTACTTCATCACCAGCTCTTCAAGTTTTCAAGGGTGCCAAGGTGTGGAAAGCTAGCTCAATCTGAAGTCTTACGCGATCAATCAAAGTCCTATCCTTACTAAGTTACTCCTTTCTTATTGAAAGCCAAAAGTTGTAAGCAACTTATCACCACCATCATCTCATCTTTATTATTCATAATCTTAACTATTTCATGCTATATATATAGTTACTATGTTGATTCATGATATACAAATACTCAATCACTTGTTTTAATTCACATATTGTCATAAAAGTAACAAACTAGTAAACTAGTCATATTCTACACATGTGAGACCATTAAAAACAGTAACATAAGGAATTTCTAACTTAAATAATACGGTAGACAAGATAAAAAAGTAAACATAGAAATTTGAATCACCCGAAACGGACAAACGAGTCAAAAGTTATAAGCAAAAGAAGTTAGCGAAACCTAAACGCCGAAACTGCCAATAGCTTGCTGTTTTGAGTTCTGCCGTTTTAAAAATGGTACTTCTGGTCCGAATCATCAAAAAGTTAAAATACGAAAGTTGTCTGGAACGACGTTTTCCTTCAGTTTTAAAGAAGCTCTGACCTTGAAAATGCTTAAACAGACCATAAATCTTTCAAAAACAGAAACTGCCCTATATTTAAGTTTCACAACTATACTTTTGTCACAACTACAAGCAAACCAAGAGGCCTAATGGCCATAAGCCAAGACCACGACTACGGCTAAGGTCAAGGATGAGTCTCAAGACCATGGTAGTCAAGACCAAAGTCACGGAAAGAACATGGCTAAAGCCTTAAGGCTTGTTTACCCAAGACCGTTAACTAAGGTAATCATATTTATGAAACGACGAGAACTTGTAAAAACATGATAAGCTTATTTATATAACAATATTCACTCAAAACATGTGTTGTATCTACTAAGTACTACAATAGTAGGGAGCTTCATGTGAGGGGTTCATTTGAGTAAAACGTATCGACGAGTTGCTGGATTTACGATTTAAAGTGTCCTAGCTCCTCGAACGTTTACTGCATGACCTCTGAATTATGATGGCCCGAACGGTAGTACGATATCTATAAACTAAATATGTTTTCACATATTAAAGATCTTTCTATAAACATCATATGATAATTGACTACATCATGATCAACATAGGAATATATATGTATATATATAGCATGGTTTATGTTTTCCTAAACATTATTCCAAACCTAAGTCGCAACATTCTATTTTAGGTTGCTCGTAGAAGTTCCCACGGCATATCCATCATTCTAATTATACATTTGCTATCATTTACTTTGAGGTGAGTTCAGCCTCACTTTCTATTATTTAATTGTTTTACAAACCGCTGGGGGAGATACATGCTTTATTTTAAATCGAACACATTTCTTTCAAATTATACTTGAATATATTAGTTGCACTAAGTACACTATTGCCAAATTCCCTATTATCATGAACCATTAATCACTTGCGAGTGAACGCGAATAATGTGGATAGATCTATCGGGAATGACAAATCCCGTTTGTTTGACCATGTCCGGTAAACAAACGCACTCTATTTGAAGAACCATAGGTTAATTGGCAAATTACCTATTAGGGCAACTGTTACTATTATATCAATTTCTATTGACAAGCTGTTAACGTTTTCAGTATCATGAGCTTAGTGCAATAATAACTGTTTTGGTTTTCAATCCATTGGTGTGAATTTATAACTCACACTACAAACATTATGTGTTCAACTGATTTCCTAAACTCTATGAATTTCACTCAACTTTTGCGTTGACAGTTTTAAGCATATATTTCAGGTCCATAATGTCGGAAGCTGGCACGAAAGAGCAAGGATACTGAAGAAGGCTATAAATTTTATTATCATTCGAAAACCCATTTAATGTATTTTGTAAACTTGGAACCATTTGGGATATCATTTTTGTAAACTCTGATATTTATATAAATCGAATGATAAATCTTTTAAAACGACTCCATTAGAGTTCGTTTTCTATTGTTATGACTGTTGTGCCATGAAGTAACACCCAGTTTGAATTCCGCTGCGTACCACGAAATTGGAGGTGTTACAGATTGGTATCAGAGCCACAGTTATAGAGAAACGAGTCTAATCGAGACTTAAACTGTAACTACTTTTACAAACAAAAACATTTTATAGCCTTTCGTTCTCCGTGCCTTCCATCCTCCAGACGATTATGTGACTTTTAGGCATTTTAAGCTATACAAACATACTAGTATATTGATATATACACTTGACATAATTTCAATCATAAACAAAGTACTCAACATATATGCGTATGCCTATTCTAAGGCATTACGGCACAATCATATTTTCCCAATCTCCCAATCATGCATCTACTCATTCATTTTAGGATTACGAAACTTTATCCAAGACATTGTAACTAATTACAATGGTCTTCCTACTTCCTAGACATTGTGAGATACAATGGTCTCATACATATTTCAAGACACTGTGAGATACAGTAGTCTCTATTACATTCTCAGACATTGTAAATCCTACAGTGGTCTCTCTTATATCCTCAGACACTGTGAGTGAAACAATGGTCTCAACTATTTTTCAGACATTGTGAGTTGCACAATGGTCTCTATTATTCCCTAGACATTGTGAGGTACACAATGGTCTAATTTATTTCTCAACTATTTCTCAGATGAAGAGCCACTAGATACTGACTACAGGAAGAAGTTCAAAATCATAAGACTCCAACATGCTGCAAAAGAGTTCGAACAGCAACAAATGCGTGGCCCCGAAGGGTAAAGTGGTGGTGTCCAATCTACACCAATTCCTGATGCGGTTAATCAACCCGATAAGGGAGATGGTGCCACCACTCTTGAGCAACAACAAAAGCGCCTGGAGGATTCTATTGATTATGACTTTGAGGAACCTAAAAAGGAAAAGTCTGAGAAAGAAAAAGCTGATGGAGAGGCTGCAGCTCAAGCCAAAGCAGATGAAGAAGCCCGGATTCAGGCTGAAGAAAAGGCTAAATCTGGACAAGATGACGAAGTGAATTATGATGATTTTCATCTCAACAGTCCAATTCGTTCCAAAGAGGAAACTTCTGAACCTCCTAAGGACCCTGAATCTCCTCATGTCTATTCATCATCAGATTCGTCTTCTCACTCTTCACCTCCACCATCCAGAAGAACAACCAGATCCACATCCAAATCTGTGAAAAATCCAACGGACTCTTAGATATCTCGGGCAAAGACAAGGATTGTTAAAGCTGTCAAGTAGGTCAGGAAGAAAGATGTGACCAATAAAAAGTTAGATATACTCGCTGACAACATCAAACATCTTCATGACGAGATAGACAAGATGTATAATGAAAGGGAGTACGTCAAGAAGCTCATGCAACGTGATCTTCAAGGGGAAATGAACGAGATGATCACGGGATACACTCACAAATTCCTTCTCGACACCGTTCCTGGAGTTACAAAGGAAATATTTACCAGACAGCTCTATCCAAATCTCCTGAAATTGGCCAAGCAAACATTGCAATCCACTCCGGTCACAATGACGATCAATCCAATGGAGCCTGCAGCTGTCTCTGATGCAGAGTTGATTTCCAAGCTAGTTCTACAAATGGGCAAACGATCTGCAACTTTCACCTCTGACGAAGGTAAACTTTTTGAGGCATTACTGGAATATCAACTCAAGACTTCATGCAAGGAGCAAGCTGAAAGGCCTAAGCGTCCAAGAGACGATGATGATAAGGATAAAGATAAAGATAAAGAGTCTAAACGCCCAAAGAAAACTGGTGAATCATCTTCCATTCAACCTCCACCCCAAAGGACTCCAGCTCAACAACGATCTCCTCCACGCTCTTCTGTTGACAAACCTCAGGACTCTGAGTCACCACCTCAGACGGAGAAAACCGGTGATCATTTCGAATACACTGGTGGTGACAATGAGGAAGACCCTGATCCCTAACAACAACCCACCTCTCCCTCTTCATAAAAAAACCAGCATCCTCATCTAGGCCAAAGAAAAAGAAGAAAACACCTAAGGCTGATGTCGTCTCATGGCTAGACGAAGATGACACAGAGTATGAATGGTTCTCTACACTAGTTGATGCTACTCCCACCCTAACTGATGATCAAGATATGGTAGAAGGTCGTACGTTGGAACATGCTAAGTTACTGCAAGAAAAGTTCCGAGTGAAGAAAATGACGAATCAGAGTTGAGACGAATCAAGAATGAAGCCTTTCAACTACTCAAAGACAGCTCGGAAAGTGCTATCGAAGTTGAATACCATCTTGAAAACATAGAACGAGCCATGTCTAACAACATTGATTGGCTCAACCCTGAAGCAAATATTGACTACACCAGACGAGACAAGGCTCCATACTGCACCGACTGGTCTAGACCTCTACCAACGATTGGCCAACCAAATCAACCTAAGATTCTGTTCCACTACTTCTTCAACAATGATTTGGAATTCCTTCTACACGGTAGCGATTGTTCAAAGAAATACGCTACATCACTTACACTTCCGTTCCCGGCAGCCATATACTCCAACTGCATAGCCATCGAAGAAAAGGCTACTCACATGTTTTCTAACAGTGTGGAACAATATGACATTGATACAATGTACGGGATTCACCATTGGCTGGAACGCCGATGAATCTACTACAAAAGCTGCCAGGTTCGAAAGTCTCAACATGAAGTGTACAGTACAAAAGGGATCGTTGCTGTTAAGCATGTAGCTCTTTCGTCTAAATGGGATTACACCTTCCTCAAGAATATCATGGTCAAAAGACAAGACGAAAGGGACTATGCATTCTGTGAAGCGGACTTTCAGAACTTGTCTCTCAACGACATTGAAGATCTGTATCTTGCCAAAGTACAGGGATGAATGAGACAATTTTCGACGGAAATACAACGTGAATACATCAAGTCCTTGCTCATCTTCATCAGAAGCATAGTGATCCAGGAACGTGTAGAAGATTTACAACTTGCTGTTGAACTGTATCAGACTCGTGTCAACCTCACCAGACCTCAGCTAGAACTTCCTGACATCAACCAGCTTCCATAATACACTCTCGTCTGCAAACCATTCGGTGTAGTTTACCGTAGTGAACTACAACACAACTGCTTGATGGCGTGTAGAGATCTTCATAAGTTTGCGGATTACACACTGAAGAAGGTCAGGGATGGCTTGGCTTATAGGTTGAAGGCGATACATGAAGGCATTGGGTCTCCAAAGCGATGGAATTCTCAAGAAAGACGGGATGTTAAGAGGATCATCACTCGGATCGATGAAAGGTTGTACAGAAGGGACCAGTTCAGAACTCTGGAGAGCTTCGTAGGTGGCCGTCCCAAGATTACACTCACAGGCTATCAACGCCCTGTTCGCATTTCTGGAAATATTGCTGGACTACCTGGTACCCATTAAACTGTTTCATTTTCTATTTGGATGTGTGATTATTTAATGACTATGGTTTGTGCACACATAATAGTGTACAACCCGTACTTGTAATGAAAGGACCCTGTGGTACGCTTCAGTGCCACAATCCATATAAAAGGAGCGAAAGCTTCTTACTTTTGAGTAAAACTTATCAATCTTTCATTTTTCAAAGGTTTTGCTCAAAAGAACAAGTACTTCCCCTTATGATTTTCAAAACCTCAAAATTTAATATCACTTGTTGAGGGGGATTATTTGATTAAAAACTTTGTTCACAAATTGTTCTTCGTGATAATCTTCCCGCAAAACTCGAAATGGACATATTCGATATCAAAATTTCGTCAAAAATAACATTTATATGCCATTTTTGAGGGGGAGAAAAATTATGTGATAAGAAATATGTTGTGAAATTGCAAATGAATCTTTGTGCTATAGACTTAACCAATGAATTGACGAAACCCTAAATGTTAGTAACTCGAAAAGACTTGTCCGGGACGGGTAATAATTTCAAGCTAGTTCGCTAGTGATGTAAACGTGTCTCGCAAAGGACTTGTCCGAGTAGAATGTACCATTCGAGAAACTCTTGGTAGACATGAACTTTGACGGGTTTGACAACCTTTCGAGGCTTGTCCACACCTTTAAGATAGTTATTAGAGCTAGTTGTCACCTAAAAGCTGACAATGTAACTCTTTAACTATGCAACGTAACCGTGTCTCGTGAGGGATTGTCTATCTTGAGTTGAATTCAAAAAGTGTGCGCTCTTCTCTCACCATGCAAATTTCATCAAAACATGTAAGCATGTGTGGAGGGGGAGTATTTCTGCAAAATCTTAAACTCTCACAGTGGTTCAAAATGGTTTTACTCATAACCACTTTGAGAGATTTTCGTGAAAATGGTTTTATGGCAATGGAGTTATAAGGTGATTAAGGTTAGGAATAACTGTCCTATGATCCGCCAGAGCCGGAGGGATCTACCCAAGGACATTATCAATAGTTAGAATTAGAAGTCCTTATGTATGATTATAAAAAGGAGAAAATGAGAATCAGAGAAAGAAGGAGTTGAAGAATTAAAAAGAAAAGCAAAGAAAAGGGTGAAAAGAAATAGCCCTCCAGATTATTCAACTTAGGGCAGACACCGGGTTCAATTCATATGCTACTGGTTGTCACTAGATGACACCGGTATTGAAGATTAAAAGTCGTCATGGACCCAGTGATGCATGCACTAAACCTTTTTAGCCACTCAAGTTTCTCCCAAAAAAGCTTGTTTCATTCTCAAAGGGAACCCTAGGTAAACTATCGGCCTTCTCTTAGAGATCGCTGGTATTGAAGAAGGAGACCCTCTCCCTAGTCTCCGCTCAGGAAAACCAAAGCGCACTATTGAGTCTAGAGCCACGAGATTCATCAAAAGATCTCTTAGTTACACTTAACATTTTATCGCTTGTCGTTCAACAATAAGAACGCAAGTGATTCTTTATCGTGTCCTTCACAGATCTTAGCAATCTGTCGAGAACATTTATGAGAGGTTCACAATTGTGATCCTCAGTGATTGAATGGAAACTCCTGCCAGGGTCAACATCAAACAGCCTTGACAGCAGGTCACTTCGGTAACTCCCCGTGGATTACGCTTAGTGTGTCTCAAACGGTCTACAGTCGTGAGGTGATGCTTCGGTGTACCTCGACTCATCTGAACTGTAGATGTACTTCGGTACATCGTGTTATCTCACTTGTGGGACTCCAGTTCAGGAACGGCCTTTGTAAGAATTAGAGTTGTGTTTTCACACTATGCTGTTAACACTCTCGAAGTTCAAACTTGTAAGTGCTGGAATCCGCTTATTACTAACCTTTCTTATGTTTTCTTCTTATGGAAGCTCTGGAGCGGACTAATCGTGCAGATTCTTCACATGCTCATACCAACAACATCACTAATGGAAGTTCTCTCTAAAGGCAACACAAAAGTCAGAATGATTCTTCGTCAAGTCAAAGAATCTACAAAGTTTAAAGACCAAGAGTGTAAAACCCTAAAATCTCAAACGTGTGAAAAGACCATTTTGCCCTTCAAGCTTAAAATTTGTAAAATATGTATATTAAGTCAACCTCGTCAACTACGTTTATAACCTAACTAAGAAATAATAACTTGTACAAGATAAAAAAAATAAAAAATAAAAATAAAATGACTTACACTTATATAACACATTAAGAAGTTACTTGAACCATTGCATGTAGAACTTTACTAACACATTTGAACTAAATAAAATTAACATAATGGTAATTAAAGTAAATTGGTTAGTATTGATGGAGTCAATGATTTTCCCCTTCAAATTCGGTACAAATAAACGCCCCTCCCCATGATTTTGTTCCAATATTATCTCCTAAAAATCATCTCATTTGGAAACTCTCAATCACCATTTAAAATAAAAACATACAACCTAATTATATCTAAAACACAAATGACGGCAAAAGTAAAAAAACCCTTCCCTCTTCCAGTTCTGTCGCCTAGAAGGAAGTCCAAGAGAAGGTCGTAGGTGATTGTGTACGGGCTGAAATCGCGTGTTTGATCCGAAGGTGTGCTTGATGGTGTCGTTAGCTCAATGGTTGCTGCTGGTCGTGACTTATATGGCACAAGAAGGTGCTTGTTTGGTTGGCTTTTGATCTTTGTTTCCTTACTCCTTTCACCCGCTACAAAGGTACCTCATGATCTCGTCATTCCATTTCATTTTCTGAATTCTGGTCATGGGATTTGGCTACAATACGCAAGCTTTATCAAACCTAAATAACATATCACATAAATATTTGTAAAGGAAGTCATGTAAAGGTCTAAGGATAAATTACATAAAATCATGACTATGTATATGTGAATGTCGTATGGTATATATACCTTGTATGAGTGTAAATCTGATTCTGGTGCCCTCACGTCATGCATAATTCTTACAAGGCTAAATGGAAAATCATGTGTTATGGTTAGTATATGTGTTGCTAATCTCTATATAAAAAATGATGGGTATGTCACATAAAATGATGAACGTTTGTTACATAAAATCATAGCCTAGACTACATGAAATAACTAATGAATTGGACACATGTTTCGACCCATTGAGACCATGGTAAACTAAATCTGCTCGACACCCAACCACATGATTACACACGTTTTAATCATTTTTTTTATGACGAGCTAGACATGTTTTGTACGTACGCATATATATTGGTTTAATTAAATCGACAAGAAAATGGACAAGGGTCTCGACTTGGTTTTATATGGGTTGAAGGGATTTACTTATGGGTTGTGGGTGTCTCGACCAAAAATAGAATCACATGAGGGGTCGTTTAACCTTGTGGTAATCAAGTTCAAATTGTGTATAAACATAAATGATAATCGTAATCTGAATCTAGAGTTTCATGTGCTATGCGATTTTTATAAAAGTTAAAAGGTTAGTCTTGTAATTAATAAAACTTGAAGGTTTACTTGTTAATATGGTAAAGACAGGGACTAAATGAGTAAAACAGATATATATGAGGTATTTACAAATAGAACCCTACACTTTATAATATTTACACTATAGACCCTAAACTTGTGTATATTGACTTAAATGATCCTTAAAGTATTATAACACTCATTTAACCTAATATTTCTTTTAAAGCATCATAAATGACTAAGCTTATTTAATACGGAAACCTGCTAATTATAGAAAGTTACTAAAAATAGAAAGCTGCCTAAAATAGAAAGTACTTAAAATGGAAAGATTACTAAAGGTGGAAACCTGCTAAAAATGGGAAGCCGTCTAAAATGAGTAATCTGGTCTTAATAAGCGTTATCTAATTCATAGGTTCTAGATGGCGGGATTGATTCTTCGTGTGGCCTTACTTTCCTGTTCTGCTTGCTTCGAATAAGGTACATATATTCTGACCTTTCTCATAAGGTTTCTCATGATCTCTTTGCATCTTTGACCTCTTGCCAATTTGATATTGAACCTTTGCTATGCTATTGAACTATTGATATTAAATCTTTGCTATTGACCCCTTTTGCTATTGAACCTTTGATATTGATCCTTTGCTATTGGACCTTTGATAATTGAACCATTGATATTGGATTATTGATTTGATTTGTGAACTGCTAATATTGGACCTTTGATATTGATTGACCTCTATATTGTACACTTTGACCTGTCAGTTTGATACCCGAGCCATTAACTAGGCATGGGGGTTCCATGTCCGTGTCATTGATGCACCAATGGCATGACTCTAGTGTGGTTGAGTGATGTTCCACACCGTCCCTTTTGTTTGATATATGATTATGAGCTCAAGAAAGATATGTTTGGCCACTATGATTTGATTTGCAGGGGCGTATGGATGCATCCTAGATTTGATTTGATTTGAATTTGATATGATATGATTTGTTTTGGTGATGCGGTGCGTGTGTGCAATACACCCCCTCACATTTTGGGAGCTAGCTACTCCACTGGTTACTGAGGTCTCCCCTCATATTGGTTTGGTATTCCGAGGTCACCCCTCCGAATACAATGGTTACTATTGGTTACTTGGCTGATATTGCCACTATTGATATGGTTTGTTTTGTTGGCTCGGGATAGATTTCTGACAACCCTTACACTTTTGATATACCTATATTGTACCTTCTGGATTTCCCACTGCACCATATTCTGAATTGACTGTCCTTTACCCAATACCCTTATATGACTCACTCTACTACCAAGATATATATGTTCCATTGCTTTGATCTGTTACACTCTCATTCCGTTACTTCAGACTATCGTTCCATTCACGTACCGGGTTATTATATGTTTATTAGATTTGATTATGCTATTCATGTCTTATGTGACTATTGATTTCCCTACTACGATATGACTAATATGCGGTTATCTGATTTTCCTGTTTTCATCTGATGATATGTGATCTCGCTGTTATGTGACCTCTGAATTGTCTGTTGACCATGCTAGTGTGTAATCGATAGTTTTTGTCTGTTTATCATGTATACTTCGTTCAGTTAATTTTGTGGACTATGATTACCTGATAGTATCCTTATATGCTTGTTGTTGACCTGCCATGTTTGCATTTCTGATTATGCTACGGTTTGACTGGGTAAATGGTTCAGCTTGTGACGTCTGGCTTGTTAATTTGTTTAGTTGCCCTGCTATGTCCTTAATTCATTTAATTATATCGTTTATATTGTATTCCTACTTATTACGTGTGACTACCATGTATTGAATGCTATTAACACTTCCGCTGTTATGATACTGGTTATGTCTTCAACTAAGGGTTTTGATCTGTGTGAATTGCCATGCTCACTTATTAATTAATTGCTTCCGCTTTCCTGTAGATATCTGTTTGACTTGTATGTCTTCTGATTTCCTGAATTGATTGTATGACATATATGTTGTGTTGATGCGACGCCTTCTATGTTTGCTTATGTTTTAGTTCTTGTATGTCTGGTTTGTATGTGCTTGTTTATATGTCATCGATGCTTTGCTTTGCCTCGTTCTCCTTGTTATCTGTTCGTTTTGGATATCCGTATAATTTTGTTCTGCAGGATCCTCATTGACTCATTGTTCTCATTTCGCTACGACTTTGTTATCCGTTTCCTTTGTTTCATTTTGCATTTCAGATTTTCTTTAGCTTTCATTTTGTTATATCTGTTCACTGAGCTTTTTAAGCTCAGCCGCATTTCTTTTCCTGCGGCAGGTTTTTAGGTTTGAAGATGGGCTTTGATGGGCTGAGAGTTGGATTATTCGAGTAGACCGACCTTAGTTACCTTATCATTTTGGTTTTAACTTGAAGAGTTATTGTTTTTAGATTTTATTTTATTTTGGGACATATTGGAATTTTGTATTTTCTTTGTAAGTCATTCGTTTATATGACTTGGTAAATTATTTTATAAGGTTTCCGTTTACAAAATTTTAAATTGTATGTTCTGATATGACACCAGAATGTGACACTTCTACCCTTGTCGGGTTGGGGTGTTACAGTTAAGCTTTTATCTTTAGTGATTTCGTTTCTCTAAACAGATAGAAGGTTTTGTGAACCATATATGTAAATGTTAAGCAAAATTTTATAATGTTTTTGAAATATTTCTAAATAAATAAAAATTTGGACTTTGGAGTAGGAGTATTTTTTAAGTGAAAAAAGATCGAGAATTCATATTATATTTTCAGGATAATCGGTTGAAGAAGTTTGAAGTTTTTAAGTTTTATAATCGACTTTATCAACAGATTATGTCTGAAAACATAGTAATATTCAAGACATGTGTGATCCTTATTCTCTATGGTATATAAACTAGAAAGATTTCACTTCTTTCACCTATGTAGGATATATAAACATGAAACGGTTTTATCAAACACATGATATTATGCATGCATACATGCCGACTTTTGTATTTCTAGTACTCTAATTTATACCATTTTATTCTTAATGAAAAAGTTTAAATTTTGTTATTAAGTGATGACGCAATTTTGAGACGGAGATCTTCTACGGAATACAAATTTTTATCACTGATTTCATATGTATATTCGTTTTTTTTGTTCGGTTGTGCTTGAGGAAAATATTGCCAACAATGCAACTCGTTTTGTGTTTCTTGAATTACATGCCATGAAGTTAATTAAGTATTCTTAGCTGCAGGTAGTTTAGTTCGAGCGTTTTATACAAAGAAGACACTTCCTTCTAGGGTGTCAAAAATCCCGACCCGACCCGGACCCGACCCGGACCCGAACCCGACTAAGCATATTCGGGTCGGGTTACTCGGGTCCAAAGTCTAACTCGGGTCAATCGGGTCAACCCGTTTAACCCGAGTACGAATTAGGGTCGGGTATCGGGTTTAAATATTTTGCTTAGTCGGGTTCGGGTCAACCCGACTAACCCGAGTTAGGATTTTTTTTTTTTTTTTTTTAACAGGATGGTCGTAAAATGGTGTGTTGTCAAGATTTGTGTTATCTTTAGGATGTGTCGTAATGGGTAAGAAATGCTTATGGTATTGTGATTATTCAATTTGCTTGTTTGGATCTGTCATGGACTTGGAGCTTCTTTTTTTGACTTTGTGTTTTTCATGTCAAAGTCTTGTTTCTTGTTTTCTGTTTTTAAATTCTTTACGCTGACGAGAAATCTTCACAACTACATTTGATTTGAGTCTTTTTTTTTTTTTTTTTTTTTTTTTTTTTTTTTTTTAATAATATCTATGCTCTCAACAGCATCTGTTATATTCAATAATAGATTGAACAAGATTTTAATCTTTGTTTCCCATTTATCAACTACGATGCAAACGTTAAAAGCCTGACTTTTTACGTGTGTTAGTTTGTTATTGATTGATTTATTCATTGGTGATGAACTTTTCATAATGTCACAACTTAGGCAGCGGCCAGACAACCGTGGGTATGGTTTCCACAGATTAACAGTTTTTTCTATCTGTTCGTCTACTAGCTTCCATCTCACATCATTAAAATTTATATTTTCAATTGTTTTTGGATTGTCCAATGGATGTATTTGATATAAATTTGTTTAGGTGCTAATTTACCATAATTAAACTTATTTACACAGTCGAATCGAAGGTCCAGCAGCACATGATTTACACATTTAAATTCTATGATTTTGTAAATGGCACAGACCCGAACCCGACCTGACCCGACCCGACTTGACCCGACCCGACTAGACCCGAACCCGACTAACCCGAGTTCAAATAGGGTCGGGTTCGGGTATATTATTTTTAGCCTCGACCCGACTTGGACCCGACCCGTTTGACCCGAATCCGACCAACCCGACCCGAATAGCACCCCTACTTCCTTCCATGAATATAAGAGAATTTTGTTCTATTAAAATCAGTGGGCAATCTTTTTGCATGATTTAGTTGAAGAACCATCTATTTCAATAATTATGTTAATCCGACTAACTCTTTGTTGCTTTGTTGACCCTGTACATCTCCGCTAACAGTACTTAATCTTTAAAGTTAAAAACTCCACCCATTTTTTAAGATGTTGCGAGACACTTATTAATCTTTATATTAATGTATGTCATATGTTATGTTTGCAAGCTGAATGTCACTTGGTATTAATTATGTGCAATGTTGGTTGAGAATAATCGTAGGTTAGTTTTCACATTCAAAACAAAACTTTGATGTATATATTCCCAGAGTATTATTGGTGCTTATTTCATATTCAAGAAATGACTTTAATAAGATAGTGAGAGCTTATGAGTAATTCAATTAACTTGATTATGAATTTGAGTCATGATTAATTTTATAGTTATTAAATTGAACACTCCAACAATATTAAGATGGATTTTACAAATTCAATGGCATGAGTCATGTGTTAAGTTAATTTAATAACAATGTAATTTGTTAAGAGCAAGAGATGTTGTGATATACCCATATCTCTTCATCACTGCCACGTTACTGCCACATTAGCATAACAAACTTCCGCAACTAACCACAACAAACCCCTTCCATCATAACAAACCTCAACCTCTTCATTTGGGGCCTACCACTACTACTTTATTTTTTTTATTCAAATTTACAAATAAACTAACTTCATTTCATTAAAAATAAAAATACAATACATAACACAATAATAATAAAAATAAACAAGATACGGAAAAAAAATGACACGGGTAAAATAAATACAACACATACTAATGGATCGTATCTTCGACATCCCACATCGGGTAATTTTTCAAAATCTCTCAAACGTGAACATACTTGAACTCCTTCCCACCAAAGCGTTGCTCAAAGTTCAATTTCTCATTCACGAGATGAGTGTGGTCATTTTCACCACTTCGACGCTGCAAACGTTTGTAAATAGCGTGAATTTTTTGCAATGAACGTTAATCCTTGTTCATTTTCCCGTGATTGAATATTTGGTACGATGGTCATCGGTAGTCTGATCATTTAACATCTCCATAACGTTATTCCAAAAACAAAAAAAATTCGGAACGGTTATTTTCCATATCTAGAGCTTGCGAAATTTCTATCGAAACTTGCGAAAACAACATTTCTTCAATATACGTTTATGTTTGCATTCTTTTTTCCTCCAAACTCATTCAATCTTTATAAAAAAACACTTCACCTTCAAAAATATTCTTACTCTCCACAAATAAAAACTCCACAAATAAAAAGAAAAAAGAGAGAAAAAAATGGGACAAGCGAAAGCTCGTCGTGCAGACGGCGAGCTAAGCGACGGCGAGGGATGACGAAGGGGGCGATATGATGGCGAGCCACGGCGAGCTATGATAGCAACGGGATTTTAATACTAGACGAGTACTCGTGCATAGCAACGGAATTTTATAGCGACAGATCGTTTTGTGTTAAAGAAAAGTTTATTGGTTATAAACGAAAAATAATAAAAGTTTGAAGATTTGGGGATTAAACATAATGTTTTGAAAATCCGGTTCGACCCGGGTGGTTCAACCGGTTGCACCGTTCCGGTCAAAAAACGGGTCGATTTAAACCAAGTCAACCAAACGGGTTGGATAAAAAATAGGTCAAATTAAACCGGTCAACCCACCGGGTTTGAAGTTTCCCGGGTCAACCCGGTTTTCGATATGTATTACTAGCTTCCTTTTGAAATAATATGTTTTCAACATTTCCTTTTTTAGTTTCAACTTTTCACTTTTTACTTTTTGATTTTTCCTTTATAGTATAATTGGGTGCTCACGCGTGACGGCGGCGAATATCCTGTGACGATTAAACGGTGAAATAAATGTCGACATAAAGTACCATTTTTTTAAGTGACACATATTTAACAAAAAGTTTGAAATCTTATATTAATTTTTCAATACAGATTTGACACCAAGGTTTATTGATGACATACCTGTTATGAAAACATAACATTATTCTCAACATGGATGGTCCTCTTACAATGTAGTATATATTCAAAGAAGAATACACTTCTCTAACCTATAAGGGAATAAGGTTTAATTGACTCTAGTCAAAGTATTATAATACTCACAATCCATGCTATTTAAGTTATCTGTTCATTGTAGAGTGCCTGTATATTGAAGCTACTCTGATAACCAATATAATGCCAAAGTTTACATACGGTAACTAATTATAATACCTACTTTGATATAAAAATTTAATTGCGTATTAGTATTATATATTTTGAGCTAAGATTAAATAGCATATGGTTACATTGTATATAAAGAAAACAACAATCAAATTACCTTAAGTCATTGTGTTTTAAAAGTAAAAGAAGTTTAAAACACCTGTTGTATACTTGAAAGAGTGATCTTTTATTGTTGTGTTAAAAAACTAGTAGTAAATTTTCATAAAGTGTTTGGATAAACAATATCTAGAGAATACATGAACTTTTAAAAGTTTTTGGATAAATCATTCCAAACAAATCTCATAATCATATGTAGTGTTGTGAGTAGAGACTTTTCAACTCATTTAAAAAAATCATTTCAAATAAGCAATATAATTAAAAAAATAAAATGGTTTAGGCCGTACAATAGACGTGTACTTTTTCAAATGTACCGTTTTGGTACGTGAACTAAAATCCGTTCCATTTTATGTTGCGTACTTTTATGTTTTGGTACGTGAACTACTATTTCGTCCGTTTTTTTTAATTTTCGTCTGTTTTTTAACGTTTTCATCTCGTTTTTTTTTGTTTTCGCCTGTTTTTTTTTAAGTTTTCATTGGTTTCTTTACGTTTTCGTCTGTTATTTGAAAAAGTACACGTCTATTGTACGGCCTAAACCCAAAATAAAAATACCAACATTATATCTTAGTCTATTAGTATTAATTTTAATAAATAAAGAGAGTACGCATAACATAACTCATTCACTATGGTATATAAACAAGAAAGATTTCACTTCTTTAACCTGTAAGGTGAAATGTAGTTGAAATGATTTTATCAGATACATAATAAGCATAGGGTATCGTGGCTAAGCCACTTCTCTTCATTTTGGGCCCCACATGTGCCATATCACTTCAACACCCCCACTTAAAAATACCCCTCATTCACAACTAACCCAAACCTCTTCGCTTGGACCCCACTCACCCCCATTTTATTTCGTTTATCAAACAAACACACCCCTTTCGTTTATCAAACAAACAAAACTAACCCAAACCTCTTCTGCTCACCCCTACCGAAAGACTTTCTCGTATCTGTTTCTGCACGATCATCTCCATAATAGATGGTAATTTCGACCAATTTAGTTATAAATGGGTCTTGCCTTTTTCATATCTTTAACCGCTCCAATGTCTCAAATCAAGTTTAGCTAAAAAAGAACACATTGAAGGGGTCAAATAGATCAAACAAGTTGAAAGTCGCGTTAAGTTTTTGTAGGTCCCTAGTCTGACCCAGCCACCTGTTTGAACCTGGACCATTCAGACACTCTTGTGGACCTTAATCCGATTTGACACTCTTAGGAAGCAAACCGATTTTGATCCATTTGAATCCGAACCCATTTTGACCCGCCATCTTGCTAACTCTATTCTCCATGATCCTTTCAAATCATCACATCCTTGCAGTAAAACCAAAGTAATTGTATAATTGCTGCTTTTATAGTTACGCTGAAATGGCCAAGGAAGAAAAGAAAAAGATTCATCATCACGGAAGAGCTCTTGCACTAGTAAAAACCCACTTTGCTGACACTCGATATGTATTTGAAACCTAAGATAGAAACTATCTCAATTGGTGCATAACGCTTTAGATTGTTATATTGACCCACTTTCAATTAGATAGTTAGACCACGACTTTTTCTAAGTTAAAAAGTATATTAAAAAGGGTAGAGTTTATGTTAGTTTTCATACCATAAACGAAGAGGAAGTTTTTTGTTTTATACTCAACTTCATAAACAATTATGACATGAAAACATAACATTATTCTCTATGGTTCTTATATACTATGCTATAAAAGCAAGGAAGATTTCACTTCTTTAGCCTATGTGGGAATGTGTGAGATTTAAGGCTAAATTGATTTTAATCTGGGTTTCCTCTCGTATTTATGTGTGGGAATATGATAAGAATCTGTGCATACAAATTATATCACTAATTCAATATGGATTTTGTTGATACAAAAGTTGGGCGTTCCTTGTTTGGGGCTCTGGCTCTCGTACCAATTGCTGATTGTTGCTTGAGACCTGCGCACCTAAAGACAGAAAACACCGTTAGGCTTATCGTGGGATTGTCTCCCACGATTATCCTCCGGCGTGAGAGTAAGTAATCGGTTTAGGGTTCAGGTAGAGTTAGGGTTTGTAGATCGTACCTTTAACGAGGGATGGGATTCCCTTTATATATGCACAGAATCCTTGTTGGTTCCGTGTTCCCCAACCTTCGGCGTATCCCGCCTAAGTCGGTTGGGGATGATTATCTCCATAATTAGGAGATATCCGATATCTATTCCATGAATAGCTTTGGGTTTGGGCCTTCGTGAGCCCAAACATCTAATCGGTTTAGCCCAGTTCGTACTGGGCTAAGTTAGTGTTGGACTTTAGTCGGGTTCGTGACCCGGATATAGACTATACGTCATCATGTCCCCCCAGTCTAGTATGCGCAGTGACTAACTGCGGATGCTAGACTAATACTCGTAGTCAAAGAAAAAACTTCGAAGCGTAGCCGAGAAGCCATAAAAAAGATACCCGCCAGTACATTGTATCGAGACATAGGATTAAAAAATGGGCGCCTCGTAAGTCGGGGGAAAGTTACTGCAGCAGTGTCCCATCAAGCAATCTCAGCCACATAGTTAGGGTTGGTGGGGTCCACGTGTCACTCATCGCGTGGATGAGGGAGGTTATATAACCCTTCGCTTTATTTCCACCGTTTCGTCTCACAGTAAAAAGAAAACTCTATCCTTCATTTTCAAGAATCCTTACCTTTGCAATCCAGAAAAAACCGCTTATTTCTAAGGTAGCCGCGCGTGCGTTTTGTAAAACAATACCATGGTCACACAGTTGTCTGATTTCACCTCCGACCTCACCGAGAGTGATCTTCTAGAATTCACCTCGGATTACTTTATACCCCTCGACGTGCATCCGGTTGTTCCGGGTGCGCGGGCATCCATTGCAGATTTCCCCGAAGGGAAAATAGGGGTATACACACGTTTCTTCGAATTCGCGAATCAACGTGTGCCCATATCCCGATTTATGTGCGATATGTTAAATTATTACGAGCTGCACCTATCCCAGCTGCACTGCATCGATGCGGCTAAAATTACCAATTTTGAGGTGAACTGTCGCTTACTGGCGATTAACCCAACCATCCTCTTTTTCCGCGCCTTTTATCACACGACGTGGGCACATGGGTAGGTATCCTTTGCTAAGCGCGCTGGTAGGCTTCGGTGCTATACTGAGAAGCTAGACGCGCTTAGGAATTGGAGGGAGTTCTTTTTCTGGGTAGACGACACATGCTATCCGTGGCATTACAATTTTTATACGCGGGGTACGTTGCCGAGGGATGAGTGCCCCTTGCCTGGATCATATGTCGCTGAGGATGCGGAACTGATAAACGCTAACCGCATCCCCATTAGTTCCTACCCCGAGGAATTTTTGGTGCATATGGGCATCAGCCGTAATTATTTTGGTATGCCAGATGAGATGCCAATCTTCTTAGGCGCCAATGGCCAGGGTGGGTACTCATTCTTCCGCACCCCCTTTTGTGATTAATGTAAGAGTTTTTCTACCTTTTTCCGCACATTATATAACCTGTGTTGTTTGTTGTTCCTGTTGCGCAGAGATGGATCTTTTCACCGTGGTGCAGCTAGCGAAGCCAGTTGAGGTGAAAACAGGGACACGGCCACTGAGAGAAGGAGAGGAGCCGATACTGGCTGCTACCGCAGGGCGTACCCTGGAAATGAATATGGGAGAGACAGGGACCAGCTCATCAGTTGCAGTGGAAGCGACGCCGCTGCAAAGCGTGCCAAGTCCTAGGGTGCCATCCCCAGTGGCGTAGCCACCACCCGTAGTAGGGGCGCAGCCAATGGAAGAAGAAGAAGAAGAAGAAGAAGAAGAACAGGAATCTGGGCTGAAGCGCAGAAGATCATTCGGAGAGGATGGCGCAAGCTCATCAAGAAAGAAACGTCCGGTGATCCTTACCGTAGAATCATCCGCCAGTGACGCTGCGTCATCGCACCCATTCGCTGATATATCTGGCCCCCAGTAAGTAATGTCATCAATATATATTGTTTGCGCGCCAACTGTTTTTAACGAGAAACTGACAATTCTCTGTATGTGTATGCAGGTTTGAACAGGGTGCGGAGTCGCCCCCCCCATGATAGTCTTGCGCACTCTTCTGAGCCACACAACCAAAAAAGCGAGGATGTGTCTGCTGGGGATGCTCTAGTGGAACAATTGGTTGAAGAATTGGTGCAGGTGTCTGCGCATCTAGCGTCGTTAGTTGAGAAGCTCAAGGCGCAAATTCATGGTGAAAGCAGCCAAGGCGCTCAAAAAGATCAGAAGATTGCTTTACTGGAGTCGCAGCTGGCCAGTGCCAAGGCTGAGGCCGAGAGTCTTTCTATGTATGCTCAGAAGCAGGCTGATGAAAAGATGGCGCTGATGGGCCAACTAAACCAAGAACATGCAGAGGCTTCAGGGTACAAGTCTGCGTGTAGCAGGGCACTGAAATATTTGGAGAAGGGTAAAGAGGAGATGACTTCATAGCTTGAAAATTTCGGTGCCACAGTCCAGGGTGCCCTTGAAGCGCAGGAGATGAAACTGCGCAAGCTCAGCATAGAGTACGACGAGGAGTTGTATCCCCAACTCCTGTCCACCATCGCCGAGCGCAGATGGCTCATAGGCCATGGTCTGCGCCTTGCTGCGCTTACTACACTGGAGTCCCGAGAAGTGGTGGACGCATTCGGGGGAGTTGTTCAGTGCGCCCTGGAGCGTGGTAAGGCAGAGGCAGTGGAAAAACTGCATGAGGTGGATATGTTAAAGGTGGCTATTGAAAAGGTACCCGGGTATAATGCGCAGGCGTATACTGAGCTGGTGTCCGCCATGGAGAAGCTGAAGTCGTTAGAGCTTCCAATGATTGCTGAGTTAGAGCGCGACCAAGATTATCCGATTGGGGTAATAATGGAGGGGTTGACTTTGGCTAGGCACCGTTCTGAGGATGCAGAGGCGCAACATGATTACTTTTTGAAACCCAATGAGTCTCAGCTGCAGGTACATGTCTTTGTTCGTCCTCATGATATCTTGAACCCGTTTGCTCTGGAGAAGGAAGTCCCATTGAAGCATGGTTTGGAAGCTCATGCCACGAGGCTTGCCAAGAAGAAAGGTATCAAGGGCAAGGCCATTTTGTGTGGCGTAGGCGCCTCCCTCGGTCTGACGGGGTGCCTGTTAATGTCGCAACGGTGTCTCGTCAAAACTCTGATTTGTTAAAGAGTTTGAGCGAGATTAAGGAGTCACAGAACCGCGTAGGTAGCTCTTCCCTTGAGCGTTGTAATAGCTGGTAGCTTGTACTTTGTAAAATGACTACCCTTTTGGTAATAACTCGTAGTTATTAATAAAGATCTCTTTTTTTGTATGAATATTGTTGCAACTTGTAATGTACATACTTGTCTGTTTTTCTTTACGTGAAAGACGTATTTATTGCCGAAGAGTCAAAGTTGTACACTGGTGCGAATAATATGAGAAGTCCATAATCATGTATGAAAATCATAATATATTTGAGAGATAATTTCTAAGTATTTTATTTTTAGCATAATCGTGTATGTTATGATATGCAGCGTACTGTAAATATCACATTAAGGAATCAATTATCTTGGTTCCCAAGTTTGTTAAACGTGCACCATATGCGTTGTTGCGCACCCATCGTGAGATGCGCCCAAACTTATTCCAACGTCTTGAGAACAAGGTGTTTAACAAGGATACATGATCCGGTGTTGATGGATTTGCAACCCTCTTACTCAACAAGTTGTTTAGTAGGTTAACTTATCCTTTTACCATCGTGGGTGTATTTTAGTGCATGCACGCCATGTAGGCAAGAAATAAGAAATTGTTAAGACATACAGTATATGGAAATAACAAATTAAAATGTGTCGCGGAGTTAGCTAGAAACCGCGACATTGTATTGATACTTGCAAGTTTTTTTGAGAAATACATAAGACATTATACTAAGGAAAATAAAAAGTAAATACATAGATGTTTATTGGGTACTTGAGTAAAGCGCCAGGGCGTTTGTGCGCTGGGCAGTAGCCATTCCTATAGGTAGCACCTCTTGAGGTTGCATATATTCCATGTGCGTGGCAGTTCACGACCATCCAAGCCTCGTAACTTGTACGCGCCTGTTCCTAGTGCTTCAGTAACCTCGTAGGGTCCTTCCCACTTTGGTCCAAGCTTGCCTGTGTCTTCCGCGTGGCTCGCATCATTGGCGCGGTAAACAAAGTCACCTGGTCTGAATGAAACGCTGCGTACTTTAGCGTCATAGTATCCTTTCATCCTCGACTTTGATTTTGCCTCCTGTATAGTTGCGCGTTCGCGCCTTTCTTCTAGCAGGTCTAAGTCGACACGTCTCTCGTCATCATTGGTCGCCACATTGATTTCAGCAGTGCGGATAGTTGGCATTCCGATCTCGGCTGGTATGACAGCTTCTGTCTCGTAGACTAGAGAGAAGGGGGTGTCCCTTGTGCTGGTTTTTATTGAAGTGCGATGCGCTCACAGAACATGCGAAAGTTCTTCTACCCATCTTCCTTTGTGCGTGTCCAAGCGTGCCTTGATTCCTTCACCCAGGCTTCGATTAGCACGTTCAACTAGGCCGTTGGTTTGTGGGTGTTTAACTGACGCGAAGTGCTGTGTGATGTTTAGCTTCTCGCACCAGTCTTTGAAAGGGTTATCGCAGAATTGTTTCCCGTTGTCTGAGATGATTTCCCCAGGTAGGCCGAAACGGCATATAATGTTTTCCCATACAAAGCGTTTTACCTGGTTTCCAGTGATTGTTACCACTGCCTTTGCTTCGATCCACTTGGTGAAGTAATCTATGGCGACTATGAGGAATTTTAATCCTCCGGCTGCGACAAGAAAGGGACCTGCGATGTCGATACCCCACTTGTGGAATCGCCATGGTGCCGTAATTGGTGTTAGCTCTTGTTGTGGTTGGCGGGGAATGGGTCTGTGAACTTGGCAGTCGCTGCACTTTCTTATCAAATCCCGCGCGTCGCGGTGCATGGTGGGCCAATAGTATCCTGACCGTAAAGCGCGCGCCACCATAGACCGTGGTCCTGAATGCATGCTGCATGAACCTTCGTGGATTTCTCGGAGTACGTATGTTTCTTGTTGGGAGCCAACACAGCGGAGCCATGGTTGCAAGAAAGTGCATCGATACAGTATGTTGTCCCGAAGTTCAAATCTTTGCGCTGTGCGCCGTATCCTTCGGGCTTCCTTCTGCTCCTGGGGTAATGCTCCCTTGCTTATGAATTCTACTATCGGTGTCATCCACGTAGGTCCATCTTCCTCTACTACCATGGATATTTCCATTTCTGAGATGGATTTGCTTTTCAATATTTCTAGCAACACCTGTTTGGATAGGTGTGCGAAGCTTGTGGATGCGATTTTGCTTAATGCATCCGCCTTGCTGTTTTCCCCTCTTGGGACCTGTTTGATGGTAAACCTGTCAAAGCTTTGAATTAATGCCTTGGCTTTGTCGAGGTATTGGATCATGTTTTCCTCCTTGGCTACGTACTCACCCAACACGTGGTTGGCTACTAGTCTGGAATCTACATTCGCTTCCAGGTTGCGTATACCCATTCGAGATGCGATATGTAGTCCAGCTATTAAGGCTTCATACTCTGCCTCGTTATTTGTTGCTAAGAATTCAAAACGCAATGCGTAAGTGAATTCCATTCCTTCTGGGTTTGTGAGGATGAGGCCTGCTCCTGACCCATCTACGCAAGAGGATCCATCTGTGAACAAGATCCATGGATCTGGTAGTTCCCTTGTACTTGGAGCGGGTGCATCATCCGTGTCTGGTTTTTCAATGATGAAGTCTGCGAGTATTTGCCCTTTTACCGCAGTCCGTGGTCTGTAGGTGATGTTGTGCTCGCCGAGCAACACACTCCATTTTTGCAGTCGTCCTGATGCATCAGGCTTGGAGATGATTTTCTTGATTGGTTGGTCTGTGATTCCTGCTATCAGGTGCGCTTGGAAGTACATGCGTAGCCGTTTAGCAGCGAACACCAATGCCAGAACTAATTTTTCCATGGCGCTGTAGTTCATATCCGTCTTCTTGAGCGCCTTGCTTACAAAATAGACAGGGGTTTGCACTGAATCCTTATCTGTTAGTAACACTGCACTGACTGCTTCATCAGTTGCGGATAAATACATGATCAGCTCTTCCCCTGGTCGGGGTGCGGCAAGTGTTGGGAGCGTTGCCAGGTGTTGTTTAAGCTGTGTGAAGGCCTCTTTCGCCTCCGTGGTCCACCGGAAATCACCCTTCTTTATACACTTCTTGAGTGTTTTGAAAAGGGGTAATGATTTGTCTGCTGACTTGGATAGGAATCTGTTTAGACCGGCCAGCTTTCCGTTAAGGGATTGGACTTCTTTCAACGTACGCGGTGAAGGAAGTTCGATGGCGGCCTTAGTCTTTTCTGGACATGGTTTTATGCCCTCAGGTTCTATCAGGAATCCAAGGAACATGCCTTTAGTAGCGCCGAAGGTACATTTTTTGGGATTTAGCTTCATGTTGATCTCTCGTAGAGTTTTGAACGTTTCCTCAATATCGCGCACTAACTCATCTTCAGTATGGCTCTTTATGACCAGGTCATCAACATAGACCTATAGGTTGCGGCCCACCTGTTTTTCGAAAGCATTATCTACTAACAGCTGATAGGTGGCGCCTGCGTTCTTCAAGCCAAAGGGCATTTTTTTGTAACAGTAGACGCCTTGGCTTGTGTGAAAGGCCGTTTTTCCCTCGTCCTCCTTTGCCATATGTATTTGATGATATCCTTTGTATGCATCGAGGAAACACTTTAATGGATATCCGCACAAAGACTCTATTTTCTAGTATATCTCTGGTAATGGATAGCAGTCTTGTGGACATGCTTTGTTAAGATCGGTGAAGTCTACGCACATCCGCCAGCTACCATCGCTTTTCTTTACCATGACTGGATTGGAAAACCAGTCATGGTAGTAGACTTCCCGCATGATTCCTGCCTCTACTAGCTTGTGTACCTCTGCCAGGATTGCTTGCGCGCGCTCCGGAGCTTGGTCGCGCTTCTTCTGGCTTATGGGTGAGTATCCTTGTCGGATTCTCAGTTTATGCTCTGTGATTGAACGTGGTACCCCAGTCATGTGTTTTGGCTCCCATGCAAAAATGTCCAAGTTCTTTTGCAAGAGTGCACATACAGCAGCTTTGCCATTGTCCGACAGTGACCCTCCGATGGACATTTCCTGTTCCGGGTATTCAGGGTGAATTGCAACCTTCAGATTTGGAATTTTGGTTGCGCGCTGTTCTGGGATTGGTGCCGTTTCGCATGTAATCGTGTTACATTCTCTATGCGGTATGGTGGCATTGTAAAGAGTAACAATACCACCTTCCACTGGGAATTTAAGCATCCCGTGCGCTGTTGATGGCACCGCGCGCATGGCTGATATCCCAGGTCTCCCGATGATGCCATTGTACGGCGAGGGGGACTTGATCACCATAAACTCCATCCAGGCCGTCGCGGAGTGATTTTCATTTCCGATGCTGACAGGTAATCGTATTTGCCCCATAGGCCATATCTTTTCACCCGTAAAACCAGTCAGCGTCGTTCTGACCGGGCTTAACTGACTGCGTATTTCAGGGCGCAGTCACTTGAAGCAGTGCTCGTACATGATGTCCGCGGATGCTCCACCATCAACGTACATGCGGTGGATGTCGTGACCCCCCGCATTTATCTCTATGGTGAGTGGTTCCACCACTGCGTTGTCCGCAGTTAAGGTGGGGAAAGAGATTTCGCTTCCCCGAGAAAACTCCTGGCTAATCTTCTGCCTGGTAACCCGCTGCCATGATTGTATCATGTAGATGGTGTCGGCCTTATCTTTGGGTGTCTCATTCTTGTTCCCACTCTTCTGTCTATCCTTTCCTTCCTTGATGTTTTTGACCAAATGGTCCAATCTGCCATCTTTAACCATTTTGTCAATGAGCTGGCGCAGTTGGACACATTCGTTAGTGGTGTGGCCTTTCTGTGCATGGTAGTCACAGTATCCACTCCCGGTACGCCGAGCCTCTGGAGTGCGCATTTGTGGCGGTCTTGGAAAGTTTGCACCTCCTGTTGCGAGTATTTCCTTTGGAGTCTTGGTTAGCGGGGTGTATTTGTCATTGTCCCTTCCGCTCCCCTGACTGCGATAGCTCCTATTACGGTTGCTACTCCGGTCGGTGGATTGTCTCCCAGGTTGTTCCTGTGACCGATAGTTCGAGTAGTTTCTTTTGCTATCCGCTGCAGCGGCTTCTCCTTGGACGAAGGACCTAGAGCGTTTCATGAGTTCATCGAAGGTTTCGGGAATCTTGTCGTTCAACCTCTTGATGAATTCATGAAACCAGAGATCTTTAGCACTTCCGGGCATGCTTTAACTTGCATACACTCATCTTTGAAACGTTCCATGAATGCGCTTGTAGATTCTCCTTGGCGCTACTTTACCCTAGCGAGTTCGACAGGATTTTTAGCGCACTTCTTTCGCTGAGTAAAGTTTAGGCGAAACGCCTTTCGCAATTCCTCAAAGCCATTGATGCTTCTGCGTGGAAGCTTGCTGAACCAGTTCCGGGCGTTTCCCACCAGTGTGGAGTTGAACATGTGGCACTATACAGGCTGTGGCCAGTTTTCAATTGTAGCGGCTGATTCAAAAATTTTGAGGTGATCATCAGGATCACCTGTTCCATCATAGGTTTTCACGTTGGCAGGCATGCGCCTCCTTTTGTTCTCTGAGAAGTCACTGATGCGTCGAGTGAACGCATCCACATTGTGACGGCGCCACTGGAGAGATATATCTTCATCCTCCTGGTCATTATATCTGTTTTTGGACTTCCAGTGTCCAGTTTCGCTATCCTTGTTGTCCGAGGAATTTCCAGAGGACGAATTTTCCCTCCTTCGGCGCTTGCGCCGACTGTCCTCAGAGTTTGCACTCGAAGGTCTCTCACTTGGAGAATATCGTCGCCCAAGTCTGTCCTGTACTCTGCGGCTACCAAGTCTGGTGTGGACACTGGTACGCCGCTCATCTTCCTCACTTCCTTCCAGATGCTGTGAGTTGGATGTCTCATTATCCTCAATCCTCTTCCCAATTCTATTAAATACAGGAGGTCGGAGGCTGTCTCTACCGCCCTTCTCCTTCTGACGTCGCGGTGGGGAGGTCTCGTATTCCGAGTCAAAACTGAGTCGGGCTTGTAGGCTCCGACTCGACCTCTTTCTCGCTTCCTCTTGCATGAGAGCGGCCAAGGTTTCGTAATTTTGGGATACGAAATCCCTTGGTGCTAATTCTGGTGCGACCCCTTCTAGAGTGAGGGTATTCGCTTCTACCGCTAAGCCCTTACTTCGATCCGGTGCATCTGGTGCCTTTGTTAGGTCAGTCTCTAGCACCGACTGAAGGGGAGTAGTAAGAACAGTGCGCAGTGGATCCGCTGCCCTGGTGGTGGTTGTAGCTGCCTGGGTTGTCCCCGAGCGAGGTTCCACCAGAGGGAAGACCAAGTCCTGGCCTAATCCCTTGTTTTTAGCAGTACTGGTTGTCCCAGGAGTCTGCTTGGAAGCTGAGCCGATGTGCGGCTTCTTTCCGGTAAGATCTGTTTGCGATCGCTGATTTCCATGCTTTGTCATTCTAGTCTTAGTTCTTAGTGGATGGTCCCACGGATAGCGCCACTTGTTGATACAAAAGTTGGGCGTTCCTTGTTTGGGGCTTCGGCTCTCGTACCAATTGCTGATTGTTGCTTGAGACCTGCGCACCTAAAGACAGAAAACACCGTTAGGCTTATCGTGGGATTGTCTCCCACGATTATCCTCCGGCGTGAGACTAAGTAATCGGTTTAGGGTTCAGGTAGAGTTAGGGTTTGTAGATTGTACCTTTAACGAGGGATGAGATTCCCTTTATATATGCATGGAATCCTTGTTGGTTCCGTGTTCCCCAACCTACGGCGTATCCCGCCTAAGTCGGTTGGGGATGATTATCTCCATAATTAGGAGATATCCGATATCTATTCCATGAATAGCTTTGGGTTTGGGCCTTCGTGAGCCCAAACATCTAATCGGTTTAGCCCAGTTCGTACTGGGCTAAGTTAGTGTTGGACTTTAGTCGGGTTCGTGACCCGGATATAGACTATACGTCATCAGATTTCCTCTCGTATTTATGTTCCTTTTGATTTGGTTTCCGTCAATAATGCAACTCATTTTGTGTTTCTTAATTTACATGCTATGGAAGTTAATTAAGTGGCGTTGGTAATGTAAAGGACTGTTTTTGTATCTTAATTGGTCAAGAGACTCATTCGATCAAACTGTCTTTCTAGTTAAATTTTGATCTAGTTTATGATGACAAATCAGTGTACTTTCCTTTGTTGAATTGTTTCTATGACAATTGCAGTGTTCTGCTATGCAAGTAATACAAGCACTATATGTGTTATACGTACATATTTAGCCTTATAACATATTTTTCTTGTGGAAATTAGTTGGCCTAGAACCAATAGGTAACTTTTATATATGTTACCGATCAAGCAACCCTATGGGAAACGTCACTAGATTCGATTAGGTGAACCGAACTCGAACTCAGTGTCGTTTGGTGAGCACGACATGTCACGTGTCTATCCATTTTGGACAATGCTGGTGACTCACCTTCGTGAGTACCTTGTGATCGATGGATTTGTACATTGGTAGAACAAAGATGTCACTTTTTCTCTTGATACCTTCTCTAAAATGTAGGCTACAGAGAGAACTCAAATGCCAGAGTTGCCTCATATCTTAGTCATCAAAAAAAGCCAGGTTAACATTTGATATTGATCAACTGAAATTGAGAATAATGCATATAATTATGGTTTCGTTATATCATATAGATCGAATAAAAGATTAGTACATATTTAGGTGAAGTTTGAACAAAATCTTTATAAAAAGTTTGGAGTGCCCATATTTTAAGCGAGAAACATATTAAAAAGTTAAGAATTTGTACTATATTTCCATTTACACAAGTTACTAAAAACACTTCATTGACCGTGCACTTGGAAAGCTAATGGTTAATTATTAACATGTATGAGAGTCATGGACTATAGTATTTAACAAAAATGATTTTACTTCTTTAACCTATGTGGGATGCAACGTACATTTGAAATGATTCTATCAAATACATAATAACGTACGTGCATACCTAAATGTTGGCTCATGCATTTCGGGTATTATAATTTGCACCATTCATATGTTCATTATATGCGTTTGTATTTTTAAGCATTTGATTATCAAGTGACGAGGCAATTTGAGTACAAATTTTATCGCTAGCTTCATATGGGTTTACTCTCACATTTTCTACATAAAACCCCATAGGTTACACTTTTTTATATTAAAGAAATGGACCTAGTTTGCTGGTAAAAATAGTGTCCTCTATACAAAATGTCTCAAGTTCAATTCCCAGCAGCGTCAATGTTAACATTTTTATACATTTTTATGCTTGCTCACTAATACATTGTATGTTTTCTCAAATAAGATTTTTATCATTGTATTTTGGTTTTATTCAGAACAAGTATTCACTATTAGATGGATAAATTAGTTGGCCCAAACTCGACTTGTGTGTTGGGTCCATAATTAAGGTTTCTCTTGTACTTTATTTATAATGATAAATAATAAAGTATAACCTACGGGGTTTTAATGTCTAACAATTACAACTTACTATATTAGCTTTAAAAGTAAACATGAAGTTTTATTAACGAATGGTGTTTTTAGATGCGTGCATTTTGAACATAGACATCATTATTTATGATTTGGGGATAGATTATATAACTTTTTCATATCGACACCCTTGGTTTTTTCATCTTATGTTCCTCGTAAACAATAACTCGGATCTATTTATATGTCAACGCAATATTAACATTCTCAAAGGAGCATAACTAAGCTAAAAATTAGTCTTAAAAATATTTGCTAGAAAACATGTTGTAACGTGCACAGAAATTGTCCACAACCACACATGATGGTTTCAAACAAATAGTATTTCATTAATATACATTTTAGGTTTCGGAATGTTTTATCCTAACAAACAAAACAAAGTAATCTTATCATCTTCTTGATTTCAGTTGACTAATAGTTACTGTTATTTGAATTTTTTATGCAATAACATAAAAAGATCAAAAAAAATAATCATATTTTAAGAAAGCCCTTTCGCAGTTGGTGTTCATTCTAATCTCTAAAAGTTTCACTGACGTACATGAACTTTACGAATTCCTACATGACATGTTACAAACATGAATCAAGTCATGGTTCTCCAACTAAGTTTGATCCTTGAAGCTCTTATCGTATTGAGCACATATAAGTTTGATCCTTGAAGCTCCTATCATTGTCCAACTAAGTGCCACTGAAACTGATCATTGGTGACTTGAGCCATATTTTAGGTTTGGGAATCTTTTATCTTAAGATGAGGGCTATGGGTCTTGCTGGACTATGCAGAAGTCATGGTATATTCACTCATACGATATGGTAAACCGTATGTATTGATTTATGCTAATGAGTTACAATCATATAGTATATAAATACATTAATGGGCCTACTAAACACAATAACCAAACTAATAAGTGGGCCAGTGAAGGATTGTGAATATATCCGCTAATAGCCTCTCACAGTTTGAGCGGGAGAAGAACGAACACTTAAACTGGAGCGAAAATCATCAAACAACGTCGTAGGCAATCCTTTGGTGAAGATTGCTGCATACCGATAACGAGATGGAACATGAAGAATATGTACATGACTAGTGGCTACCAAATCACGAATAAAGTGAATGTCAATCTCAATGTGCTTCGTACGTTGATGTTGCATAGGGATTAGAAGAGAGATATACAACACTCACGTTATCACAATAAACAATCATAGCAGTAGAAAGTGGTGTATAGAGCTCACGTAATAAATTACGTAACCAGCAGGTCTCCGCAACAACATTGACAACACCCCTATACTCAGCTTCTGCACTAGATCAAGAAAGTGTGAACTGGCGCTTAGAGGAACAGGAGAGAAGATTGTTGCCAAGAAAAAAACATTAACCAGAGTTGGAGTGGCGTGTAGTAGGACAGCCAACCCAGTATGCATCTGTATAAGCAATCAGAAATGATGTCGACGACGAATAAAGATGTAACCCAAATTCTAATGTCCCCTGAACATAACGTAAAATCCTCTTAAGAGCAGAGAAATGAGTCTCCCGAGGATCATGCATAAAAAGACAAAACTGCTAAACAACATAAGATATATCCGGTCTAGTAAACGTAAGATACTGTAAGGCACCCGCAAGACGACGATACAAAGTGGGGTCAGAAACATGATCACCATCCGCTGCAAGTTTGGTGTCTGTATCAACTGGAATCCGACAAGGGTTACACGTACTCATACTAGCATCCTCAAGAACCTCAGTGGCATACTTCGGTTAAGAAAGAAACATCCCCGAAGTATTACGCGTCACAGAAATGCCCAAAAATTAATTAAGAGGGCCAAGGTCAGTCATGGCAAACTTTGCATGAAGAGAAGCAATAACATTCTGTAGAAAAATGGACGAAGATATCATCAACATATAACAATAAATAAGCAGTATCCAATCCCTGTCGATAAATAAAAAGCGGGAGTCACATCGAATGTGGTGGAACCCAACAGGAGTAGCATACGCAACAAACCTCTGAAACCCTACAAAACTCAAACATAATCGGGATGTCGAGGATCCCGAAAACTAGGAGGTTGATGCATATAAATAGTCTCAGATATAAACCCACGTAGAAAAAGCATTCTTGACATGAAGATGAGTAATTTAACTCATCTATGTTTAGTTTCACAGGAACAATGTTGTTGATGTTGTGCACTATGTATAGTTTTTCAACGAGGGTAAGTGTAGGAGGTGGTGGTGGAGGCATATCATTAGTCATCCTTGCTGTGTAGATGATAGAAGTGGTGTATTCTAAAGGATCGTATGGGTTACTGATACCATGTAAACTGTATGTATTGATTGATGCTAATGAGTTACAATCGTATAGTATATAAATACATTAATGGGCCTGCTAAACACAATAACCAAACTAATGAGTGGGCCAGTGAAGGCCTGTGAATATATCTGCTAATAGATACAATGTATTTGTCTTGCAATTGTTCTATGATAAATAGATGAAGGAAGAGAAAAATCATGTATGGAGGGTGGTCCATTTGATAAATGGAGTGTATTCTAACTTGTAGGCCTAGGTTCAATTCTCTCATGCATCAATCTCTATGTTTTTTCATTTAAGAAATCATGTATTTTATCTTTTCATTTCCATTAGATATCATTTGATTTGTTTTTATTAAATATACAAATTGGTGAATAATTATGTGTTAGCGTTGTTTTTCATTTCCCTTATTATTCGGCTATTCGTTATTGTGAGTGTACGATCCCACCATATATTCATTGCACATTATAGCAATTAGATAGGTTCGCCAATTTTATTCAAAATTTCATTGACGCCACAAAAGAATTGTTGTGTACTCTATAGCCGGTTTTAAACTCTAATAAACAAATAAATGGTGTACACAAATGCACGAGTCAATATGTAGGTGTGTACATTATTTAATAAATACCACCGAACTTTGCATCCCACATAAATTAAAGAGGGAAAATCTTTCTTGTTTATATCAAGTATAAGTTAAATATATGCATGATGAGTCTTGTGTTACAAGGTAATGTGTTGGTAAATGAAGTTTAACTTACTCAAAAGGTCTATTGTTCAATTCCTTGCACTCTATAGCTCGTGCCTTTTTTATTAACTAAATCAATTTTTTTTTAATTATTATTATTATTATTTTTTTATGAAAAACTTCATTTTTTGTTGTTTTTTACTAATAAATGTACAAAACTATAAAATCTCACCGACGTATATGTTTATCTGCCAATTTACTTTGATGTGATTTAAAATAAGTAATTAACTGTCTAATTAAACTTTAGACCTATCAAAAAAGATGGACAATCAGATTCAAATGATTACTTCCCACAAAAGTTTTTAGTGTGTATCAAAATTTGTATTCTATTAAATATACAAAACTTGCTAATCATTATATGTATGTCCTAAACTACTTGGTTAACTGATGACATAATGACATGTTATTGATTAACCAGTAATTACTAAAAAGGCTAATGGCACCATAATGTATCATACTTGTCACTCGCAATTTTTATATGTAATTTTTTTGCTATTTTATGTACTAAACTGGATTTTATTGTATTTTTTGTATATTTTACATCTAATTTTTTTGCTACTATATGTATCATAGTTGTTATAAAATAAAAAAAATAAAAAAATACAATAAAATCAAGTTTAGTAAATAGAATAGCAAAAATATTTGTTCGATACATATAGTATCTAACGATCAATGGTTCGATCCCTCTAACCTCCTACCATTGCAACCATTTTTATTTTCTTTTTAATTTTGCAAATTGTATCTTTTTCCTTTTAGTAAATAAGGAGGTTTTCGTTTTCATATTGTGATTTAATGTTGATTTTTTTTTAAGTTTAAAATGTTGTTAAGAGTAAACATAATGTATTAGTAGTGATTGAAGTTTTCCAAAAAATATAAACATTGACATCTAAGTTGACACTATGTGTACAAAAGGCGCAATTTACATTTTAGTTTTCCATCTAAGTGAGTATGTGACCAAGAATGAGGCGACAAGGAATGACATTTTTCTAACAATCTAGAGCTTAATCAATCACAAGGTAAAAATGAACGTGTTTTTATCCAAAATGGATAGATCTGTCACCAATGTTATATATAGTGTGAAGCGTGAAGTGGCGGCACAGTCACGCCTCAAGCCTTACGAGCCTTTGCGAAGTCTTGGCGTTTCTTAAGGCGCACTTAAAGCAGTTTTTTTTTTTTTTTTTTTTTTTTTTTTTTTTTTTTTAATGTATTTATAATTTTATATCATTTTTTAAAAGCAATTTCAAATGCTAAAGCCCAAATCCCAAATAGCCAGGCCCAAATAGGAATTAAGTTTTGAAATTACAATTCCCTAAGAGGAAATAACCCAAATACTAGAAATTCAAGCCTAAATCCGTAAATCCCCTAAATGCTTCTAAAAATGGCGCCACGCCTTATCAAACGGAGCGCCTTTTCTCGCCTTATCTCATGCTACGCCTAGAGCCGTCCCAAGATCCATTTCGTAGCGGCGAAGCAAAGCCTCCCGCCTTGACAACGCCTTAGCGGCGTCTTGACACACCTTTTAGAACACTGTCTGTCACCGACATGAGTCCTACTAAAAAATTCAACCAAAAACATAGTTTGAACTAAACCATTTGCAGCATAGAATAGTTAACTAAATTTATGGGCAAGTAATTTGGAAAGGAAAATAATAAATGGACCTAACTAAATAGGCCTAAAAAGAGACTTAATGCATAAATGTATTATACAGTACTGTTACTATACAATACATTTATGCATTAAGTCTCCTTTGAGGCCTATTTAGTTAGGCCCACGTATCATCACTCAACAATAAATTATATGGGTTAAACATGAACCCTCTCAAGAAGCACACTCGTTTATTAACAAGAGTGAGTTGAACGCGTATTTTTAGATAAGTTTCGTAATATAAATGTCATGTTTTTACAAGTTCAGTGATGTTTACGTATATTTTTACAAGTTCAGTAAACTCAAAATGTCATGTTTTATAATAATTTAAGTGAACAAAATGAAAGTTCGTCAAGTTATACGCATTTTTAAAGACGCATTTAAAAAAAAAGTAACTCATTTAATTTGTGTATTAACCCTTAAAAGGGAAAAATTCCTAGAATACTAGTACGTGTTTTGTTCCAAAACTATATTATTCACTCCATTTACTGATTTACCAAATGAGCCACTCTCCACACATGAATTATCTCTTTCTGCATCTATTCTACATAAAACAATTTATAGACAAATACTTTGTATAATGTGAATGAATATATCGTGACTCTTGCATAGTCCACCAAGACTCATAGCCCTCATCTTTTATGACGTTCTATAAGTGTACTTCCGTTGTTGTTGCTTGATATATACTAGATGGGTAGTCGTGCGTTGCAGCGACGGGTATTCATGTAATTAAATTTCCGGTGAGCAAATATTTACGCTTTTAAGCACCAAATAATTTGATCATCTTTAAATGATCATTTTCAAACTATAGAGAATATATCGTTGTACCCACGCATAGGCGGAAACCAGATGGTTTAAAATATGTTTTAGTTTTTTGAGATTTGGTAGTGATAGATCACTGTTTTCGGTGATTGTCAACTATTTTTGATGATGGTGCAAAAGATTGGGAAAACTGGATATGTAAGAGAGGTGAAAAATATGATTTACACATACTTTAAGAAAAACGTGGTAGCTTTTCATTTTATCACTAAGAAAAACGTGGTAGCTTTTCATTTGATATATGTATATTTTCTAAATTACTATATGGAGTATCATAACTAAGTTAACGTATAATTAAGTAAGTACAAATTTATAAATCTGAAAAGTTGTATGACTTTGATTATAAGTAACTTAATTACCAAATTTATAACGTAAAAGTACAAATTTACAAATTTATATTTTACAAGATAAGAAAGTGAGTTTATGAGTAATTCCATAAATTTGATTATGAATTTGAGTCGTGATTAATTTATTAAATTGAACACTCTAACAATATTAAGATCAGGGACGGAGCCAGGGAGTTCCGTGGGTGTTCGGGATACCTATAGATTTTTTTTGATATAGTGTTAATTTTTAGAAAAAACATCGATTTTTCTCAAATGTATGTTAAATGACCCCGGTTCATCGAAATGCGTTCTTAGTCTTATTTAGTTAGAATCTTAAACTCTATTATATTACGGTTAAAATAAATTTGTACACCCGGTCATTATTGTTTCTGGCTCCGTCCCTGATTAAGATAGATGTTACAAATTCAATCGCATGATCTTAATAGACATCGAGACATGTGTTAAGTTAATTTAGTTGAAATGTATGTTAATTAATTAAACAAGTAGACATACATAATAAACTATTGCAGTTAATTGTAGCTAGAAGTGCGTGAGACAATTAACCTTGTTTCTAAATGGCGGTCCATGGGGGCACAAAGGCCCGCAAAAGCTTGAGATTTGGTCAAGCCGTCACGTCATGCCTTATTTCACGTCTTTTTGTAAACTCAAAATATATTAAATAGAATATAAATATATAAATATTTTCATATTTTGTGTCGCCGTATGCCACGCCTTATCAAAGCAAAAGTTTCGCTTTGGCGGCTATGACGTGAAACATGGTCATGTCGCCACGTCACGCTTCGCGCTAATGCTCTAAGTAGCTTACAATAAAACATGGTTCTACTTGTTCTTTTTTTTAGAGTAAATTACATAAATGGTCACAATGGTTTGTCCATTTTTTCATATTTAGTCACTGAACTTTTTTTTTACATGCATAGTCACTGAAGTTTCAAATCGTTACAGATTCAGTCTATTTCGTTACATAAATGGTCACTGAAGTTTCAAACCACAGGACCATTTATGTAACAGAATTGAAACCTTAATGAATGGATCTGTAACGATTTGAAACCTTAATGACTGACCTTGTCAAAAAAATAGTTCAATGACTAAATGTAAAAAAATGGACAAACCACAATGACCATTTATGTAATTTACTCTTTTTTTAATAAATCATCATCTCACGTTTAAAAAAAGCAAAGCAACTTCACCACAATATGTGTTTTTCTTTCGTTGTCAAATAGACACTTTAAGAAAATTCAGATGAATATAACACTTTGTTAGAAGTTGTAGAATATTTATAAAACTCCTATTATTTAACAACAAGGCACCGTTAGTCTATTGGTAGATTAGTACCTTGTCATCCTACAGACTGCGGTTCGAATCTGTGCTGGTGCAACTTAGCTGTGATGATATGCCTAGGCATTGGTTGGGTCCATTGCACTACATCTCTTGAACGAGATGAAATCAAGACAATTCTGAGCTTCATTTTTTCCCAATGATTATATTTGCAATCGCGAATTGCGTGTGACTCAACTTATTTCCAGACATGAGCGGTAAGGAGGTTTTACTATCTTTTTCTTCCCGTGTGCGTAAAGGGAAAGGTGCCATAGCCTTTTGGGCTGGACCCAACCTGCTTGTGTGGGCTAGGAGCCATGTAGCCACAATTGCCGTTCAAAAAAAAAGTATGCATAGAGAAATTTGAACGTATTAGGGTGCTATATACAATGTTAATGGGTTACACAAAAGTAGGGATGAGCATTTCGACCCGAATTCCGGAACCGTACCGGTACCGTATATGAACCGTACCGATTCCGGTTATACGGTACGGTATCGAGACTACAAAATAAGGTGAAAAAAAATGGGGACCACTAATTCGGTACGGGACCGGCACCAAATCGGGAAATTCCAAGAAAAAAGGAAAAAACCCGATTTCCCGGTGCCGGTATCCGAATCCCGTTCGGTACGGTACTGGTACCACTAATTTATGTTCGGAAAAAAAATCGGTACCACTATTCTGTACGGGACCGATACTGTGCTCATCCCAAAGTGATCCATCAGGTATTTATGAACTTATAGTGAAGCTGATTGAATGATAAACAAAGTGATCCATCAGGTATGTATAGGAAGGTTACGAGGGTGAGGGATGTTGTGTGCATTATGTATATCTTGTGTTGGGAAAAGTCAGGAATTATATACTAATTTTCGTGTTCATTGTTGCTGACAAAGTATGATTTTTATTATTATTATTTTTTTTTAATTTTTTTTTAGAATCAACTATGTCGACAACTATGCACATGAAAACATAGTACTCCGTATTTGTATTAACATGTATGATCTCATTCGCTATAGTATATAAACAACAAAGATTTCAATTCTTTAACCTATGTGGGATGGAAAATTGGGCTGGTATTTATCAAATAATGTACATATCTTCTCTTGCATTTCTAAACACCATTTACTTGTTTATTATTGAGCGTTAACGTTATACTTTGAAGCTACTTTGATCGTAGTGTCATTGTTTAAAAAACGGTTATTAAGTGAATGGCAGCAACCGGAGTCACGTTCTTTATGTAGATGTACTCTCACATCATTCCTTTTTTGTTGGGCAAATGATCAGAAAAAGTATCATACTTGCCACCATCTCCTTTTGTGGGTAGCGAACAAATTTTTTTTGCTTTTGTGGGTACTCTTTTTTCAAATTCATCCTTTTTAGGGTACTATGTGACATTTTTGCCCTTCGGGAAAAAAAAAATTCTATTAGCTAAGAGGGGCAAAAATGTCCAAAAATTTCGCAAAATACCCTAAAAGGGATAAATTTGAAAGAAAATTACCCACAAAAGCAAAAAAATTTGTTCGCTACCTACAAAAAGAAATGGTGGCAAGTATGATATTTTTTTCAATCATTTACCCTTTTTTGTTTGGTTGCGGTTGAGGAAAATGTTACTTTTATGGACGATATTTAATATGTGTATGTCTAGAATCGAACTCGAGACCACGAGATTGCACACTTTACGTATGAAGAATTAGTAATTAAAAAATTTAATTTAAAAGTTATATTTAATTATTAAATACACAATAACGACTAACGAGCGTTAAAGTAATTAATGGAAATTGACTAACGATCGTTAAATGTACAAGAGAATGCCTAAAATGAAAATTAGAGGTCGGGAAAGTTCTAGAAACCTAAGGGTAATGAATAAACTTATTCAACGACCCTTCCTAAAGTACTACAATTCACAATGCTTATTAAACAAGTCCTGAAGATACATCACTCGTTGCAATAAATCACAAGTGTATTGTTTCAAATTATCACGACACTTTTTATTGGTATATGGTTAAAAACAACATAAACAAGGTTGTTAAAGTCGTGGTCTTGATCGTAGGATTATTCAATCTTACAAATATCAAAGAGATATGGGTTAATGTAGGATCGTTTTATTTATAAACTAGGCCCGGCCGTTGGCCGGCTAGCTAAAAGTTTTATTATTAAACATAAAAATGTAGGAAACATGATGTAAGAATTTAATACGCTAAATGTATAATGCTGAAAAATAAATAAAGTAACATATATAACGTAATATGTATAATACTAAAAGATAAATAGGTAACGTAATATGTCATTTGTAAAATAGTTAACCTTAGATAAAGTTTTCCTTTTACTTTTGTTAATTTTCATGGCAAAAAAAATACATATCGAAAATTGTGTCATGTTCAGCCGACGAGACATCTTGTTATCGGCTGGACTAATATTAATGCGAGAAATAGCGACAAACTGTCCCTAATTTACCATCGGATATGATCTTTGCCGCAATGTTATTGACCCCCATTCTCACAATTTGTAACCTTGTACCAATACAAAGGCCACCTCTTTGGTCTATGTTACTTTTGAATGGGATTTGGCATGTCTTTTACCTACAATGGGTAAAACTACAATGTCAATTAATAAGTGAGAGATCAAATTAGCCGAAGGTTAACCAAAGTTTATTCGTAATGCAGCCCAAAGTCTATTCTTAATGCAAATCTACACATATGTTACATATGGACTCTTCTTTTGAAAACACGAAGCCAAACATCCAAGACCTGGAGATTCACAAAGGCTAATAGTCCATCCATTTAAGCAATTTCATTATGGCTCAAGTATAGTTTCTCCCGACAATCATATTTAATTTAATAATTTAAGTGCAATAAAAATTTAAAGATCTTCTCTTTACACTTGGCTCTTTTCACATTGGTAGCAATAGAAGTAATGAAGTAGATTACCACATGGTAGCAGTTGCGACTCCAATTTGCTTGCGAGCAGTGTGATCGTAAGAGTGCCAACAACTCCTCTTATGAGGCTGATATCGAGTAACGTTCCCGTTCTTACATTAACAATCGCGGTCCCTACACAAAATAAAATATTACACGTAGAGACCTTAACATTTTTTGAAAAACATAACATGTTTAAATTCAACAATTAACAATGGTTTTCATGTTTCAACAAAGTATTTTGATGGTATTTTTATATAATAAAAGGCAAACATTGTCTTTTTTGGATGGATGTTTGTATAATTTTTATCCAACTATGATGGTTTCAATTACACATTTCTTGGTGATCATATAGAATCGATCAGCCCATTCGACTTTTTTGATCTTGAGCATGGAGTAGGATCTGAACATGACCTTCATATTCACCCGCTTTCAACTTGTACCTTAACTTCTCTTCTGCAAGAATATGGACATATTTTATCACCTCCTTCAAATTTTACACTAACAATTTGTCAACTCGATGATTAACCAAAAGCAAATTAATCGAACTTCTAGTTATCTACAATAGCGATAGGAACACAAATCTAAGCTACTTAGAAATGCTATATGTAGCCTGAAAAATTCCCCATTCACGGCATACAGAGTGCAGATTCTTTAGTTGTTCCATATTTTAGCTGTGCAGATTCTTACAGTAATCAAATGAGCTACTTATACATAGGTACGGTTGATTGTAAAACCAAATAGCTTATTGCATTAAACTTATTCAACGATCCTTCCTTAAAGTAACTACAAATCACAATGCTTATTCAACAAGTCCTTAAGATACATCACTCGATGCTATAAATCGCAAGTGTATTGTTTCAAATCTATCGCGACACTTTTTATTGGTAGATGATTAAAAACAACATAACCAAGGTTGTTAAAGTCGTGGTCTTGATCGTAGGATTATTCAATCTTAGAAATATCAAAGAGATATGGGTTAATGTAGGAGCATTTTATTCATAAATTGCAGGAACAATGTGATGATCGTTTTAAACTATTTATAATAGCCGCAATATAATGATTTCTTTTTATAAGATACAACACATAATAATAATAAAAACATTCACAACAAAGAAGTTGTAGAAAAATCCGTCATCAGTAAGTGAGGTCAATAATTTTTAAAACTTTTAGATTTTCATTTTTTTGATTCGGTTCAAATTTGTTTAAAATTTTGATTATTGAGATGATTAGTGAGGAAACTATTTGAACCCGTTCAATTCTTCTTAGATCTTTAGAATCGGTTCAGATAAGATATTCGATTGCATAAAAGCCTCTGCTGCTCGTAGGTTTATCAAAGGGGTGCATGACTTAAATGACCTGTCCCCACTGGAATTTGACCCGGTTTATTTAAGTTGGTAAACTGCCTTATGACGTCTAATTTTCTATAAATCATTTTCCATAGATCCAAATGGATTTACTCTCATATTTTAATTGCTTTTTTCTTTGAAAAAGTGTCATATAATATAGAAATGAAAACTAGACTCATGAAAAATCTTTGGTGACAACTCGTGAGTGCGACACATCTATCCGTTTTGGATAATTCTGAAGGATCGCATACGCTGGTACCTAGTGACTGATCGAGTTATACACTGGTAAGGACACAGTTGTCACTTTGTCTTTGCTAGAAATGAAGGAAATCAAGAGGGACTCGAGTCCCGCCTCAAAGCCCTCAATTTATAGTCACATCTGGAATTCTGGATCAGTTTGAACGGCACCTTTTGCATGAGTGAATTGTTTAAAAGATAGCGAGATGAAATTAAATATACCATATGCTCATTATGCAAATATTATAGTGTGACATCAACATAATCTAATTAAAAAACAGTTATCTAGTTAGCGAAAATACAGCTAAAAAAAATGATGTTTCATGAAAATGAAAAACAAAAAGGGGAGTATGAGCATGCGGAACCACTGACCTTGAGGACTAAGTTGAAGCTCACTTAACAACAGACCCACACTGCACCCACTGCTAAACTCACCATACAATTTTTATAACAAGACAAGAGGCCCATAGCTTTCAATAAAAGAAACTGTTAGTAAATCTATTCCATATCATTCAGTTGAGCTCGACTGTAAGTAAAATCATCAAATGCATTTGATTGGTTTACTTACACTAATTAAATATTTAATTTGTTTTTAATAATTGATTGGTTTATTTTTAATAGTTCCAGAATTGCAAGGTTATTTCTAAAGAAAAAGCAAGGTTGGCTGCTATTCAGGTGCATACATATTTTTTAAAGGTTTTTGTGTTTTCTAAGGTTAGACCCGGCTATAACCGGTCAAGACCCAGCAATATTCGGTTAGACCCGGCTATATCCAGCCAAGACCCATTGTCAGCTTCAAATGATTCCACATATCGGGTTTTTATCTTGTTTCGTTGTAATGCATGGTTTGAATGTATGTATCAATTAAGGACCTGGACCTGAACTTAGTAGTTTCATAATATGGATGCAATACTCATTGCGCTTAGTAAATCAATTATCTCTTGACCGAATCTAAAATGCATATTATTTGCACGTTATCGATATCACAAACACACATCACTTACAAAGGCATATGTTATGTAACAAAGCTTGATATGAAAGTAAAATGTAGTTTGTTTTAGAGTACATGCAAGTCTCCCTCACTTCAGTTTCTTTTGTTTAGTGGCTTCATGTCAATTTGTCTCGCATAAAAGCATTGTGTCATAATTTAAAATCACTCATAAGTTTATTTAAGTGTTGGTTATATCAATCTTCTTAGAGAGTTAAGAGACTTATAATGATTAGCTGAAATTGTGTCTGTAAACTTATGTACAAATTTGATTATCTTACCCCTGAAACTTATCGGCTTCTGCTTCTAAGACACTGATTATATTACTCCTCAAACTTCTGTTAAAATCAGATACCTGAACACCGATAAGCTGGTTATTGCGACATTAAGCTTACAGCACATTCGTACATCCCTTAGTATGCTTTTGTAATCTGTTTACATTGTTAACAAATTCTAATATCATGATTTAAGACATCTTTTTTTAGATCGGGAGTTTGGATGTCACACAGACTTTATTTACTTCTTGGTTAATGTAAGGTTAGTATTGTAGACACATTTGTGGCCAAGAAGTACACCATGTTCTAGCTTGCTATTGGCCACATCGTTGGTTAGAATAGCAAATGGTTTATTGATTGTCTTTTAGACCAATATTACCTAATTGTCAATTGCTGATGGTCTAATATTACATTACATATGGATAATAAAGGAACTTACATTTCACATTTTAAAATGCAATACATCTGTAGTAGTTTCAACCCCACTTACATGTATATTTCACTTCATCTATTCAAACCAGAAAAGATACGAACGCAATGCAAGCAACCTGATTAATTGAAGTAGGAAATTGTACTTGAGCAATAAATTACAAAGAATTTAAATTCATTTTGCATGTATTTTTTTTTTTTTTGACTATTAGTTATTGTTTGTGAATTATACACCTTGATCTTGACGTTTTTCATGGTAAATAGTACTGAATCAACCCAAAATGAGTGTCTTTTTCATGAGTGATGTCTGTGCTGACTTTATTAATTTACATTCTTATGTGTGTTACCGGATGGCAAATGCTGATCTATAGCAAGTGGCATCTTCAGAAGCTTGGTCACGAAGGTACATATAATAATCTTTATGGCGTATTTACTTTGCTGAACAATATGTTGATGGCTTATAAGGATAAATCTGCCTATGCTGTGTGTGTATTGGGCCAAATCATGAACCCACTATGTTTGTGGGAAAGACCCCGGTATGCTCTATATTTCAATGAGTGTACTAGGTTTTGAATGATTGGCATTTCAAATAATTTTTTTACACAATGTACCTTTTCAGGGGAAGATCGTCCTGCAAGAGGACAAAATGACTTCGGATGGGATCCAGTCTTCCAACCTGATGGCTGTGATCAAACGTAAGGCCATCTGTGTTTCTACACGATCATCACCATAATACGTGGCAATTTCAACCAACTTACTTATAAACGGGTCTTGTCTTTTTCATATCTGAGACGGGTCCTATGGCTCAAAACAAGTTTAGCTAAAAGAGGAACACATCAAATGGGTCGAATGGGTCAAACAGGTTGAAAGTCACATCAAGTCTATCTTTTAAGAGTACAATCTTATAAATTGTGTATATATTGTATTATTCATTAAATAATTAACTATTTTGTTTTTGTGTTAATTGTTTGATTGGTATATTTTTGAAATAGTGCCGGAATTGCAATGTGATCCAGAGGATATCTCCAAAGAAAAAGCAAGGTTGACTGCTATTCAGGTACATACATTTTGTGTGTGTGTGTGTGTGTGTGTGTTTAAGGTTTTTTAATGTTATATCTGGCCTTGACCTGCTTAGACCCAGTCATATCTGAATAAGACCCAGCTATATCCGGCCAGGACCCATTTTCGGCTTGAAATGATTCCACATATCGGGTTTTTTCTTGTTTCATTGTAGTGCATGGTTTGAATGTATGTATCAATTAAAGATCCGAACTAATTAGTATTTTCATAATATGGATGCAATACTCAATGCACTTGGTGAATCAGTTATCTCTTGAGCGTTTTTTGTAGTGAATCGAAAACAGATATTACTTGCAGGTTATCGATTTCACAAACAGGTCATGGCCAGATATAACATCAAAAAACCTAAAAATATAATGTTTGTTGAGTACTTGTATTGCTTTTGTAGGTCTGAACAATATGTTGATGGCGTATGAGAATAAATGTGCCTATGCTATTTGTATATTTTCTTTTGCTATTGGGCCAGATCTTTAAACCATTACGTTAGTGGGAAAGACCCTGGTATGCGTTAACTTATCCACTTTGTTATTATACATGTAACATATTTTGTATGTGCTAATCACATCTCAAATGGGAAAATTGTTCCTGCAAGCGGACTAAACGTGTTTGGATGGGACCCAATCTTCCAATTTGATGGTTATGATCAAACATAATCATGTCCTTTCATCTATTTAAACGGGACCATCTTGTTATAGGTGGCAATTTTGACCAATTTACTAGGAATGGTTCGATTTGGGATGACAATATCTCAAACGGGTACAATGGGTCATATCAGTATTCCCTAAATGGAAACGGGTCGAATGGGTCACTCAGTTTAAGGTAACCAAAGTCTGTTTTTAATGCATATAACCTTTTAATAATATTAATTGAAGATTTAGACTATTGTTTTAATTGTTAACGTATGAATTGTACGTAAGAAAATATAGAAACTGGGCAAAAAGTGTTTTCATGTCAACCCGTTTTGACCTGACGTAGACCAAAATATGACCCGTGTCCACCTGAACCCATTTCAACCTGTTAACTAACCCGCTCATCTTGCCATATAATATCCGGTTTAGATCCTCATACTTGCATAGATCTCAAATATCTGACCCAAAAAATGTAATATCATGGTATAGATATGCTGATATGCCCAAGGAAGAAAAGAACAAGATTTCTCATCGCGGAAGAGCTCTTGCATTGGTAAAATCCCACTTTGCTGAGGTTGGGTATGTATTTGACACATAAGATAGAAAATTATTTCTATTGCCGTATAACACTATAGCTTCATATTGAACTTTTAGAAAGGTATCCACTTTGTATTCTGGGTTCAGAAACTGATTAACATTCATTTGGTTCAAGGATACAAATGAACTTGGTAGCAAAAACTGAATTTTATGACTAATGTTTGACCAAGTCTGTGGTGACAGGACTCTAAATGTGAGTTAACATGATAAACCAACCAAAACTAGTAGAAAATGACAATGTGATTAACATACATAATTGCAGATCCATTATCAGTTTTTCTTGATTGCAGACGGTTTGTTGTATCGTATGAGTGAACACACGGAATGTAGAGACTCTAGCCTTGCAAGATCCATAACCTCTCATTTATGTATTGATATATCAGTGTACATTGTCTGAGTATCAATTGCAGTATTCTACACCGCAAGCCTGCAAGTAGTTATTTATTAAACATACTTTCTTTAGGCAATATTTGTGTGACTCATTAAATTACCCTTTGTCTTAGTACATTGGCTTAGTTTGGGTCAAGCAGACTTGAACCCATTACGTTTGTGGGAAAGACCCCGGTATGCGTTAACTTATCCATTTTGTTTTTACACATCTAACGTATTCTGTATGTGCTAATAATATCTCAAATGGTATTACGAATAATTTAACACAATGCATATGCTTTCAGGGGAAAATTGTTCCTGCAAGCGGACTAAACGTCTTTGTATGGGACCTAATCTTCCAACCTGATGGTTAGGATCAAACATAATCCAGTCCTTTCATCTATTTATCTGTGACCATCTTGTTATAGGTGGCAATTTTGACCGATTTACTAGGAATGGGTCGATTTGGGATAACAATATCTCAAACGGGTACAATGGGTCATATCAGTATTTGGAAACGGGTCAAATGAGTCACTCAGTTTAAAGGTGGCCAAAGTCTGTTTTTAATGCATACAACCTTCTAATAATATTAATTGAAGATTTAGACTATTGTTGTAATCCATTGCTAACGGATGAATCATATGTAAGAAAATATAGAAATTGGACAAAAAGTGTTTTCATGTCAACCCATTCTGACCCGACATAGACCAAAATATGACCCGTGTCCACCTGAAGCCATGTTAACTTGTTACCTAACCCGCTTATCTTGCCATTTATAATATCCAATTTAGATCCGGATACTCGCATAAATCTCAAATATCAGACCAAAAAAGTGTTATATCATGTTATAGATATGCTGAAATGCCCAACGAAGAAAATGGAAGATGGAAATGGCCAACTAATTGGATGACATTATTTCTTGTTCTAATTAGCATTCAAGTTCCTTTATTTCAGAATAGTGATAAAGTCTATACTGTGTGGAAATGCAATGATGGGAGAACTAAACATTTTGTTACTAAGCAAGTTTGGCAAGATTGTATGGAACAATTGCCAACTGCTGCATGGTGTTTAGGAATGGCAATGGGGCGGGTTTGGGGCGGGTTTGGCAATCCCCATCCCCAAACCCGATAACAAAAACCATCCCCAAACCCGCCCCAATCCCCATTGGGGATCTTATCGGGGCGCCCCATTGGGGCGAGATACTCCCCCAAACCCGCCCCATTACCCATTGGGGATCTTATCGGGGCGCCCCATTGGGTCTTATCGGGTTGTCTTTTTTTAGCGCGATACTCCATCATACTCGTGTCGCTCCCCGTTTATTCTTATTTTTACACTATTAACAATATTATTTTATGGAATAGCTTGAATAATCGAGAAACCATTAGTAATATATTAATCATTGGAATAAATCACAACTTTATAGAATAATATGACACAAAACAAGATAAAAACTAGAGAATAAATCACAAAGATAAAAACTAACAAAAATAGAGAATTATATTTAGTACAAAAATACTAACACAATATTTTATGTATATGTATATGTATATATTTCGGGGCGGGGCGGGGCGGGGATGGTGTGCCCCGTCCCCGCCCCAAACCCGATAAGAATCCCCGTTAAGGCCCTAAAACCCGCCCCGAAACCCGATAAGCATGCCCCGCCCCGCCCCAATAAGTTCGGGTTTCGGGTTTCCCCGTCGGGTTCGGGTTTTTTTGCCATCCCTAATGGTGTTCTGTGGTATGGTATTCCCAATGTGTACCTAGTCATTCATTTGTTCTATGGCTTGCCATTCAAAGGAGGCTGCTCACTCAAGACATGATGATTGTATGGAATCCCGGTGCTGATCTTCAGTAGTTGATCATTTGTTTATGGTTTTCAGGACTCGGTTTGAATATTTTGGAATTCATAGCTTTCAGCACTCGGCTTGAATATTTTGGTGGGATTTTTTTTTATCAAAATAGCTGTATTCTGTTTTAGGATGTTATAAAAAATGTGTCTATGCCAAAATAGCCATCAATTTTAAACATTGGTTTAAAAGACATCTATCATTTAGAGCCGTTAATGTCATTGTTCAAGCTCATTGCTATTTTAATTGTTTAAATATTTGTGATGATCTATAAATCGAGTCTGGATGTTTCGTTTTTCTGCTAAAAGCCCACAATAAGCTCATATAAAAGATCACGCATAACTTGTTTGATTAAGCAGACACGTGTAAAAGCAATCAAGCAAAGTACATAGCAAAAGTTTATTCAATTCAATGACCCATTCGACAAAAAGTCGTAAATTCGTGCATCTACGAGTATCCAAAAGAACACAAACATATATAGCTACAAATAATGGAGAAAACATAGCAACATCAAGCAGCCCTATGATTGCACCACCTAAACAACTTGCACCAACACAAAATAAAAACACCACGCATATACTTTTAGCTACTCTTCCCACTTGTTCAGCAGATGCACCCATTTTCTTGTTACGTTTGAATTGGTTACTGTGACACATGTGGACGATAACTGCGGTTTGGGCACGTTCATACCTCTCTCAAACTCCTTCGCAACAACAGAATGTACAGAATCTGCTTGTCCAAAACCAACTTTTATGCCCATACTTCCCAAGAATTTAGGCATAGCATTATGAAGACCACCAGTTGCACCTATGTAGACTTCTGAAGTTCCTGCGAAAGCACACAATCTGTAAACATGAGACATGAAAAAAGGTAAACGTCAAAGGCACTTGGATGCATATCCGACCTGCTTAATACTCGAGTAAAATTACAATTTGATCTGTATCGTCAATTACTATGACATTGTCATAATCTTGTAACCTTTAAAGTGAACTTACATCTCTAACATCTAAGTCTAGTATAACCGGAAACTGCTTCACGAAAATTACTCACAAATTAACACCTCACAACATGCTGACGTGTAGAGCTTAATATTATGACCACGTACTCCCTTAATTATCTTGTTTTAGTGAAGATATAGATTGTGAATTTATCGAATTCGAACAAAAGGTTTTACATCTATCTACGTTACTGAATTTTCCACAACCTTTTCATTAATGTGTTTGTGCACACTAACAAATTTATTTCTTTTCAAAGAAACTTAAACAGAGATTATAAAATATGTTCTTACATTTGTTGGCTTAAACTCAAACGAGCAAGTTTAGCTGCTGTTTGTACTTTGTTCGCTTAATTTACACCCTATCTTGTTTAAAACTTACATGTAAGTCTCCCATCTGTGTTTGTTTTCTGCCTTAGTGAACGGACATAAACAAACACCAACAAGCTTATTTCTTCTTAAAAAGCTACACGATAACCTGTTTGTTTATGCATGCGTGTTAGTTTGTTGCTGGTGTTTGTTCAGTTAATTCACTTGCCATACTTTTGCGTATAACTTCGTTATCTTTTTTAAGTGTAACATTCTCCGTATATTGTTTTGTTTGCAGGGCCTTATAGCTTCACTTTCTTTTTTCTCATGAAGGTGATGCCTTGTGGCTTCCTGTCAATTTATCTCGCATAAAAGCATTGTGTCACAAGTTAAAGCCATTCCTATTTCTATTCAAATGTTGGTTACATGAATCTTCTTATAGACTTGACATATTTGGCAACATGGATTCACTAAAGTTATGTGCTAAAAGATTTACCCTGAAACTTCAGTTCAGTTATAACTACTACTCGTCTTAAGAGTTTTTTTTTCAATGCTGATAATTGGGACTTTAGGTCTGCAGTACATTTGATTATCTCCATAGTATGAAACCTGTTTGCATTGTTAGGCGTTAGCAAGACTTCGGTATCTTAATACTCTTATGAAATTGTTAGTTTGGGTCTCACATCTTTTGCATCTTGGTAAATAGTAATGAATGAACTGGACTATTGTGATTTTTTTTTTTTTTTTTTTTTTTTTTGTGGTAAATTTTGTCATGGGTCAAATTTGTTCAGTTCTGAATTATTGATTTTACATTGTAATGTTTGTGACGGGATGAAAATGCTGATCGATAGCAAGTGGCTCCTGATGTAGAACCTAAAAATATACTGTTCGTTGAGTACTTACGCTTTCAAGGGAAAATTGTTCTTGCAAGCGGACCAAACGACTTTGGATGGGACCCAGTCTTCAAACCTGATGGTTATGATAAAACGTAATCTTGATATAGGTGGCAATTTTGACCACTTTACTAAGAATGGGTCAATTTGAGATGACAATATCTCAAACGGGTACAAATGGGTCAAATCAGTATTCTTTAAGTGGAAAACGGGTCGAACGGGGCACTCAATTTAAAGGTGGCCAAAAGTTTGTTTTCAATGCATACAACCTTCTAATAATATTAGTTGAAGATTTAGACCATTGTTGTAATTCATTGCTAACGCATGAATATGCAACAAAATTCATCTAATTCTCCTTTCACAAAAAAAAAAAAAAAAAAAAAAAAAAAGGTTTTTTTGGGTAAAGGGGAGTAATCCTGCACCCTGGTAAATATATTAACCAAATAAACGTTTAAGTACAATGGATATGAGTGAAGTCCCATATCTCAGCCCGTTACATAGGCATAAAGCTTACATAACAAGATACTTCCTAGTTTCTAAACAAGAAACCAAACCACTACTCAAAAGATAACATATGACACAACGCATAAAATTACTTCCTAGGACCTTGAAACTTTGTGCCATAAATGGCATTAAAGGCATCCAAATTTCCTGGAAGATCACGAACCTGTTTCGCATAGTCATAGAAGTCATATTCATCATACTCATCTTCAAACTCTTGGCCACCACCAAATAAATTAGCAGACTCATCAAAAGGGTTAGCAACAACCTCATCTTCAGAATCAGACACCTCAATCTCTCCTACTTTAGAAAAAGGGTTAACTCTCTTAGTAGAAGAGACGGGCGGAATACAAGAGTCACTAGTTTTAAAAGCCACATCCGTGTCCATCTCTTTCAAATCACTCACAAGGGGTTCTTGTGATACATTACCTGTCATAGGAGACTTATCATCATTAACTTCCATTGTACGACCAGAATCCACATCCTTGTAGGAGTCATTTGAAGGACTATCAGCCGTATCCGTAGAAAGAGCAGCAAACTTGTTAGATGTAGAGATCTTAGTACCACTCGAACTAGCCACCACAGAAGCATTCTTCTTAGTGACTTCCACTTTCTTAGGTTCAGGAGGAGTCTTTTTAGGTTGATATTGAAACTGCTTACCCACAACAGGTTTAGTAAACCCTCCTTGACCCGGAATAGTAGACCCACCTTGCTTACCCTTCTTCTTGTTATTAACCATCTTGAACCCATCATTAACCCGATTAGAAGGCTGAGCAGGAGGTTTAACAGCTTTAGGACATTCAATAGGGGTATGACCAAAAAAAAAAAAAGTTGAATTGTATGTAAGAATATTTCGAAACTGGGCAAAAAGTGTTTTCATGTCAACCCATTCTGACCTGACGTAGACCAAAATATGACCAGTGTCCACCTGAACCCATTTCAACCTGTTAACTAACCCGCTCATCTTGCCATCTATAATATCCAGTTTAGATCTTCATACTCTCATGTATCTCAAATATCTGATCAAAAAGGTGTTATATCATGTTATAGATATGCTGAAATAGAACAAGATATCTCATCGCAGAAGAGCTATTGCACTCGTAAAATCCCACTTTGTTGAGGCTGGGTATGCGTTTGACACATAAGATAGAAAATTATTTTTATTGGTGTATAACTCTATAGATTCATATTGAACTTTTAGAAAGGTGTTTTAGATGGGAGTTTGCTTTTAATTCCCCAATGAGGTATCCACTTTGTATATTGGGTTCAGAAAGTGATTAGCGCAAAACTACATTCATTTGGTTCAAGGATACAAACAAACTTGGTTGCAAAAACTTGATATCTTGGCTACTGTTTGACCCAAGTTTACGATGGCAGGACTAAATGTGAGTTAACATGCTAAACCAACCAAAACGGGTAGAAAATGACAATGTGATGAACATACAATTGCAGTTCCATTGTAAGTTTTTCTTGATTGCAGACAGTTTGTTGTATTGTAAGAGTGAACATATGGAGGGTTGAGACTCTAGCCTTGCAAGATCCATAATCCTCATGTATGTATTGATATATCAGTGAACATATTAGAGACGGTTTGTCTTGGTATCATTGCAGTATTCTACACTGCAAGTCTGCAAATAGTTATTTGTTAAAAATACTTTCTTTAGGTAATCTTTGTATGACTCATTAAGTTACCCTTTGCGAAACATCAATTGTTTGGAATACGTCAAGCGGACTCAAACTCTGTCGCTTCGTGAGTGTTTTGGTATGACTTGTGAGGGCGACACATTTATCCATTTGGATAATTCTAATGACTCACTTGCGTTGGCATCTTGTGATGATTAAGGTGACAACAAAGTTGTCACCCTGTCTCTTGATTTCACTAGAAATGTTGGACCAAGAGTTGTCTTAATCCATTTTGTTATAACTGAGTTTGTTTTATCTCTAACGGGTCAAAATGATAAAAGAAAGTCGCCTTTTTACCAGTCACCCAACCCGTCTAATCCACCCATTTTAAATCTATATCCAGGCATACAAGAAGGAACCATGTTAATATCTTGATACCTTGTTCTTATAATTAACACGAACGATCACATATATGAAGCTTGCAGCAAATTTAGATGGAAGGAATTGAAGCAAATGAACGTACGGTAACAAAAGCTGCTTTATCTCGGATCCACTTCGTACTTTTGGCTGTACTTCAGTTCCTTCAGAACAATTTCAGGAATAGACCTCAATACAACCTGCAACACATCTCTCAAACCACCACTTGACATAGCTTATAAGTTTCATTTCTTCAAGCATAATCATAATGTAAATATATTGAAAAACTAAACTGGTAAAAAGGAAAGGACTACCCCATCAGTTTGTTTACTTCTCTTTTCTGAACCGGTTCAGATACGATGAGTTCAGAAATAAAACTGCTGTGATAGAGAGAGAAAGTGACTAGGGTTAGGTAAGAGGGATCTTAACCCTTTCCTTCTTATTGGTCTTTCTACCAATATGGACCGGCCCATTTAGAAAACACATCTTAAAATGACTTACCAATACTCATTTGGACCCATCCATTTAAAAAATTTGGTCTTTGACGATGCCTATTACAGTATTACTCCGTATATTCTTTCTATCATCATTTTATATAAAAAAACATTATTATTATTTTTATTTTTTATTTTCATTTTTTATTTTTTTTAAAACAGCAACTAACTATATCACAATTTACACACCACATACTATCTCACATGTTTTAAGCATAACTTAACTCGCAACCATTCAAATTTCTTATATTGTCTGATTTTTGTGAAATGCCGTAAGAAATTTGATAAAAAGTATCATTTAGAATTGTCTTTAAATGCATTAATCACTTGTAACTAAAATAATAAACCATGCTTCTGAATTTAACTCTTCACAACAAACTTTATTTGCCACAAAATGATAACCAAATTCGAAAATTGTTTCATTTTGATCCCGGTGGTTAAACAAATGTTTAAAAATGTCACAATATTAGAACAACATTTAAACTTGAATGGTTTATGTAATGAAAATAAAATTTGAGTTATGAAACAATAATAAAGCCAAAGTTTAAATAGAGATCATCTATGGAGTACAAGTTACATCACTAATCTAATTTGTGTTTACTCTCCTATTTTCGTCCTTTTTTGTTAGTTGTTGTCGATAATGCATCTCGTTTTGTGTTTCTTAATTTACAAACTTATATTGATGTATAACCTAAAAATATAATGTTTGTTGAGTGCATATTTTACCTTTTTAGGTCTGAACAACATGTTGATAGCGTATGATGATAAATCTGCCTATGTTGTGTGTATATTTTCTTTTGCTAACGCGCCAGATCTTGAACCCATTACGTTTGTAGGAAAGACCCCGGTATGTGTTAACTTATCCACTTTGTTTCTTACAAATGTGACATATTCTGTATGTGCTAAACACACATCAAATTGTATTACAAATAATTTAACACAATACTTACGTTTTCAGGGGAAAATTGTTTCTGCAAGCGGACCAAACGACTTTGGATGGGGACTAGTCTTCCAACCTGATGGTTATGATCAAACATGATCATGTCCTTCCATCTATTTCTCTCTGATCATCTTGTTATAGGTGGCCGTTTTGACCAATTTACTAGGAATGGATCGATTTGGGATAAGAATATCTCAATCAGGTACACTGAGTCGAATAGGGTCACACATGAATTGTATTTAAGGAAATTTAGAAACTGGACAAAAAGTGTTTTCATGTCAACCCATTATGACTCGACGTAGACCAAAATATGACCCGTGTCCACCTCAACCCATGTTAACTTGTTACCTAAACCGCTTATCTTGCCATTTATAATATTCAATTTAGATCCGCATACTCGCATAAATCTCAAATATCTGACCAAAAAAGTATTATATCATGTTATAGCTCAAATACCCACCGAAGAAAATGGAAGATGGAAATGGCCAACTAATTGGATCACATTATTTCTTGTTCGAATTAGCATTCAAGCTCCTTTATTACAGAATAGTGATAAAGACTATACTGTTGGAAATGCAATGATGGGAGAACTAAACATTTTGTTACTAAGCAAGTTTGGCAAGATTGTATGGAACAATTGCAAACTGTTTCATGGTGTTCTGTGGTATGGTATTCCCAATGTGTACCTAGTCATTCTTTTGTTCTATGGCTTGCAATTCAAAGGAAGTTGCTCACTCAAGACAGGATGATTGTATGGAAACCTGGTTCAGTGGTTGATCATTTGTTCTGTGGTTTTTAGGACTCATTTTGAATATTTTGGAATTCATAGCTTTCAGCACTCGGCTTGAACATTTAGGTGGGATTTCTATCAAAATAGCTGTATTCTATTTTAGGATGTTATAAAAAATGTGTCTATACCAAAATAGCCATCAATATCAAACATTGGTTTACAAGACATCTATCCTTTAGAGCCGTTTCTGTCATTGTTCAAGCTCTATTTTGGTAGTTTAGATATTTGTAACAAGCTATAATCCGAGCCTGGATGATTTGTTTTTCAGCCACAGCCCAGAATAAGCTCACTGAAAAGATCACGCATAACTTGTTTGATTAAGCAGACACGTGTAGAAGCAATCAAGCAAATTACATAGCAAAAGTTTATTCAATTCAACGACCCGTTCGACAAAATGTTGTAAATTTGTGCATCTACGAGTATTCAAAAGAACACAATCGTATACAACTACAAATGATGGAGAAAACATAGCAACATCAAGCAGCCCCCTGATTACACCACCTAAACAATCATTTTGCACCAACAAAAAATAAAAACACCACACATATCTCATACTTTTAGCAACTCATCCCACTTGTTCAGCCGATGCCCCCATTTTCTTATTACGTTTGAATTGGTTACTGTAACAAATGTGGACGATAACTGCTGTTTTGGCACGTTCATACCTCTCTCAAACTCCTTTGGACGATAACCAACTTTTATGCCCATACTTCCCAAGAATTCAGGCATAGCATTATGAAGACCACCAGTTGCAACCTCCGTAGACTTTGTGAAGTTCCTGCAAAAGCACACATTTTGTAAATATGAGAGACGAAAAAAGGTAACCGTTAGGAAGAAATTACGATATCTAATTTTGGTTTATGACGATACAAAAATTTTGGAGGAAATTACTATAGTTCAAAGTCATCCTTAATCCTATACAAATTGAGTTCATTACGTAAATACAAACAAAAACTGAACAGCTTGCCTGAAAACAGATCACGTGTTTGAGAGAACATCATCCTTAACTGGCGGTTGGCCTGAGATCCTGATTCTGCCGGCGTTTAAAAAATGAAGGAGTTGTGAAGCATAAGAACAATAACTTTTACAGATTTAGTCCCTCTTTCTTACGGTAAGACATTTTTCACCTTTTACTCTTTGGTAAAGTTTTCTATAACAGAATTCAGCCTGTTGTGTATATTATACTCCTTACCCAGTGTACTAATTGCATATAGCTCTGGAGCAGACAAATCTCCCTTGGTGAAAACCGTCATTTCTGGACACCCATACATTTCCAAGGCATCCAATGATGGAAATTCAAAAGCTTCCTTTCCCATGCAAAATCCCTTGAGACTCCAAAGATATTCAAGTTTTAAGGACTTTAGACAAGGGAACACCACAGTAGTATTCACTATGGCATCACATTCTTCTTCTTCTTCTCCCTTCACAATTACCTTCATACCTGTGCAGCTACTTATATGTAGTTCCTGGAGTTGCAATAGACTACCAACCATGGAACATGTAAATACATATTCTAAACTATTGCAATGTTGAATTGACAGTCGTGTTAGGTTTGGAAACTTTAATACTGTCCCCTGCTTGCCCTTCCATATATACTTGAGACTATCTAACCTCTCCAAGTCCACTTGTCTCAAGTTTGGAATTTCAGCAACTGTTTGTGAATCAAATATCTCCTCAATGTCCTCACAGTCCCCAAAACAAACAGTTTCAAGCTTTTGCAGTTGTAGCAACTTATCAGATGAAAAAAGACTCCGTCCACCACTGGGTTTATAACCCATATCGTCCGCTTCGATCAAATTATGAAAAGACCAAGGCAATTGTTCCTTAGTAGCAGGGCGGTTTGAGCTTGTACTTTCATAACTCGGTAATCGGGCCTAGGTAAAAATTAACACAAGCTTCTGTCAGAAAAGAACCTGACATGGGAAGGTTTTTTCTTTCTAATTCAAAATAAAAATAATACCTGATGCGAGGTGGTGGTCACACGAAAGTTAAGGCCGCATTCAACACTATGTTTGCCTAAGGTTGTATTTATGAAGTTAAGCTTTGGAGTTGTAGACCGTCCATAAGTGAACACCGTTATCTGTGGGCATTCGCTGATCTCAACCTTTTCCAATGTTGGCCATCTGAATTCATTCTTCCCCAAGAAGAAACCCACAAATTTTGATAGTTTGATTAGTTTAATCGACTTTAAATGAGGAAAGACCACCACATCAGATGCCGTCGTCTGCTGTCCATTTTCTTCCATAACAATGACTTCCATTGCCTTGCAATCCTTTACCACTAACTCTTCGAGTTGCGTGAGGCTTTCAAGAGTGGAAAATGTGAATATATGTTCCAAAAGGTTGCACCCTTGAATTTTCAAGATCTTTAGTTTTGGAAGTTTGAGCATCGTAATATATTCTAGCCTTGGAAGTGACTTTCCAGTATCAGTACCACTCTTGTTGTTGATCTCTTGAGTTTCAAACACCTCGGTCATTGATTCACACTTTATAATTGTCAGCACCTGAAGCTTTTGCATTTGTCCAACAGCATACCATGGAACCACACTTGACAATGCATCACAATGTGTTACACTTATCTCTCTAGCGTATTGGCATAAGGACCAGGACCACGAAGCTTGAGATAACTGAAAAAATAAATGAGAATTTGATTATATAATCAACAGTGCAAATCTTTTATATAATAAAAGAATTACATCATTTCGGAGTGTTTTTAAAAAACCTTTCTCATTGAAAAAAATTGGGCCAATAGGAGAGCTTGATTTCGCCACGTAAGCAAAATCATGTGATGTGATTGGTTAATAAAAGTCAAAATTAAATTGATTTTGGTCAAACTTTAATAAATTTGATGGAAAAATTTGGTTGATAAAAAAAAACACATAAAAATATAGGTGTCAAATTTGTGAAAACAAAAACTTAAAAAATTGAAATTAATATAACTTTAGTGGTTGATTTTTTAAAAATTATATAGAGTTAAGTGTAATATTATAAACCTCCATGTTTTTTAATAACTTTGCATTATAAACAAATACCCCCTTATACTTTATACTTTTAAACTTTATATCTTAAAAAATACAATGTATATGTTGTTTTAAAATAACAACATATAAATTTACATAAGATTATAAGTATCAATTTTTTTACGTTCAATAAGGACTCATTTATTTCATTTTTAAAATAACTTACATGGACACGAGTTTACATTTTAAATACGGCTAAATTACTGAAAACGTGAATATAACTATCAAATTGTAAGCACGGTTTACTTTAATATAAAAATAAATATACGTGATTGTACTTATAACAATGATTCATGTAATTCTTATTTATTTATATTAGGCTATCTAGAAAAATATTTTTATAGAACATCAACACAATATCAACGCTCATTATAAAATAAGTATACTTTAACTTTATCAACGCTCATTATGTGCTATTAAACTTGCATCATGTGTACAACATAATATCAGTAGTGAAATTTAAATAACAACATCAACATATTTATCGCTAAATAAAATTAAATCTTGAGTTACCTAACAGAAATTTTTACAAATATTTTACCAAATTCTATTGGATATAAGTAAATAATGAAAAACTCATGCATAAGTATTAGTTGTACTTATATCACAATTTTCATTGGCAAATTCTTATATGTGTATATATTGAACTAAAATGTTAAAATAAATTTGATTTATGTGTAAATTTCGTGCGTGCACGAAACTTATAACTATATATATTATATGTGATTATCTTTAAAAACACAATATTCAGTATTAATACAGAATAAATTTTTTTGTCAAAACCCTGTGCGTGCACAGGTATTATAACTAGTAATATTAACAACATTAACCAACATTTATTTTGGTCGCTGAATATATGGGAAACATACCTTAAGCTGGTCATAAATATCACTAGATATAACATTGGCACCACCACCAATACACTTTAAACTTCTGAGTCTTCCAAGCTCAAGAATGTCTAAATGAGGAAAGAAAGTGGCGGTTGTGTGGGAATATATAGACGCATCTTCATCATCTCTGTTTGAAACAACCGCTTCAATACCATCACAAGACCATATATCAACTTTCGTTAGGTTGGAAAGAAGTTTCGCCATGAGAGGTGAAAACAAGTACTTGATGCTATTGCATCTCCACATTTTTATGGTTGTGAGGTTATGGAATGAGAATTGTGACTGTGGTTTTTGAAGAATTAAGAATTCATTCCAATCGCACTTCCACACATGACTCATCCTCTCCAAATCAATTAACTCCAAAATTTGTTGTTGTGTATTGTGAGCTGATTCTCTACTAATTGGACTCGTTATCTCAAAGACCGTCTCCACAGCCTTATATTTACTCAATGAGAGTTTATGAAGGTGATACAAAGTGGGTAATAGATAGGATGGAAGTGCAACTTTAGAAATACCATTATTCAATTCCTCCTTCAATGTGGGTATAACATTATTCTGCATATTACAACCACAAATGTTATAATTTTTGAAAAAAAAAATTAATAATAATAAAAATAAAAAATAAATCCAAGGAATATCCGGATATGAGAAAGAAAAAACAACATAGAAATAGTTGTATTTTCTTTTCTTTTCTTATATATAAATTATTTTCAATATATTATTCGTAACACTATTTAAAACATGAGAAGGCCAAAAAATCATGAAAAGAAAGCCACAATTATAGTTCTAATAATATTTTTCTATTTATTTTAAAAATAATAAGTAACCTAATATTATTATTTTATTTATTTAAAAAGAATAAATAACATTCAAGTAATGAAAAGAGGTCACAATCAGTTTTTTTGCAAGTTCCAGCTAACAGTTTTAAAGGATAAAAACAAAAATGGAAATCATTTGTTAGTTTTAAACATACAAGTTAAGAGCCGTACCTCTTGATCTTGGTTACTCTCAACCAATTCATTCTTTCTCTCACTTTCTCTGCCGCAACTAATAATTTCAACTTCTTTGAGTGCTCTCATATCAAAAGTGGTTGTGGGAGGTGTGATTAAATTTTCAAACCTCTCACAATCTTCAATATGTATGCTTTCAACAGCTTCAAATCCATGAATCAAGTTATTTCCAGCATCTTTTATCCTCCACACCTCTTTAAGCTTCCCTAATTCCTCCAAACGAATGCTTCTCAACCTGCTGCTGCTAACTTTATCCATTTCACCAACACATCCCATGTCGATGTCGAATATCACTTCAATGGAAGCACAATCTGATACATCAAGCTCTTCTAGATTATTGAATAATGGCATTGGATTGCTTGGGAGAAGATTCACAAGACTATCACATTCTTTCACTACAATGCCTCTCAAACTGCTGCTACAAACCTGTTCTTCACTTTTACCAGCACGTCCCAAGTCGGTGTTAAATAACACTTCAATGGAACCACAACTTTCGACATTAAGCTCTTGTAGATTATTGAGGAATGGAAATGGATTGCATGAAAAAAGCTTCACAAGACTATCACATCTCTCTACTGTAATGCTTCTCAAGCTGCTGCTAAGTTGCTCGATTTCACCAAAATCCATGTTGAACAAGACTTCAATGGAACCACAACCCTCGACAGTAAGCTCTCTCAATGGGCAAAGATTACTAATACTAATCTGACGTGGCCATACCTCCTTCAAAATCTCCATATCAGAAACAAACAACTTTTCCAGCTTAGGAGTCGCATCCTGCAAATTATTTAAGATTTGATGTTCAATTAATACTTTTTATTGAAAAGCTTGTTGAAATTATAATATTTACATAAAGTATATACTTACCTCTTTGTTAAAGAGAGATTGCGTGGGGGAGATATCATTCGACACAAAAGATGTTGGACTCCTGGGATAAATGCTTGTAATTTTTGGAATGTCTCGAAGTAGCAACTCCATGAGACGTGGCAGCTCAATTACATCAACGTTATTGCAGAAATGCAATAACTCTGGTAGCTCAGCCAACCTGAGATACTTTAAGTTGGAAAACTTAACTATATCTGATCCATCATTCTTGGTATGTATGACTGCTTCCATTATTGGGCATCCGGAAATATCCAGATACTCAAGCTTTGACAAACTGGTTGCAACATTCATGGTGAAAAGGTATTTCAACTTCTCACATTCTGAAACTACAAGTAGTCTTAAATTGTAAAACGAAGAGTTTCGAGCAGGATGTCGATGATGCGGGGATTCCACGTCAACATCTTCAAGAGTATTCATATCATTCACCTGTAGATATACCGCATCTGTGATCTTAAACAGCTCATTCATTTTAGATTTCAGTAGTTCTTCTTTGTTGGTGACTAGCTTCAAGCTGTTTTCATATGAGTGCATGTCAACTTTATATGTCTGCATGTGTTCTCTAACTTCTGTAAAAGAACATCCCATTGAGAGCTTGAATCTTTTAAGTTTCTCATAAGACATGTTCTTCTTATGAGCATTGTCACCAATAAATTCAAATTCTAATGCACGGAGGTTCTCTGAACGCTCTGCCAGTTCACTACAGTTGTTGTCTGTGAAGAAGCATGCTTTCTCATCATAAGGTATCATATAAAGCTCTTCAAGTTTCACTAAGCTTTTCAAGACACCGTCATCTAAAAAAAGATTGTAACAGCCTGTTACATCCAGTAGTCTTAGCTTCTTCAAATTTCGGAATGTGGAAGGTAGGATTGTAAGGCCAGAGTTAGCAAAGCTAAGCACTTCCAGATTCGAAAGATTTCCAATACATGCTAAATCAAACTTCAAGGAGCATTTATCGAGACAAAGAGTTCGAAGGTTGGTAGAGCACTGAAAAGATGTGGGAACTAATGGATACTCCAGTCTCTCAAATGCTATAACTTGAAGCTTTTCCATTGTTGCATAAAAGTCTTGAGGAGCCCTTAGTGACTCCTCTCCGTGCATAAGTTTCAAAAGTGAAAGGTTTGGAAACCTAAAGTCACTAGGAAACTCAGACACACCATTGCATGCTAACGAGATTCGCTTGCAAGTCTGGCTCATATTATCAGCTTCACTCCACTTTGAGAAATCATCTTCATGGTGAATGATCCAACATCCCTCCTCACCACCTTTAGAAACAGTACCCACCACAAATGCAAGCACAAGATCATGCATTTTCACACACTCAGTGCCACGACTATCACCATCCATCAACAAGTTTGCATTTTTGAGATTGCTAACACTTGTTTGTGTGCTTTCTCTAGCATCTTCCAAAGTATAAACTTTTTTTAAAAGTTTTAATCCCCATGCATATCTTGTGAGATCTTCTATCGGGATATTTGAGTCCTCGGGGAACAAGCCACAAAGCCGAAAAATCGCTTTATCCTCTTCTCGTTTTAAATTCTTGTAGCTTTTCTCTATAATTTCTTGCACATTCTCATCAAGATCATTTTTCTTCAAATTCTTGAGTGTAGTACTCCATGCAAATTTCTCTTGACTGATGAGGGTTGCAGCAATGATTTCGATGGCAAGGGGCAAACAACCACATTTTTTGACAAGTTCACATCCTATTTCATAGAGATCGCGATCATGTTCGGCTGAAATCTCTGCTTTTTGACAAAAGAAATCCTGTGCTTCATTTTCCTTCAAGACATTAACCTCAACTACTTCAAGAGCAGAATTAGCATCAACTGCAATCTGTCGGCAAACTTTTACATCCCGCGATGTGAGCAACAACTTAACCCCATTTGGCAAAGGACTCGCTAATCCGATATCTTCGAGTTTAATCTTCTTCCACACATCGTCCAATATCACAAAACACCTTTCTTTACGCTCTGAGAATAAATTAAATCTTTTAGAAAGAAGAGTTGCCCTTAGCATTTCATCAGTTTCGGTTAGAGGTTCGCCTGTGTGCACTGCTATGGCATTCTGAATTGCAGACAAGCTGAAAGCTTTCCCAATAACTACAACCACGATCCACTTAAACATCTTGTTATCTTCTGCAGCCTTTTTCAGTTGGTTCATCAGCGTGGTTTTCCCCACACCACCCATTCCACACAAGGCTATCACCCGATTTTTATCATCATCTTGTTTAAGGAGCTTCAATGCATCATTGAACGTCTTATCTCTCGACTTGAAGCCATTTTGGGTATCTCCACCTGATGCTGATGTTGATGTCGGGCGTTTGGAATCGACTCTTCCAAGAGGTATTTGATAATTATCACGCCAGATGATGCGGTTAGTACTTTCTTCAATAAGACGGTCGATATCCTCGGTTAGCCTTAATGCATTTCTTCCTGCTAGATACTTTTTTTTGACATTAAAGCATCCAATGTCGTTATTTGGAATTTCTTCAACTTTTCTCTTGATGTCTTCTACTTCTTTCAACCACCCCGGTACACGAGCAGGTATCTCTTTGTTGTTTCCACTGTTTGCTCGCATATGATTTTCGTTATCAACTCTTTGACCGTCCAAAACCTGCATTTTTTCTATCATTTTCTTCACACGATCGGCAGAAGAAGTGAAGTTACTCAGCTTTTGCGTGATATAACCCGTCAAAGCCTTCACAACAGGCTCAACGATTAGAGATACAACGTCCATTTTCCTGAGACATAAAATATCATGTAATTAAAACTAGGTTGCCAATCCCTAAAATGACGTGAAATTAAACATGTTAATTAAGCTAGGGTCTAAACATGTTTCGGGTTGACGGAAAATGTATTTCTTGTGAAATTTCTCTTTTTTTATTTTATAATACTATTTATACAAAATCAGCTTAATATGAAGAGAGACGAAGGTGTTAACGTTTCTTTTTTTTTTTTCGCATCACACGTGGCTCATTTTGTTGTTTAATTTATATTTTACATGGAGTACTTTTTTTCTTTTTTACTTTGTATTTTCTTTTTGAATTGTTTCAAAGTAATTATATTTTTGTTTTTTAAATAGATAAGGAATAAAAATTAATTTTATCATATTACTTTCATTTGAGATAATTATTACAAATTTTTAAAAACTTCTTATAAAAACTTATTATTTCCTCAAAAACTATCATTAACAATTAATTGAACGTTTGCGGTTTTGCGATGAAAAATGATGAATACATCAATAACAGTTTGATGTAAACAAGTCTAGATAAGAAATTATAAAAATGTCATTGAAGGTACGTATAGATACGTTCTATGACCTAAGACTAAGAAACAACATGTTCCAATTAAAGGAAAAACACCTCAACTTCGTAACGATATTTTTTCACCTTTGCACGTCATCTATCTATTGAAAGTTGCAACGAGCTGTGCGAACACACAACTTATCATCCACCTTGTCATAATATTAAAAGGAGAAAGCTTTTAAAAGTTTTCATCTATAATTAAACCTTACAATATTAAAACTTTAAATAAAACATGACAATATTTTTGTTTATTAATATGCAACCATATTTGTTTATCTTCACACACACTTGCACAAATTGTTATATAAAACAAACTGTGATAAGGGCTTTTTTTTTTTTTTTTTTTTTTTTTTTTTTAAATTCTCTCTCTCTTGAGAATCTGTTTGGTAAAGTGGGTGGGGCCAGTGGTACATATTAATGTTTTTTTTTTATTTAGGGTTCACATAAATGTGTTAGAGTGTTTGTAACACAAAGGTTTTAAAAATGTTACTCTTCCCCATCTAGGGCTTCTAACAGAAATGAACCGGCCACATTCAACCCACAACTATTTAAGTTTCTGAGTCTGGAAGAAAAAGATAAACGCACCCTTAGTTTCGATCTTTATTTAAATATATAAGGCAACACCTTAACTCTCTTAAAGGCTCTATTTGAAGTACACGTACACATATCCTAAGTTGACACATCATCATTTTATACGCACTAATCACTAAATCATATAAATTATATGCAATATCTTATATAATAAGAGAACTCATTTTAGGCTAAATTGAGGGATTCGATTAACTAATGAGAAAGCCCGCTTTTCCAATTGAGTATTTTCATTAGTTAATTTGATTTTTAATTGATATAAAATTTGCTCGCTTTAGGTGTTTTCTAAAAGACTCCCCAAACATAGATGTGTCAAAATTGCGGAAAAAAAACCTTTAAAAATGTGAGGGTAATTTATAAAACTTCAGTGTCGAAAAAGTATAAATAATAAATTCATCCAGTCAGAATCATGGTTCTGAATATAAGATGCAAGTTCTAAAAGGTTTTAGTTATCTTGATCAATTTTTTCTACATTTAAATTAGAGAAAATTTCTTAAACGAACACTTTTTGCGTTAGATTTCGAAAATGAACCTCGCCTATATATTTTTCGAAAATGAACTTTTCAATGTTATATGTTATATGTTTTAAACCGTACACGTGTATAACCAATTTCTGGGCGTGAGTTTGGGCGTGATACAAACCAGTAAGAAGTGAGGGCGTGTTCTGGGCGTGCCCTGGGCGAGAGGTTGAGCTGGGCGTGGCCAGGGCGTGGCAGCCTGGGCTGGGCGTGGAGCTGGGCGTGGCAGGGCGTGGCAGCGGCGTGGAGCTGGGCGAGGGCTGAGCGTGTTGGGTGAGGGTTGGGCGAGGATTGGCCGAGGGGTTGGGCGAGCGAGTTTAGATGGTGACGGTGATGGAGAGCTTCGCCGGTGGGATGATCGGAAATAATGAGCGCCATTACAGAGTGTGTGGAAGTTTATTTGAACAGAAAAAAGTATGCTGAGTGCGTTTTTTATTTGGTTTTGAATATGTGTTTTGAAGATGAAAGTTTGAGAAGATGAATATGTGTTTACTATTGAAGATGAGTGGTAGAAAAGATTCATTGAAAAATTAAATATTTTATTTTACTATTGATTTAATATTTGATAGTGACCAATAAGAAATTGATGACAGCTTGTGTCAGGTTGGAGATTGGACCAATGGTCGAGATTTGTAAGTGTAGAAATTTTGGTTTAGATTGGTAAATGCACTAGTGTATTTGACTATTTTGGTAATTAGCTTTTTAAATTACATAGATATCTTTTAGAATACGAATATGAAACCCTAATTCAAAGCCTATATATACTTGTCCAAGAAAGATGCTCATTATTCATTATCTGCATAAGCTTTCAAAACATTCTCATTACTATTTTATATAGAAAAGATATCACATTCATTAAGATGCAGATTCTAGAATAGTAATATCACAATATCACATAATAAGTCGCAACACAATAAACACTAATTTGAATATCACATGTGAAATTAGTGTTAAATCACACACTACTACACAAAAGGCCATAGAAACCTCCTAATAGGGACCGATTTTACAAAAACCAGTTCATAAGCTGAAAAGAAAGGGGCATGGGAAGCATAAATACTGGTTTTCTAGAAAATCCTGGTGTCTATATTCCAATAAGTATAAAAACCGATCTCTGCGCACAGTGAAAAATAATGGTTTTTTTCAAGAGACCATTCTCTATGTTTTATTATCATATATGATGAGTCTCTAAATACTCATCATTTTTACATAATATAAACTGCAAAATCATCTGAAAACAATCAGAAACACATCAAAATGATCAAAATATCACAAATCAGTGTTTTATGTGTTTTAAATACAAAAATATCAAAATCAGATGAAAAACATATCAAATTTGCAAAAATTGCAGTTTCAGTCCCCCAAGTTTCTAAAATTGTCAAAATTAGTCCCTGAGCACAAAATTTCAAAAGTAAAATCACCAAAGGTCCTTTTTAAATCATAACTTGTCAAATTTAGTCCTTTGGTGAAAAATGTGAAAAGTTTGAGAAAATTACAAAAATGGTCCTCCAAGTTTGAAAATTGGCAGAATTGGTCCCTGGAAAATCTGAAAATGGCAACTTTGGTCCTTGCATTATTAAACTTTGTCATTTTTAGTCCTTTGAGCAACTTTTCAGATTTGGCAGCTATGGTCCTTATAATTTCAGAAATTACAAATGAGTCCCTATAGTTTAAAACCCTTCAAACCCAATTTTGAACCCTTGGCACAATTTGGCCCCCTGTCACTTATGCACTTTTGGACCCCCCTTTTATTATTAACCAGTCAAACACTGGTCAAATAATACACCTTTGGCGCCAACTCACTGTCCCTTCCACTTGAGCCTGCTACTTCCCTGCAACAAGCAACAACTCCATTCCCCCAGCTCACACCTTGTTCCCCCCCTCCTCCACTACATCCAAATAACATTAATCACCTCATTCCACCCTTCACTCAACCTCCACTGCTAAATCCACATTTCCCGCCAAATTGACATTTTGGCCATATATCACAAAAGTCATCAAAAAGTCCTAAAAAGCAGGTGGGAACTGCTCATCTTAGAGAGAGAAAGCAAGTGGGACTATAAAAGAGGAAGAAAAGAGGAAGCAAAGGGGTAGCTAGTTTTATCATTTTCCTTTAATGTCGTTTTTTTAGCTTAATATGTATTAACCAGTTCTAATTTGTATTTCTCAGTTTATTTGTATCAAACAAAGTCATTCAAGTGATTTGCAACTCTGTTTAAGTTTTAATTCAAGTTAATATTCATTTTCATCTTTTTAAGCTCACTGTTGAAATTTAAACTCTTAAATTCCTGTGTCAAAGATTTTAGAAGCTTATTTATAAGCTTAAACAAGCTTATGATAGCTTATTAAAACTTCCCACAAGCTCATATTACAACTTTAAGCAGTTTTGGTAAAAGTCAACGAAAGTCAACCATGAGCTCATTTGGGTTTGGAACTGGATTTTGGTGATGCAGACTTGGTATGGGGTTGAAATAGGTTAGATTAAGTAAGTTTGGGTTTGTTTTGGCCTGCAACATAGCTGGATTTCATGTGAGTTGATTTCTCAATTTCAAATTTCAAGTAAATTGCATACTGTTCTTGTTCATGTATATGGGGTCACTCTTGGTTTTAATGTGTTTATTTAGGTGTGTTTAGGGTAGTTAAGTTCAGTAGGATCAATATCTTTAGCTGGTTTAATGTTCTTAACAATTTAAGTTTGTATTTAAGTTTTACAAGGAGTGTTTGGATTTGGGATTTAATCTGTGTTAAAGGGTCTTGCAGTGGTAGGTAATTGTTGGTTCTAGTCTTTTTAGTCAAAATAAACTCATTTGAGTCTTAACCTTGTGCCTTTTAAGCTAAAAAGTCAAAAATCCATCTTATTGGTTCTCAGCAGCCACTGTTGAGATTTTTAAAAGTTCATAGGCTTATTTTGTGTCTAAAATTCATAGGTCTACCCTACATTAGTGTTATTTCATCATATTATTTCCATTTCAGCCCTTAAATTGATCCCAAAACTCAAATAAGTCAACTTTTAGTTTTTATCAAAAAGTCAAAATCTTCAAAAAGTCATTTTTGAATAAACTTGGGATTTTCACTGTGGGTTTATTACATAGATTCAGTTTATAATTTCTTGGGGAATTGTAGTTTGGTTGCTAAAGAAAAATACAAAAATGCTAGGTCTTGGTTTTTCAGCTGTTTAAGTGCTTTTTCAAGTGCTTTTTGAGAGCACCTGTTCTGCCATGACTGTCCTGTGCACAGTCTTGGGTCCATATTGATAAGCTCATAGAGAGCTTATTACTTGTCCAATTCCTGTGTTCTCTAGTTCTTTGGAAAGCCAACATGGTCCTCTTGAAGTATCAAGTATTGTTTTGTACTTTTGAGCTTGTTTGGTAGGGCTGCTAAGGGCTTAAATCTTGTCCCAGTTTCTGTTTTTCATCACAAAAGCCAAAGTGCTTATTGCTATTTCCTAGCTTATCAGTGGTTAGTGCTTGTTGATACTTGTTACATTTTGGTTCTATTAGCTTATTTTAGCTTCTGTTTCTGTTTGGTGGGCTTTGGTGCTCCCTAGCTTATTCAAAGTGCTTATTTCATAAGCTCTTGCATATCAGTTTCACATTTTGCCACACAAACCCCTGTTTTTCTATTTTTCTCATATTCCTAATATTATTCTATAGTTTTCCTGAATTTTTCATATTTTTCCTGTCTTGTTTGCTATTTTTCTTTATTTAAATTAGTTTTTAAGTATTTTTAATTAGCTTTTAATACAAAAAATTAAGAAAAAGTTCTAAAAAATAAGTTTTCATTTTTCTTAGGTTAAGATAAATGTAAAAGTAATAAAAAGTATTTTTCCATAATTTTCTTAGCTTAAAAAGTATTTTTTAGCATTTTAATTAATTTTAAATAGTTTTAAATTAATAATAAATATATAAAAAGTCTAAAAAATATATTTTCAGTTTTAAAATTAGTTTTATCATATTTTAGATTTTTCTAAGTCTTAATTTTATTTTTCTAGTCTTATTTCATATTTTCTTTTATTTTAGAGTATTATTAAATAGTTTAAATTAGTTTTTAATTAATAATAATTAATTAATTAGTTATAAAAATAATTTTCCTTTTCTATAAATTTTCTTATATCATTAGGGTTGTAAAAATGTATTTTTCATATTTTTAGGATCTATATTGCATTATTTTCACGTTTTTATTTGTACGTCTACGTTATTTTTATTTAAACGTAAGTTTTTCGTTTTAGGTTTTAAACGTTCATCACTTTAAATATAGTGATAGCGTTTATTTAATATCTTTTATCTTTTTAATTTTCTTAATTTGCATTTAAGTCGCTTTTAATTATAACCTTTTTCAGTAGTGTAATTATTCAATCCTTATCCTTTCTGATCGCTATCATTAGTGGTCATTCTACCGTCTGAATCAGTGTTTGCACACCATTGAGTCTCCGTGGGACATAACGACCCGGGAATCCACAGTATTCTCTGATCTTAATTGTATTTGTGTCTGAGCTGTTTTAAGTCTTTTAGACTTGACTGTTCGGACGCAATCAAATTTTGGCGCCGCTGCCGGGGAGGCTTAAGCGTGTGTTTAGCCTTTTTCAGACCCATTCTTGCACATATCCCATCTTTTGTAAAAAGTTTTTTGTAAAGTTTTCAAAAAAAAATCCAAATAGTCCATTAACACTTTTCCTAAAGTGTTAAAAACGCCAAAAATATTTTCAATCTTTGTTTTTATCGTCATGTTTTTCAAAAACACCAAAAATATTCCTCTTTACCCTCTTACCTTTTTGATTCTTCATTTCTTACCCTCTGATAACTTTTGATTCTTTCTATGTCTTATCCTCATTCTCTTGATTGTCAATGGTGTGGTGGTCCTTATAATGGTGGCAATTGCCCCAGTTGTAGCATGGTGGAATCAGGAAACGGGTCTGTCTATAACCAAGATCCCTATTCCTACCATAACACGACTGATTTATTCCATCAGCTACCACACTGTGATACTCAGCAGTTTTACTGTTGTGAGTATTGTGGTGGTTCGCATTCCAGTTCTGATTGTCAATCAGGAAACACGCTTGTTTATGAGCAGGTTCCTGATAACAATTATGACTACAACACATACCACTCACAGCCACATCAGTTGTACTGTTGTGAGTATTGTGGAGGTCCTCACTCTAGCTCGGATTGTCAAACAGGGAATCCATTTCCTTGTTACGATTACGACTCTTCGTATCAAGACCAACCTCCACAATACCAAATGATTCAAGTGACTCCTCAGGAAACTACGACAGATCTTCTACTGAAGACTCTGGAGTTATTAAAAGAACTTAAGGAGGAGTCGGCTATGTCCTCCCAAGATAATCCAAATGAAAAATCCATGGAAGTTTTGTTAGCCGAAGAGCGGGATGCTAAATTAGATTCCCAGATTTCCATTGAAAACACTATTAGGGAATCAATTAGAATACAAAAAGCATTCAAATCTAGCTCTCGATTCCGTTTCATTCCTGATGACGATGATGATGAAGATATCCTTGATATCCTACAATTTTATAACGGTTCATCAAGTTCATCAGTTGAAACTCCTTCCATGAAGAATCAGGGAGAAAAGACTATGATGGAATTACTAGCAGAAGAACAAATGGAAAGTATAAAACATATGTATGCTAGTCCATCTAATCTCCCTCAGTCTGTTGTTATCACATCTGATATTCCCACTCACTCTCTAAACATGGGGGATGAGCTTCTTAGCACTATTCCAGAAATGGAATCGTCTAGTGTTGGGGACCTTATCCCAATCCCGAGAGAGTCACAGGGAATTTCTGATCATCTGTGTGATATCCCTTTCCCTCTTGAGTGTTCAAATGACCATCTTGAGATTTTCTCTGATCTTAGTGACGATTGTGCTTCCTATGGAGACATCGAGTACGTTGAGGCATCACTTCCTCAATCTGATGCTGATTCCCTTTTTGAGGAATTCTCCGGTGAACTCACTCATATCAATCCACTCTTTGATCTCGAAGCTGATCTGGGAGAGACTGAAAGTCTCATTGATAATGATCATTCACTCACTTCTTATCCCAACAATCCAAATGAGAATGTTGATCACTTAGTTCCCGAAACATTCAAAGCTACTTTCACTAATCCTCTATTTGAATTCAACTCTGAATTCACTTCAATTTCTGAGAATCCACTCTTTGATACTCAGACTGAGGATAGTGATGAGCCCACAATGGAACAAGAGTTCACAAATTCACATTATGTGATTGATTCTCTTCATGAGGAGTTCTCCGGTGAACTCTCTCATATCATATCTCCGCTGGAGTATGATTGCTTGGATGGCAAAAATCATGATCGGGGGGAGAGAATCTCAATTTGCATAGTTATGACAAATCCTTCCACCCTCCCCACCGAGATGCCTTCCAAACCAAAGAGCTCTTCCAAGAAAATCCAAATAAGTGCAACTGCACTTAATCCCGAGGAAGAAGATCTAGTCATGATTGTTATCATGATTTTCTTTCTTTTCTTCACCTACTCGGTGACTTCCTCTCTTCTTCACTCCTTCGGGAGTGAGGACACTATCTTTGACCCCGGCATTTTCATGTACCATCTGTGAGCCGGGTCTGTCTCTGTTTCTGTATATCTCATCGGTGTGGAACTTTCACATGCTTCATATGTTTGTCCAAACATCGTGAATGAAAGTCCGATGGAGATTGTATCTTCCACTTGCTTCCCCATGAACCAATGAATTCGGGGTCGAGTCAAGCTAGCGACTCGGTAATCAAAAACAGTAGCACGCACCATATGGGTTTTCACCCATATTTCTGTCTTCTTACCCCCTTTCTACCACCTAAGTGTGGGGGTGATGCCCCACATGTTATATAAAAAAAAAAAAAAAAAAAAAAAAAAAAAAAAAAAAAAAAAAAAAAAACTTTTTAAATAATGGCCGTAATATTTCCCTTTTACGTTCTTTGTTTCGGCATAACCGCCGGTACTTTGAATATCGAGGGCGATATTCATTTCTAAGTGTGGGGGGGAATTCTCACGAATTTCATATATTATCTACCCAATTCCCCCGTTTTTGGCCAAAAAAATTTTTTTTGGAGTAAGTGTTTTACACTTACTCATTTGGTTATCAGTCCGCCATGTTTGATAAACTAAAGGATTGGCTAATCCAGGAGTAAACGGCTCTTGGTAAAGATATCTCAAATCCGTTTATATGGCTTGCAATTTGCCCAAAATTGTATGGTATTCAGCTCACCATATCCTAAAAAGTGAAGAGTTGGCTAGCCCGCAAGATTATGGCTTGTGGTAAAGGCAGTGGAAAATCCATAATTGGTAATCGACTCACCAAAGATAATATTGATAATTTATCTAAGAGTTGGCTAGTCCAGAAGGGTACGGCTTCTGGTAAAGACACATCAAATCCGTTTACAGCTTGTGGTTTGCTCAAAATCACATGGTTATCAGTGTACCATGGTTCTTACTTGAACTGAAACATTTGGCTACTCCAGAAGTAATGGCATTTGGTAAAGAGTTTAAAATCCATTATGTTTTCTCAAATCATTGCTAGGGACTAGCAATATCTCAGTGTGGGGGATTGATGAGTCTCTAAATACTCATCATTTTTACATAATATAAACTGCAAAATCATCTGAAAACAATCAGAAACACATCAAAATGATCAAAATATCACAAATCAGTGTTTTATGTGTTTTAAATACAAAAATATCAAAATCAGATGAAAAACATATCAAATTTGCAAAAATTGCAGTTTCAGTCCCCCAAGTTTCTAAAATTGTCAAAATTAGTCCCTGAGCACAAAATTTCAAAAGTAAAATCACCAAAGGTCCTTTTTAAATCATAACTTGTCAAATTTAGTCCTTTGGTGAAAAATGTGAAAAGTTTGAGAAAATTACAAAAATGGTCCTCCAAGTTTGAAAATTGGCAGAATTGGTCCCTGGAAAATCTGAAAATGGCAACTTTGGTCCTTGCATTATTAAACTTTGTCATTTTTAGTCCTTTGAGCAACTTTTCAGATTTGGCAGCTATGGTCCTTATAATTTCAGAAATTACAAATGAGTCCCTATAGTTTAAAACCCTTCAAACCCAATTTTGAACCCTTGGCACAATTTGGCCCCCTGTCACTTATGCACTTTTGGACCCCCCTTTTATTATTAACCAGTCAAACACTGGTCAAATAATACACCTTTGGCGCCAACTCACTGTCCCTTCCACTTGAGCCTGCTACTTCCCTGCAACAAGCAACAACTCCATTCCCCCAGCTCACACCTTGTTCCCCCCCTCCTCCACTACATCCAAATAACATTAATCACCTCATTCCACCCTTCACTCAACCTCCACTGCTAAATCCACATTTCCCGCCAAATTGACATTTTGGCCATATATCACAAAAGTCATCAAAAAGTCCTAAAAAGCAGGTGGGAACTGCTCATCTTAGAGAGAGAAAGCAAGTGGGACTATAAAAGAGGAAGAAAAGAGGAAGCAAAGGGGTAGCTAGTTTTATCATTTTCCTTTAATGTCGTTTTTTTAGCTTAATATGTATTAACCAGTTCTAATTTGTATTTCTCAGTTTATTTGTATCAAACAAAGTCATTCAAGTGATTTGCAACTCTGTTTAAGTTTTAATTCAAGTTAATATTCATTTTCATCTTTTTAAGCTCACTGTTGAAATTTAAACTCTTAAATTCCTGTGTCAAAGATTTTAGAAGCTTATTTATAAGCTTAAACAAGCTTATGATAGCTTATTAAAACTTCCCACAAGCTCATATTACAACTTTAAGCAGTTTTGGTAAAAGTCAACGAAAGTCAACCATGAGCTCATTTGGGTTTGGAACTGGATTTTGGTGATGCAGACTTGGTATGGGGTTGAAATAGGTTAGATTAAGTAAGTTTGGGTTTGTTTTGGCCTGCAACATAGCTGGATTTCATGTGAGTTGATTTCTCAATTTCAAATTTCAAGTAAATTGCATACTGTTCTTGTTCATGTATATGGGGTCACTCTTGGTTTTAATGTGTTTATTTAGGTGTGTTTAGGGTAGTTAAGTTCAGTAGGATCAATATCTTTAGCTGGTTTAATGTTCTTAACAATTTAAGTTTGTATTTAAGTTTTACAAGGAGTGTTTGGATTTGGGATTTAATCTGTGTTAAAGGGTCTTGCAGTGGTAGGTAATTGTTGGTTCTAGTCTTTTTAGTCAAAATAAACTCATTTGAGTCTTAACCTTGTGCCTTTTAAGCTAAAAAGTCAAAAATCCATCTTATTGGTTCTCAGCAGCCACTGTTGAGATTTTTAAAAGTTCATAGGCTTATTTTGTGTCTAAAATTCATAGGTCTACCCTACATTAGTGTTATTTCATCATATTATTTCCATTTCAGCCCTTAAATTGATCCCAAAACTCAAATAAGTCAACTTTTAGTTTTTATCAAAAAGTCAAAATCTTCAAAAAGTCATTTTTGAATAAACTTGGGATTTTCACTGTGGGTTTATTACATAGATTCAGTTTATAATTTCTTGGGGAATTGTAGTTTGGTTGCTAAAGAAAAATACAAAAATGCTAGGTCTTGGTTTTTCAGCTGTTTAAGTGCTTTTTCAAGTGCTTTTTGAGAGCACCTGTTCTGCCATGACTGTCCTGTGCACAGTCTTGGGTCCATATTGATAAGCTCATAGAGAGCTTATTACTTGTCCAATTCCTGTGTTCTCTAGTTCTTTGGAAAGCCAACATGGTCCTCTTGAAGTATCAAGTATTGTTTTGTACTTTTGAGCTTGTTTGGTAGGGCTGCTAAGGGCTTAAATCTTGTCCCAGTTTCTGTTTTTCATCACAAAAGCCAAAGTGCTTATTGCTATTTCCTAGCTTATCAGTGGTTAGTGCTTGTTGATACTTGTTACATTTTGGTTCTATTAGCTTATTTTAGCTTCTGTTTCTGTTTGGTGGGCTTTGGTGCTCCCTAGCTTATTCAAAGTGCTTATTTCATAAGCTCTTGCATATCAGTTTCACATTTTGCCACACAAACCCCTGTTTTTCTATTTTTCTCATATTCCTAATATTATTCTATAGTTTTCCTGAATTTTTCATATTTTTCCTGTCTTGTTTGCTATTTTTCTTTATTTAAATTAGTTTTTAAGTATTTTTAATTAGCTTTTAATACAAAAAATTAAGAAAAAGTTCTAAAAAATAAGTTTTCATTTTTCTTAGGTTAAGATAAATGTAAAAGTAATAAAAAGTATTTTTCCATAATTTTCTTAGCTTAAAAAGTATTTTTTAGCATTTTAATTAATTTTAAATAGTTTTAAATTAATAATAAATATATAAAAAGTCTAAAAAATATATTTTCAGTTTTAAAATTAGTTTTATCATATTTTAGATTTTTCTAAGTCTTAATTTTATTTTTCTAGTCTTATTTCATATTTTCTTTTATTTTAGAGTATTATTAAATAGTTTAAATTAGTTTTTAATTAATAATAATTAATTAATTAGTTATAAAAATAATTTTCCTTTTCTATAAATTTTCTTATATCATTAGGGTTGTAAAAATGTATTTTTCATATTTTTAGGATCTATATTGCATTATTTTCACGTTTTTATTTGTACGTCTACGTTATTTTTATTTAAACGTAAGTTTTTCGTTTTAGGTTTTAAACGTTCATCACTTTAAATATAGTGATAGCGTTTATTTAATATCTTTTATCTTTTTAATTTTCTTAATTTGCATTTAAGTCGCTTTTAATTATAACCTTTTTCAGTAGTGTAATTATTCAATCCTTATCCTTTCTGATCGCTATCATTAGTGGTCATTCTACCGTCTGAATCAGTGTTTGCACACCATTGAGTCTCCGTGGGACATAACGACCCGGGAATCCACAGTATTCTCTGATCTTAATTGTATTTGTGTCTGAGCTGTTTTAAGTCTTTTAGACTTGACTGTTCGGACGCAATCAATATACACTGGTCCTTTGGTAAAATACTGGTTTCTTTACTCATTTTCTTTTTTCTTTTTAAAAATTCTTTGTTTATGATGGCTCATTTTTTTCGCATGCCTAACTTTCAGAAGTACTATCATGTTACTAAAAAATAAAAGCTTAAATCCATCATAACCGTCTAAAATATCTAGAGATTTAAGATTTTGTTACAGCGATAATATGAAAAAGAGAGACATATGAAATTCTTCCTAATAATATTATTAGTTATGGTGTAAAACCGTAAATGCATACTTTAGTTACTTCGTATATCTCATTTGAATATTACGAAAAAAATTAAAACTCAATAAGTTGACATAATTTTTTTTGAACTTTATAAATTGATAGTATAATAATTTCCCCAAATTTTCAATCAAGCGCCATAATTAGGCATATCCTTCCCAAAATTGTAACTCCCCCTATATCAAATCTTCAATATTTGTTATTCCTTTAAAATAAAAATACAATAATTAATCCTTTGTACTTCTTTCACCATTTCAGTTTCACACTTTCTCTCTACATTTCAACCCCCTCCTTCGTGGTGTTCTTTCACGGGACCGAACACAATTAAATAAAGTTTGTAGTTCTAAATCTTTATTTACTTAAATCATGCCAAGGGATTTTTGTACTTACGAGTCTGATTATGTGATTTTTTTTAACATGGACGCAGGTATGCTTTCATTACTTGCCATGTGTTGAATTTAAGAATTGATTCAACATCGCTCTATGTGGTGCAAATTATGAAATATAAATGAATTTTTTTGCAAGTACTTTTTTGTTATTTTCACAAGAAGTAAAATAGGAATTGGCATGCTAACTATAAACTTTTTTGAAGTGCAGATTTGTTGAATTGGCATGAGGACTAGATACAGAGCTATTCATTTCTCGAGTATGGTAAAGCCATTTTAAATAATAAAAGGCCATGACCGGAGCATTGGATATGCTGTAAGGTTTGTTGTTTCACGAATCATAACTTCTCGAATTTGATTAACTGTGAAGTTTTCTTATTGATTTTTTTTTTTTGACTTGTGTATTATGTGATAATGTCAAGAGGTGTTATTATATTCTTAATGTTCTATATTAATCTAGTCGCCATGTTTGAGAAGTTTAGTGGCTTCTTTACACAAGTTTGTTGCATTAATTAACGTAACATGTCATTTATATTATACAACTTACTTTATTCACTTGTTGTATGTAGATATTATGATCTTGCAGCGGTCGTAACAGTTGGCTAGTACTTGGAGATAAAAAAAATGAAGAAAAATGTAGTTGACAACTATTTAAAATAACATTGGTAAGTTCTTGGTTTTTAGCTTACAAAATCACAACAATTGAGTCGTTACTTATTGTTTGTCACATTTATTGACTTGTATACAGGTTGGATACATAGATACGTTGGCATTTGACGAGTTGGAGATGTTTTCGGAACAAGCGGTCACAATGTTGTTTTGGTTTTCAAGTCGCTAAAAAGAGATGTGACACAATGTATATTGACGGTTTGTTACATTTGTAGATGATATATGGACATAGCTACTTGAATTTCAATATTTGATACTTATTGTATTGAATTATAATATTTGAATATATGTTATTTTTTGACTTTTGGATGTTATGTTAGATATCAAAAATACATTATTAGTTACATTTGTATTGAAAAAGTAGAAATATATATATTGGTATATATTCATAATGCAACGAAATATTTTTGACGGAACACTCCAAATTCTCGACCAAGCGATTTTCCGCTAAATAACGAAATTTTGGTTTTTCAATAATTATCAAACTCTATAAAAGAAACTGGTTCTTATCAAAAGACAGGTCTAAGTTCTCGGAGTAGAAACCGGTCGCAAAACCAGTTTCTATATGTTTCAGTCAAAGAGATACCCCCTCACAGAGAGTGGTTTCAAAACTACTCTCTATGAGTCATTCTAACCAGTCTCTATGACATTTTTTGTAGTAGTGACATATGATATGTAATATCACATATGATATTAGTGTTAAATCATATATGATATTCACATGTCATATCACATGGGATATGTAATAAAATATATGCGTTATTGTGTTGTGACTTATTATGTGTTGATCGGATTAATAACATCACGATGTTGTTAAGTTTTTTCTGTGACTAATTTGTGTACATTGATGTACATGTTATTTTTATCTATGCAGAACATGAGAGAAGTCAGACAAAAATAGAAGTCTTTAACAACATTAGAGTTTCTGAATCGGTCCAAAATAGAGTAATTCGATCTCATGTAATTATTTATATATGATAAATGATTTTAGTAATTGTTTATATATGATAAACTAATGTATGTTTTTCTTTCTTCCTTTTTTCTATTTTTTGTGCGCGTAGGTGAATTAGTTCGATATGGGTGATTTTGTTAGAAAGCGAGGTCATCATGATAAGCACCCTAACCGAAGAGATAGGGCTAGAGAAAAAGAAAGTTGTGAATGTATCTCACAATATATGTAATCTAGATTGTTAATAATTGTAGTATGAAACACTTGAAATGTTAAATTGATTTTTCCAACATTTTAGATTCCGTTATTGAATACGCAATCGTTGTGTATTTGTTCTCATTATGACCCATAATCTATAGCATCAATATCATGGATCAAAATTCTTACAATATAATATGCATCATTACTTAGAATGAAAATCATATAATCATATGTGATGATGATGGAGTACTAATGATTATGGCTAAAATTATAATTGTTCCTGATGAGATGAATGAATTTGTAGTAATATGTTTCTGATAGTTAAATATGTTTCGGATGCATATTAATTTGTATATTGAAAATAATCCTAACTTTTTAAATTTATTTAGATAAAAGTTTTATTATGCGATGATGATGGAGTACGAATTGTTACGACTAAAAATATAATTGTTCATGATGAGAAGAATGAACTTTTATTAATTTGTTTCGGATGGTTAAATATATTTTTGAAACATATGATCCTAAGAATGGGCTAGATTTATTTTTAAAAAAACCCATAAGATTTTTTTAGATGAAAAAGTGTTACATTAAAATTTTGAAATGATATATACCATAAAATCTAGAACTTATCATGTAATGTTATTTAACTATAGAAAAGATACCAACGAAGATAACTATTTTAAAACAATCTATAACATGCATCTTATATTTGGAAATGATTTATATGGGATGATTTTTTACTATATTTCTGATGGGTCAATGTTATCAATAAGTTGGTTTCTTTATTTCTGATGGATTTAAGTTGCTCAAAAAAATCAATATGTTAAAGTTGAATGACTGGTTTTGATTTAAAACCATAACGGTTTCTGATGAACAATGAATTGTTCATGTATTATATTTCTGAAGGGTTTAAGATAATTCATGTGCCTGATGTTGTTTGTTTATAAAGTATGTACAAATCTAATTTTAAAGGTTTTACTTTTAATTAAAGATATTATCCTAAAATGTGTTTGATTTAGTTTTTAGAAAATTACATAAATTTCTTTAGATAAAATAGTGTCACATTCAAATTTTGAAAAGATATATATTATAAAAATTTAAAATTTATCACGTAATATAATTTAAATATAGAAATATCGACGAAGATAACAATAGTTTTTAAAACATTCTAAAACATGCATTTCATATTTGGAAACGATTCTAATGTGAGAATTCATTTTTAGTGTATTTGTGATAGGTTAATGTTATAAATAAGTTGGTTTCTTTATTTCTGATGGCTTATATGTTGTTTGGTTAGAAAGTATGTACAGATCTAATTTTAAAGGATTTACTTTTAGTTATAGATATTATTATCTTAAGAATGTGTTTGATATAGTTTTTAGAGAATCACATAAAATTATTTAGATAAAAAAGTGTCACATTCAAATTTTGAAAAGATATATACCATAAAAATTTAAAACTTATCACGTAATGTAATTTAAATATAAAAAATATATCGACTAAGATAACTATATTTTTAAAACATTCTATAACATGCATTTTATATTTGGAAATGATTCTGATAGGTCGAATTCTTTTTTATTGTATTTCTGATATGTTAATGTTATAAACAATTTGGTTTTTTATTTCTGATGGCTTTAAGTTGCTAACAAAATAATTTTATTAGTTAAATAAACTATCAAGAAAACAATAATAGTCTAAATACAAAAAATCACTATGTTTAACTATTTCTTAATCGTTTTCTATTAAACGACTGGTTTGTGATTTAAGCTAATAACGGTTTCTATTGAACAATAAGTTGTTTATGTATTATATTTCTAACAGGTTTAAGATAATATGTGTATGATGTTGTTTGTTTAAAAAGTAGGTACAAATCTAATATTGAAGGGTATACTTCTAAATATAGGTATTATTTCTAACAGGTATAAGCGTAGATTGGGTTCTTTTTTATATCAATCGGTAATAGAAGCTAGGAATACATACCAAACAACTTGTGGTTAGGTTTGCAGACCGAACAACCTAAAATCTCATATAATGCATCTACCGTCAATTTCTTTACCTAGAATGTCTTTATACTAGTTAAAATTTAATAGCCTAATTAACCTAACATATATAATACATAGAATCATGATCAAATGAGAAATTCTTACACATTGTAAAGAGACTTTTTAGAATACATTATAGATCAAGCTAGTTTGTCACTTAAAAATAAATTTGGTCAATTTAGATTTAAAAATTAATCAAAGATTTTTATTACTAGAAAATTAAATTTGATATATACGACCTTTTGGCAAACAAGTGATTCCCAATTACCATTCTAGTTATTTGTAAGTTGATTCAAAACATTGTCTTTATGATATTTTGCAAATAATATAAATAAAAGGTTAAATTTTCAAAAACTTTGAATCACAAATTTGTTTATAATCAGCTTAAAAACATGCTTATGAAAAAATCGCAAAAAAACTTGAATCAAGGCTTCAAACTACGATTTTTATGATTTCTCAAATTCCTTAATTTCTCACCGGAACTAGAGTCTCTCTCACTCTTCTCAATCGATCCCGAAATATGTATAATTTAGTTTTGGGGCCTAAAATTTAAATTAAATGTTCCTTTTTAAAAGGTGTTACAAAAGTGCAATCATGACATTATAAACTGAAAAAATAGTAGGAGTATCATTTTTTCTTTTAAACACATTTTGTTGGTTCAAAATAGTAAGTAAACACTTGCTGGATCAGTCCAAAAAAGCAACGCGAATATTTAGTTTGAGACCTAATTAGTACATAACTAGCATGCAAAATAAAAAAGTAATGGAGTGTGTAATTTATATATCAACAAAGATCTTAATGCTTACCAATACAGCTTATAAAGATGTCACCAGTTGTGAAGGAGGATAGAGAACAAAACCACGCTGATTATTAGTAACCAGAACACAGATTCTTTTTTGATCAAAGTTTATTTTCCAAAAAAAAAAAAATTTTAAGCCTCTATAATCTTCTATAATCTATCGCGCCAAACATGCCGATTAACTGTTTGTATACTTATAAAAATTGTCTAGCCTAATTAATCTAACATATATAGTTTTGGGACCTCAAACTTAAAATAACGTACTTTTTTCATTTTAAATTAAATATTCACTTTTAATATGCACATAGCGTTAATTAGCAGTAATGAAAAATTATCATTTCTACCTTTTTAGTCCATAAAACTTGTACATGAACACTTATTCCGTCAACTCAAGAAAAGCAATGTGAGTATTTAAGATGTGACAAAAGCAGTACGTAACTTATTTAAAATGTTCAAGTCTTCAGACATTTTACTATTCTATCAATCTTAGAGTAAAAGTTTTTTAAAAAGGTTTTTGGTAATGATTTGATAAACTTTAAGCTATTGCAAAAAGCTTTCCCCCTCTTTCATTCTTTATTATACTTGTTTGTAAATGACTTTGCAATGAATAAAATATAATAAAAAAGTGAGTAGTTAATAGCAAAACGTCTTTGAAGACTTGAGCGAAAGCTCTATAAAATAAGAAAATAAAAGGTCTGCAGTTAATATATCCACAAAGACTTTAATGCTTACCAATACAGATTGAAAAGATGTCACCAGTTGTGAAGAAGGATATGATAGAGAACAAACCCAAGCTGATTATTGAAGGAACTGCTATATCAAAGATATACAATGTGCACCATACAAAAAATAATAGTAAGTTGGTTGAGCTCCAGATGATTAACATGCAATTAGTACATAGCTAGCAAGCAAAATAGAAAAGTAATGGAGTGTGCAATTTATGTATCAACGTATATTTTAATGCTTACCAATACGTAGAGCATATAAAGATGTCACCAGCTGTGAAGGAGGAAATGATAGAGAACAAAACCACACTGATTATTGAAGGAACTGCTATATCAAAGATAGTAACTTGGTTGAGCTCCAAATGATTATTAATAACCAGAAATGAGGAGGGAATCTTGATCTACCTTACCCACAGGAGGTGGCACATGTAATTTAGTCAACGTGTGGGAGAGGACTTGTCTCAAGTCTAAACAAAATATTATTCAATTAGCATTTGCATGTTTCCTTTACCTGGAGGAGTGGGAAATCTACCTTACCCGAAGGAGGTGGCACATGTAATTTAGTCAACGTATGGGAGGAGTCAGGAGTGGGAGAGGTGTTGTCTAAACAAAATACTATTACTCAAATATGATGATAGAGAACAGCTTGTCCTGATATTACGAGAATGAACTTTTTTTTTTTTTTTTTTTAAACTAGTTTTGTACCTTTTGTATATTTATTTAGTTATAATATACTCGTGCATGCATAAGTAATACATTGATTTTTCATTATGTATTAGTATCAATTGATATTTTGTTTAATTTTTTGTTGGACGTAAAATTTAATTTTGTTTACCTGACATGCTGTTGTTTGAATATAACTATTAATATTATGTTCAAAACGTTTACATGTTTAATAACACGTAATGACCTTTAAAAAACATTCCCGTAACAAAATTTCCCGCCATATTTTCCCCCATTAAAATTCAATAAAATCTTCATTTCTTCCTCAATTTTGACCTAATAAATTTCATTTTTAAACTGAACAATCGATTCTACTTTCCATTTTACATACTTCTATTGTTTTGATTTTTGTTGAATTTTTTGAAGGACAAATTGCATAAAAAAGTATCGCATTTATGGTCAATTTTAATTTTATGTACTTAACTTTTTTCTCTCAATTTAATTGTTCGAAGTTATTGAATCGAAGATGGAAGAATTTTATTGAAGTTTATGTTTTACTCCAGCTAGTATTAAGAGTTTAAGACTGACGGAAGTTTTGTGGTTATCTTTGATGAGGAACTGGTGTTAGAAGGAAGTAAGAAATGGCAGAATACTCTATGCAGGTATGTTGTTGGATATTGTTTGCAAGCTGATGAAGTTAGATACTACAATATTAGAGATATGGGCTCACTTATATGCTGTGACATTTTAACCTTCTTTAAAACCCAGACTCAGTTGGTGATATTTTCAATTAAACCATGTTTGTTGCAAACGCTGGAACAATGGTTGCTGATGTAACTGATAAGGAAATCAAGGAGGCAATCATTGACATTGATAGCAACAAAGCTTCTAGGCGCGATGGTTATAGTTATTGTTGCTTCAAAAAAGCTTAGAGTATAGATGGGGAAGATGTGTGTTTGGTTGCTAAGGAATTCTTTACTAAAGGTAAGCTGCTGGGAGAAGTGAATGCTGCCATCATTGCTAGTTTCTAAGACTGAAACACCTAATAAGGTATATGATTTGATTTTAGACCTATTGCATGTTGTAATGTGATATATAAGTGCATTAGTAAAATCTTGGCTAATAGGATTAACAGTGGGTTGGAAAAGGTTGTTAATTTGAACCAAAGTGCCTTTCTCCCTAGTAGGCATACATAGGACAACATTCTACATTCTCAATTTGTGTAAATGGTGAACTGTGACAACCACACTTTTCCAGGTTGATATTTAACTAACAACTTGAATTGTTTCATTTTGAATGTTTACGTGCACAATTTAACTCATAACCGGTCCCTCGTATAACCAAAAACGACAATTAACGCGTTCTGACTATAGACTAAGTCTAGTCTAATCATATCTAGCATGTTATGACTTTACGGGCATATTTTATATGTCGCGTGCGTACATCTTTCCTACTAACCAATAAAAATATAAATACAATACTTAAAAATTTTGAAAAATATTCCCCCCCCCCCCCCCCCCCCCCTTCCCCCCTTCTTTTTGTCTTGCTTGGCCGAACCCCACCACGAACAAACCATATACATATTCTTTTGTTGCTTAGCCTAAAAAAACCATGTGCAAACTATCACAATATTCAACAAATAAGCCAAAGGCTTAGAGCATCTCCATCAATAACTCAGGTTTAACATCTGCCACGTCAGCGCCACATCAGCTTTAACATTTCACCTTAACATCCCCAAAAAACACCCACAACAATAATATCCCAATTTAAACTTTAACATTTCATATTTTTAATTTCAATCCTAAACTAGAACAAACACTTCATTTATTAAAAAAACATAACCTTAACTTAAACATATTACAATACCAAATATAAAATAGCTAAAGAAAATTACAACGAAAAAAAAAATAACAAAACATAGCAAATACTTATTCATCATCGTCGCTCTATTGTTGTTGTTGATGTCATTCAAGATTCTTCTGCCAAACATGCTCCATAAGATCCTGTTGGAGTTGCGTATGGTAGACGTACACTTCATTAGAACAGTTAAACTCATTCGACCCGTACAATCGGGTGTTTGCCTAAAGTAATGAAAATGATCTGGAATATTATCGGAAGTATAAGATTCAATACCTTCGACTATTTGCAGGAATAGTTTCCAGCTCATACGAAATCTTCTACGAAAACTCCGGTTTGAATACTTACAACCTTTAACGAAATAGTCGTTACGCAGACGTTCTTCTGCAATCTCACGTTCACGCTATATATGGGTACGAGCACGAGTAGGAGGTTGAGATGCTTCTTCTTGTTCCAACTGTTAGTAATGCTCATACGCGGACGCCATAAATTGGAAGTCATTTTCGTCATCAACGTCTGACCAATGCTGAGGAAAGTCATCAAATTGATTCGGATTCATTGTGAACGAACTTGAATTTGAATTATGGAAGTGTGAGAGGAAGTATATAAATTATGAATTTGAATTATGGAAGTGTGAAAAAATGGTGTTTTAGTTGGGTATTTATAATGGTACGAAAATGTTTTTGAAATTAAAAAAAAAAAAAAAAAAAAAAAAAAAAAAAAAAAAAAAAAACTTGCCGTTTAGGGGCTAAAATGTAAATTTTTTTAAACCCCAGTGGTAACTAGCCATTTGAGGGGGTGTTTTGTAAAATGTAAAAATTTTTATTACCCAACAACGCCCGTTGGGGCTTTAACGCAGAAGGGATAACGCCGGAGGCCCATTGGCCAACGCCGGTTAACGCGGGTTTAACATTGGTGGCCACGTTATTGATGGACATGCTCTTATGTAAGGTAACTAAACCCCCATCTTGGCACCATTTTGGTCACCTCCCACCATTGTCCAAATATTTCCAATCTTAGTTAAGCACCTTAGTACCCTCTTTGGTTTTGTTTTAGTGTTATGCCTACAAAATCTTTATAAACACAGTAGTGAACGAGTAAATGTGACTTGCAAAAATCAAAACAACTCTCCTCTCTTGATCTGCCAATTCTCGGCATACATACACAATTATTTTTTAAGTTTTCAAGAGTTAAACAAGTCTAGTTACATTCATTCATTCATACACAATTATTCTTCTTTCGCTTGCTTTCCTTGTAGATCGACGCAACAACACCACCACCTAGGGTGTTCACTTTCTGTTGGATATTGGATTTCACATACACATTAAACCATAACACAAAGTGGGCGTATGAGTGGAGTTCTAGAGAGAGAAAGTTAGAGGTTTAGGGAACTTTAGTGAGAGAAAGAAAATTCTTATTATGAGCTCCAACTCTCTACCTTGGAAGGTAGAGAGTATTTATAGTCTTACAATTAAACGCCACACAACGGGCTGTGGATCAGGCATACAGTGGGTAAAGACCCGTCCGTCCTCCACGGTGTTACTTAACTAAATACTACTTAACTTAAAAGAACTACGACTACGAGCTTTCTAACGATTACATATACTTGAGGTGACCGACTCTTTAATACCTGGAATTTCTGATTCCTAACAATCTCCCCCTAAGGGAGGTCACCTCAATCATGTACTAAAATTACATTGAATACAAACAGATATTACATTAAAAATTGTTCTTGCATTCTTGATGTAGTACTTTGCTCCGAAGCTCGTAGTCATTGATTCTTCTCATTGCATGTTTGGTTAATCCAAGTGGAGGTCTTTCACTGATCCACGTGATAATAATTCTGAGCCAGCTTTTGAGATCATCTGCTATCAAAGATCTCTGAGACATCCATTGTGGTGTTGGTTTAATGTGATGTTGTGACTTTCGGACCGACATGCTCACATTCTGGATCATGATATCTTCTTATCAGAGTAGCGGAAGCTTTCGTTGATTCATGATATTGACAGCAGTGTAGCAGAAGCATGGTGTGAAAATATCAGAGTCATTGATGCCTTTATCATGATTTCTTTCGAGATGAATGTGTTGAGTGAGCATGCGGCTATGGATTGACTGCTTCATTCTGATTAGCTGCAAACGTTGTGCGTACCTGCATACAACAGTTAGCAATAAAGCGCACGTAAGTGTCCTTGATCACTTTCGTTGAATTGAGGTACACGACCCACGGTTCCCCGTTGATCAGTACAAGTACTGCCTGTGATCAGGTAAAATTCCTAAGAATTTCCTTGACAGGGTTTCGCAGCTGCTCTAGCTGTTCTCAAACCGGAACGTCTCAAAGAAGACAACACGGAGTGAGTGAACCAGCGAAATAGAGATTCACTGATTGATGAAAAGAGATTTGAGAAACAATCGCGTATTGCTCAAATAGAAATCGTTTTTGCAATACAACGAAGGTTTTAATGAAAATCAATTATCAATCATAAAGTACCTTTTAATTTGAAATATTCGTACACGGTCGATGTACTAGTGAAAAGAGTTTTTAAGCATAAGGACCGGTTTATCAAAGGTATCCGTCAATCCGTAACCTGAACCAGGATTGATTCAAGAATTGAATCGCCCCATTGTTTCTGTTCAGTTGTCACATGGTTGATCTAATGAGTAGATCTCACATGCCACCTACCAGGAGCTTGTTTGATGTTGGCTCCAGAAGGCTTTCCATCTTCATTGTGAATATGAATGCATATCACTCAGATGTTCTGGCAATACCACAAGGATAATGCGTAGGACTCAAGATATAATCTCTCTTTCCACATTGTGTGAAACAGAGAGTCTTAATTGAAAGTGTCCTAATGAGATTTGTTAATACAAATAAGCCGTAAAAACGTTTGTTTATATTTTGCGATCTTCTAATGTTTTGTCGATAACAAAAGTAAAATCATATTAACGAAACAAATAAAATACGTAAATGGTTTGAACTAATAGTTTCTAACATGTTCACATTTTCACATAAAACACTAAAACAAGTATAAGTGATTTTATGATCTAGATATATATGTACAACAACTAGTGTTTACATATTGGCTTAACAAGTATAAGTGATTTTATGATCTAGATATATATGTACAACAACTAGTGTTTACATATTGGCTTAACAAGTATAAGTGATTTTATGATTTAGATATATATGTACAACAACTAGTGTTTACATATTGAGTTAACACATACTTAAGCTAAGTATACTAAAATGGGTAAAAACAAGTATATACTAAAATGGGTAAAAAAACAAGTATATACTAAATAGATAAAAATTAGCAAATGGTTTTGACCCATAACCCATGGTTTTATATATACCACTTACACAAGTTCAATGTATCCTTAAGGTACATTGTATCTAGAAAGAAAACCATGGATCAACCCATAACCCATGACCCATGACCCGTAACCAAAAATACCCATGGGTAAAGAGGAGCGTTCCATGGATCCCTAGCTTTGTGCTAGCCGGATCCCAAGTGGAAGGGATCCGTGGGATCCGTGGAACAGTAGGATTTTTCCTCTATAAATAGTGAGCCATTTCTTCATTATTTCTCACCCCTTTCAATCCTCCTTCTAACACACTTTCTCCCCTGAGTTAGATCTCACTAACCTTAGATCCAAGAGATCTATGTTTGTAGTTTTGTTTTTGTGTGATCTTTTAGGTTCCTCTTAAAGGCAAGATCACCACCTTTGAAGTCAAGCAAGCTCAAGTCCATGAGTTGCCATGCCTCCTCATCATCAAGGCTACTGAAGTCTTCTTGTTGATGATTCCTTTTTTTGTTCAAAGAAGTGTAGTGTTGAAGACATTAGTGAAAGATGTCTCAAGTGTCAAGACGAAGATATTAGTGAAGGGTATCTATCGTCTATAGGATAAGCACTTGTGGTAGGTGCTTAGAAGTCAAGATAAAGAAGCATTAGTGAAAGGCGCTTAGAAGTCAAGACAAGGAAGCACTAGTGAAAGGTGCTTAGAAGTGAAGACACAAGACATTAGTGAAAGGTGTCTTGTAGATCTAGTCAAAGGCATTAGTGAAAGGTGCCTTAGATGTACAATCGATATGGTGTGTTTCGATGTACAAGATAGACTAGTATAGGATCCAAGGATATTGATATCCTTGATGATGTTGTAAAGGAGTAGATCTCCTTTGGGATTAGTCGTTGGTGTAGTGTGGTAGTAGTTCCTCCATTGCAATGGAACTAGGTGCTTAGCCTAGTACCTAATAAAGGGTAGGCGACGTTGTGAAGGTGTAGTTCACCTAAGGTGTGAAAGAACTAGGTACTTATCCTAGTACCTTATAAAGGGTAGGCGACGTTGTGTAGGAGTGGTTCACCTTGGAGTGAAAGAACCCGGTGGTTAGCCTAGTACCGGAAAAAGAGTAGGCGACGTTGTGAAGGCTTCTCCGCCATAAGGAGCTTGGTGTAGTGATTACGAACTCTCGAGTAGGTGACTCGGGAGTGGAGTAGGGCACGGAAGGTGACCTTGTAGCCGAACCACTATAAATACTTGCGTTGTAGTTTTGTGCTTCTTACTCTTTTCTTTCATTACATATCTTTATATGCTTGTTTATCAACATCCAACACACACAACCAAATAGATTGGCATAAGTCGATCTAAATAGATTAAAAGGAAGTTTTAATTGGTAAAAATATTCAACCCCCCTTCTAGTTTTCCACAATTGGCATCAGAGCTTTGTTACCAAGTTTCTTGAAGTATATTGTACTTTAAAAACTTGATACGATCCATAGTTAATTGAAAACTACAAAGAAGGTTTTTCATAAAAACAAACACCATGTTTTTTCAAAAAAAGATATGTTTGGATGTTGATTTGATAACAACATTTTTTTTCACTTAATTGCACTAATCTTCTTTGTGATGTTGATTAGTCAAAGCTCATACCCGCCAAGCTTTAGGAGTCGCTTGGTAACAAGAATACATTCCTTAAGAAGGTATCTTAAACGCAAATGAGCGGGAATCGTCTAAGTGACATTTGTCATTTTTAAAGACATTCCTAAGTGCATTCGAGGTATGACTTTCTACTTATATCTAAATGATATTAGCTTAGTATATAAGTGTTATTTGTTAGGCATTTATTTGAGTAGATTTTTGTGTTTACACATGATTTACGTGTAGCTTCATTAGGAAGCCTTTTTCTCACATACGTGTTATATTTCTCGTATATATAACTTATGTTTTATTTCTTCTTAAAATAATAAAACAAAACACGAATTTCAAAAATTCCCCTTTCCCTATTTATACTCCCACCGTCGACCCTTCTAATCAAACCTTCACTTTTTCAAATTTTCAAATTTCAAAAATTCCCTCTCATTCAAAAATTCATCTTCCTCCTCATTCCATCTCTTCCTAAACCAAGAAGATCCATCATCAACATGGTTTACATCGCACTCGTGCTCATCGCCCTAACACTCATCGCACTTGTTTTCCCTATGATGAAATTCACATACGGAGACATTTACTTTGTGTTGTTAATCTATATTGGGGTCATATACCCAATCCTTTGTATCATCCTTAGCATTGAAATGCAATATTATTGATAATCTATTTTATCTAGGATGTTTGTGTTATAATGTGTGTTTCATTTATTTTGATCTATACGTTTTATACTCTTTCATGATACATTAGTTGTCATGTATGCATGCTAAAAGAAAATGTAGGATAAAACATACTTCGTGGTACAAAAAAAACCGTAAAACCTATGTTTTTATCAAAACTGGTTCTGTTACTACAGATCCACGGATCCCGGAAGTTACACTAGCCGGATCCCTTTTGAAAAGGAACCGTGGGATCCGTCCTACTAGAAAACAGTTTGTCACGCAAATTAAAAACTACTTTTCCTCTAAAAAGTAATACTTCTCTAATGTATCTACAATAAGTAAGTTAAGTATTTCTTTTGATAAAAACCCATTGTTAATAAAAATCTAATAAAAATGTTAGATAATCATTGGTTAAATCATCGCTTTCTATTAACTCGTCATTTCTCTAGATTCAACTATGACGCATGAATATGAGTTTGATTTTTCACTCACTAGCGTCTACACTCCGAACATCTCTCTCGAACCCAACACACCTGGCAATCATGTCCGTGGGTTCAATAATCTCGAAAACCGTCACTTCCATGAAGGACGTATTGTAGACACCTCTCTACAATTCGAAGAAGGTATCAATACCTCCTTCCGAGCCATAGGACTAGAATGTCTTCTTGAAATCAACGAGAAGATATATCCAAGGTTCATAATGGAATTCTTCCGTCAATTGGAACTCGTTCGTAACGAGGATCGCTCTCTATCTCTTTGGTTTTATATCAAAATCCAAAAATTCACTTTAAGCCTTGGGCATTTTGCTCACATCCTCCGAATTCCAAACCATGGACAATGTGCCTTCACCGAAGATTGGTCTCTTGATTCTCTCTTCAAATTTCGTGAAGAAAATAGTCCATATTCCTCACACATACCCTCCCCGGAATATTTACGTCGCATCATATGCAAACCTCGACCATATTACTCCAATCCAAACATTTTCCTCACACGGGATATCCGAGAAGAGTACAAGCCTATTGCACTCATCTTGCGTGAGAATGTTTGGAGTCTTAGGGGAAATCGAGAAATTCTTCCCGCTTGTTGTGCTCACATGTTGTACTGTTTGCTAACACAACAACCATACAATCTCGCCTACTTCTTCGCAAGGCGAATTGTAAACCTTCAAGGTTCCAAGAATAAACTCATTCCATACGAAATGTTCTTGACGCGCCTCTATCACAATGTCATGCACTTTCATCCTCAATTTCAAAGTCCGTTATACGTACTTGTGAACAAGATGATGGAACCGCTGAACATTTCCCTCATGAAGACGTTCTTCATTCCTATACCCGACAACACTCATCAACCTTTTGATGATCTATCTAGCGAAAACACTTAAGCAACTTACTACTCCAAAATAGGATCAATTCTCTTGTACTCGTGCTTTTTTAAATGTAATCCAATTTCTTTTATGAAATAAAACATCTTACATTTGATATCTTAGAACTCCCTTTAGACTACCCTTAAGATACAATGCATTGCCTAGATCATTGCATACCTTTAGTAAAGGTTCTGCCTAGCAGATAGACGGATCCCAAATGTTGTACTAGATGGATCCCTACTCTTAGGGAACCGTGGGATCCGTGAGACAGAAAATGAAATTGCAAGCATTGTATTTCAAACATATCCTTAGAATACTTCACACTAAGCTAAACATAGTATTTTAAGGCAAATTAAGTCCTTATCAAGATAGGAAGATCTTCTCTACTCACTTTTCACATAGATCATACTCAAGGACGTTTATTGATCTATCGTTTCGTTTCTTAATCCATCACTCTTCCGCTCTCAAAACTCACACATCATATCTCATAATGATTCCTCATATCTAAGCCTTAGAAATCTTTCGATTATGGCATAATTGCTCATTAATCATCCTCACCTCAAAATTGATCAAAGTTGATCAAAATCTAGTTTTCCTATCGCAACGCTTCTAGGATATCTTCCAAAACACTATCCTAAGACACAACCTGATCTCTAGGATCATTTAGTCTCATTTAACTTCAATTGACATCTTTAGTGTCATCCTTGCTCATCCATTGGTACTTTTTGAAAGTTCCAAATCCTTCCATAAATAACAATCATTAGCTACACCACTCATTGCCTTCAAACACTTAAGCACCCCTTCATTTAAAACACTTAGGAGAACTGAAACACTCAAGGTGATGTAGGTCTAGGATCTTAGAAACATCATTTCCACTCTTTCATAAACTGCTGAACGCCGAATCCCTAGAACTAGCCTAGACGGATCCCTCTGAGAAGGGAACCGTGGGATCCGGATGACAGTCTATGACAAATATTGCTAAAACAATCATTTCAACTCATCTTCCTAACTCAAACACTCCATCTCATCTTAAATGAGTTCCTAGAACATCACAACCTCTGTGGTTGACTCTTGTGCATGCTAATCATCACATTCCAATGAATCTTAGTGGCTTAAGGCTTAAATGCACCTTCCAAATCTCTTGGTTCATAAACCACCTTGTTAGGACCTCCATAGTCATCGCTCTCATCCTAACTTTCAGCTTTTGCAACCTCTTGAAATCATCTCATCATGAGAAAAACCCCAAGTAACAACCTATCCACCAAAGAACCACCCATCAAAAGGGCTCGTTTTGTACACGAAATCTCTTCAACCGAATCATCTCCGGTCAAACCAACAAACCTTCATCATCCAATCAAACCAATTCCTAGAAGGATAGTACCCACAAAACTACCTATACCAAACACAACAATACCTCCTAGGCCAAACAATATCATTTCCACTAAACCATCACCTTTGATTCCTAGAGCTATCTCTTTTACGTCCCCACAATCATCACCTTACCTCTACAATTTAGAGGACTTTCCACCTAGGCCGTCTCATCCGCTTCCGCCGACAACATTCTCCTCATTAGGAGGAACAATGATTCAAAATCAAGGTGTTGAGTCAACACTTGCTCCGGCTTCCTTTTCGCCGTTTCCATCATATAATCCCATTTGGATTATAAGAAATCATCAAAGTCAACCACCCGACCATATGGAAGTTGACACCTCTTTACCACCATCATCATTCTTGATCGAACCATTCTTAAATGGACCTCCACCAATCCCTCCATCATTCGAGGCTCCTCAAACCGCTTCAATTGATCCTTTGAATTAAGCCATTTCATTTCATCCACCACCACTACCTAGCCATGACAAAGATTGCTATCATTGTCAACATGTTGAAAGTTTGATACATGAAGTATGAGAAGACCAACGTTTCATGTTCTATCATCTCCACGAACGTTTCGACGAGATTAAACCTAAACAAAACATGAGCTAGAAGATTATAGTGGTGTCTAAGCTTCAAGCGTTAGTTGGTCTAAGAAATTCCTAGTTATGTATTGTCCATTTTCTTAGTTTTCGAGTCATGTATATCATAACTCTTGTTTTATTAAATGGAATTACATGCTACTTGTTATCTTTGTTGAGCATATGTTTACCTTATTCATATCTCATTTATGTGATAACATTACTTGTCATATCACCTTTGCTGAAATCTATCAGCTAATACGGATCCCTCAGAATTGCCTGGACGGATCCCTACTAGGAGGGAACCGCGGGATCCGTGATACAGAAAGCTTTCTTTCTACTAACTTGGACCACATTTGCAGGAAATTGTGAATTATACTTGTTTTCTAACCTTTGTTTTGTAGTTGTTCAATTTACACGTGAAGACTTTGACATCCCAAAGCTAGGGGGAGCTTTATGTCAAAGCAATACATTGCAAATTACTTGCAATACTAGATTTATTTTTCATAATTTCCCATTGCAAATTTGCAATCATCTAGGGGGAGCACACTCGTCTTTTAGACGAAATCCTTTGCAAACTTAGTTGCAAATGATCTAGATTAGAATTACTTTCTTGACGCCCTTACATATGGATGGACTCGTCAAGGGGGAGTAAGACGAGATCTATTCCCGTTACTTGCTCTTTATTTTTTTTATCTTTCTTTCACATGTTTTTCTTTAAAACAATGTGTTGCTTTTCTTCAAACACTTTTTGTTTCGACAAAAAGGGGGAGAAGAAAGTAAAAACTACAAATTCAAACGTTTACGAATTTTAGCTTTTCCTTAAAATAATTTTATGTTTTGTCATCAACAAAAAGGGGGAGATTGTTAATACAAATAAGCCGTAAAAACGTTTATTTATATTTAACGATCTTCTAATGTTTTGTCGATAACAAAAGTAAAATCATATTAACGAAACAAATAAAATACGTAAATGGTTTGAACTAATAGTTTCTAACATATTCACATTTTCACATAAAACACTAAAACAAGTATAAGTGATTTTATGATCTAGATATATATGTACAACAACTAGTGTTTACATATTGGCTTAACAAGTATAAGTGATTTTATGATCTAGATATATATGTACAACAACTAGTGTTTACATATTGGCTTAACAAGTATAAGTGATTTTATGATTTAGATATATATGTACAACAACTAGTGTTCACATATTGAGTTAACACATACTTAAGCTAAGTATACTAAAATGGGTAAAAACAAGTATATACTAAAATGGGTAAAAAACAAGTATATACTAAATAGATAAAAATTAGCAAATGGTTTTGACCCATAACCCATGGTTTTATATATACCACTTACACAAGTTCAATGTATCCTTAAGGTACATTGTATCTAGAAAGAAAACCATGGATCAACCCATAACCCATGACCCGTAACCAAAAATACCCATGGGTAAAGAGGAGCGTTCCATGGATCCCTAGCTTTGTGCTAGCCGGATCCCAAGTGGAAGGGATCCGTGGGATCCGTGGAACAGTAGGATTTTTCCTCTATAAATAGTGAGCCATTTCTTCATTATTTCTCACCCCTTTCAATCCTCCTTCTAACACACTTTCTCCCCTGAGTTAGATCTCACTAACCTTAGATCCAAGAGATCTATGTTTGTAGTTTTGTTTTTGTGTGATCTTTTAGGTTCCTCTTAAAGGTAAGATCACCACCTTTGAAGTCAAGCAAGCTCAAGTCCATGAGTTGCCATGCCTCCTCATCATCAAGGCTACTGAAGTCTTCTTGTTGATGATTCCTTTTTTTGTTCAAAGAAGTGTAGTGTTGAAGACATTAGTGAAAGATGTCTCAAGTGTCAAGACGAAGATATTAGTGAAGGGTATCTATCGTCGATAGGGTGTGTTTCGATGTACAAGATAGACTAGTATAGGATCCAAGGATATTGATATCCTTGATGATGTTGTAAAGGAGTAGATCTCCTTTGGGATTAGTCGTTGGTATAGTGTGGTAGTAGTTCCTCCATTGCAATGGAACTAGGTGCTTAGCCTAGTACCTAATAAAGGGTAGGCGACGTTGTGAAGGTGTAGTTCACCTAAGGTGTGAAAGAACTAGGTACTTAGCCTAGTACCTTATAAAGGGTAGGCGACGTTGTGTAGGAGTGGTTCACCTTGGAGTGAAAGAACCCGGTGGTTAGCCTAGTACCGGAAAAAGAGTAGGCGACGTTGTGAAGGCTTCTCCGCCATAAGGAGCTTGGTGTAGTGATTACGAACTCTCGAGTAGGTGACTCGGGGAGTGGAGTAGGGCAAGGAAGGTGACCTTGTAGCCGAACCACTATAAATACTTGCGTTGTGGTTTTGTGGTTCTTACTCTTTTCTTTTATTACATATCTTTATATGCTTGTTTATCAACATCCAACACACACAACCAAATAGATTGACATAAGTCGATCTAAATAGATTAAAAGGAAGTTTTAATTGGTAAAACTATTCAACCCCCCCTTCTAGTTTTCCACAAGATTTATTGATGATCTCGTGGCTCTAGACTCGATTTAGTGCATATTTGGATCCTATATCGGAGACTAGGGAGAGGGTCTCCTTCTTCAATATCAACAATCTCTAAGAGAAAGTCGATAGATAATGTCGGTTCCTCGTGAGAATGAAACAAGTCCTTTTAAGAGGAACTTGAGTGGTTTGGAAAGTTGAGGTGCAGTGCGTCACTGGGTCCATGACGTCTTGTCTTCAATACCGATGTTACCATCAGTAGCATATGAATTGGACCCGGTATCTGCCCTAAGGTTGAATAATTGGAGGGCTATTTGTTTTCACCCTTTTCACACTCAATTCTTTTTAATTCTTCAACCCCTTCAGTGCTTACCGAGACTTCATAGCTAGAACTTGTTGGGTTTATTCCAGTACTAGCTCAGTCTTAGTCCGCACTCTTCCCATATCTCATTTTTCTCCTTTTATCATCATACCTAAGAACTCTACACTAACTAGTGGATAGTCCCTGGGTAGATCCCTCCGGTTCTGGTGGATCATGGGAACAAATACCTAACCTTATCATCCTTATATCACCATACATAAAGTAAAGTTGGTCGGTCTATTTGGTATTGTTCATCTGCCATTGGAACCAATTGAAAACCATTTGAGAATCAATCCAGGTGCTTGTGATATATTATCAAAGCATTTTGCACCTGAATTGTTTTTGATATTTTTAGAATAAGAACTCCCCCTCAACATGTGCATCAAGTATTTGAAATTGTTTTGCACACGGAGGCAAGAGAAAGAATTAACTTCTTTCATTACCATTTTCTAAAAGATATCAACATCACTTCCCTAATCGAATCAAGTAGATAAAGCATTTTGGGGAAGGATGAGGTTTTCATGATTTTGCTCCCCCTCAATATGTGCCTCGAGGTTTGAAAAGAGTTTTGCACATACTAGAGGGAACCTGCACATTGAGATAGATGATCACGTTTCATCTCATTTTGGTTTAAGATAGATGCTCCCCCTCAACATGTGCATGAAAAATTTGAAATCGTTTGGCACATGTGGGAAGAAGAGCTTGTACATCCTTATAAAACCATTTACCAATTTATCAGTATAAATCCAATTTAAATCACAAATTCTCCCCCGATCACAATTATCAAATCATTTGAGATTTGTGATCTCTGTAGATTTAAATTGATTTTGAAAGCTTTTAAGGAGAATTGTGACTTGATTATGAAAACGTTTTAACTGATATGGATCGGATATTAAGACTTTAAACTCCATTGATTGAACATGCATGATTATCTTTTGAAAACAATTGAATGACAAATAACATTTTAATTTAATTGAAATCATTCTCCCCCTCAATCAATGACATAGGTTGTTGATTGAGAGATAGATATTTTGACAAATAAGTCCAGATGATTATCAAAAATAGAGTCCGAGTTATTTATCAAAACAATTAGTTTTCAGCAGATAACTGTTAATAGAAACAGAGCATGAAATTTTGGAAAACATGAAAAAGCATGGCTCAGTTCTTTCTTTGAATAGCGGGTTACTGCCTGAAATGACAATAAACCATCGTTTCTCTTTCTCTCAATTTTTTTTTTTTTTTTTTTTAAATATGAAAATTCGAACAACATCTAAAGTCCCGTATCATTCTTTGAATGACAGCACAAAGACCGTAGATATTATCGAACTGAGAAAAACATGACAAAATGACGATAATTTTTGAAGATTTTTGACTTTTTCAGATTTTTATGGATTTTTGAAAGTTTTATATTTTTCTATTTGATTTTTGAGGGTTTTATAATTTTGTATTTTGTTTTTCGAATATATATATACAAGAGATAGATGAAGATAGACCTTTACTCCTCATCTTCCTCCTGAAGACGTTTGAGTGTTTCTAGTTGAAGGCTTTTCATGCCCAGTCGTGGAAGAATAAACTCAAAGCGTTCTCTTGGAAGAGCTTTGGTGAAGATGTCTGCTAATTGGTATTCAGTCCTCACAAAATAGAGTTCCACCACACCTTTTTCCACTTGTTCCCTGATGAGATGATGTCGAATGTCGATATGCTTAGCTCTTGAGTGTTGAACGTTATTGCATGAGAGAGCAATAGCACTTTTATTATCACAGTACAGAGGGATTTTGTTGAGTACAAAGCCATAGTCAGTTAATTGAGTACTCATCCAAAGGATTTGAGCACAACAAGATGACATGGCTATGTAGTCCGCCTCTGTAGAGGAAATAGAAGTACTCATTTGCTTCTTTGATGACCAGCATACAAGCTTATCACCCAAAAATAGAGCACCTCCAGACGTACTTCGACGAGTATCTTGACACCTTGCATGATCTGCATCTGCATATGCTGTTAGTGACATACCGGTGTCTTCTGGGTACCAAAGTCCCATATTGATGGTTCCTTGGAGATACCGAAAGACCCGTTTAACTGCTTCAAGGTGCTTTTTAGTAGGCTTAGCCTGGTATCTAGCACACATACAAACAGCAAACAAGATGTCTGGTCTACTAGCAGTAAGGTACATCAGGGATCCAATCATACTACGATATTTCGTTTGGTCTATCATGATCCCTGAGTGGTCCTCATCTAGTTTGTTTCGATCAATCATGGGAGTGTCAACAGGGTCACTTGAATCAAATCCAAATTTCTTTAAGATCTCAGTTGCATATTTAGATTGATTTATGAAAATGCCTCCGGGACTTTGTGAAATTTGTAATCCCAAGAAAAATGACATTTGTCCCATCATTGACATTTGAAATTTTGAACTCATTTCATTTGAAAAACGGTCACACTCATTGGGGTCAGTCGAGGCAAAGATGATATCATCAACATAAATTTGAACGTGAATGAAATGTTTGCCTGACTTCCTGGTGAACAATGTTGGATCAACTGCTCCTTTGCTGAATCCAGTAGATAGAAGAAACTTTGATAGCGTATCATACCATGCCCTTGGAGCTTGCTTTAAACCGTATAGAGCCTTCTTCAAACGATAAACGTGAGTAGGATGCTCGGGATTCACAAAGCCTTCAGGTTGGCTGACATAGACGACTTCTTTAAGATCTTCGTTCAGAAATGCCGTCTTTACGTCCATCTGATAGACTACCATGTTCTTACTAGCAGCATTAGCCAAGAAGATTCTGATTGCCTCAATACGAGCAACAGGAGCAAATGATTCCTCAAAGTCAATACCCTCCTCTTGACGATATCCTTTAGCAACCAATCGAGCCTTGTTCTTTAACACATCACCATGCTCATCAAGTTTTACTTTGAAGATCCATTTTAGAGCAATGATCATAGCACAATCTGGAGCAGGTACTAATTCCCATATATCAAGTCGATCAAACTCATGAATTTCTTCTTGCATGGCATTGAACCAGCTGTCTTCATCCATGGCGGTTTTAACATCTTTTGGTTCGATCTTAGATAGTACAGAGTTAAAGAAGCACCATAAGGCATCTGTTGCAAGTTGTTTACGTGTGGATACTGGACGAGAGGGGTTTCCAATGATGTTGTCTAATGGGTGATCGTGAGTCCATTTTCTGAGGTGTTCATGTGGTTGTAGTTGAGGAACTGAAGTAGCTGAATCGATTTCTCCTGATGAAGACGGTTCTGAGGATGATTCAGGAGCAAATATATTTTCAAACGGAGCATCTTCATGAGTAGCAAAGGGATTTTCTTCATTGTTGATACCAGATACCATTCCCTGATGTACACTCGATGATTGATGATTTGTTGATGAGACAGCGTGATCAGCAGCAGGCGCTTCTTGGCTTAATGATATTGAGACTGAAGGATCAACATTATTTACTTGGATAGGAACAGCCTCCGTTGTAGGAATTGACAGATCATTAGCACTTGGCTCATACTGTTCATCAAATATAGGATCAAACAGTTTTCTTAATTCATCTTCTGATGGAGGTACATATGTAGCTGCGGGGGAGGGAAATGGTACAAGGGATGAACCAATTAGACTGTTTTGAAGTGCGGGTCCAGAACTGGATTGTCCAGGAGCCGTTTGACCGGTCAGCTCATCAAGTGTAACATGAATTGTTTCCATGATATTTCAGGTTCTTTTGTTATAGATTCGGTATCCCTTTTTGTTTGGTGCATACCCTACAAATACTCCAATGTCTGCTTTAGCTCTAAGTTTGCCTAAGTCTTGACCCTCATTAGTTGGATAACACAATGCACCAAACACATGAAGGAAAGAGAGATTAGGTTTTCTGCTGTGGACAAGTTCATATGGAGTTTTTCCATGAACAATGTGAATTAGGGAATGATTTTGTGTGTAGCATGCAGTGGCAATAGCTTCAGCCCAGAGAAACATTGGAACCTTTGAGTAAATCAGCATTGTTCTAGCGGCTTCCACAAGAGTTTGATTTCGTCTTTCAACTACACCGTTCTGTTGAGGAGTTCGTGGAACACTTCTTTGATGGCTGATTCCAACGCTTTCATAAAATTCACTAAGTTGTTTGTTAACAAACTCAGTTCCATTGTCTGTTCGGATAATTCTGACTGTTTTGTTAAGGCGAACCTGCAGCTGTTTGTTGAGTTTGATGATGATATCAGGAGCTTCATCCTTTGTCCTTAAGAACTTGAACCAGGTGAATCTAGAGTAATCATCAACCACAACTAACACATATTTCTTCCCAAAGATATTCTGCACTCTCATTGGTCCACATAAATCCATGTGAATCGTATGAAGAACTTCTGTAATTGAGTTTGTAGGTTTGGGTTTATGGGCATACTTTTTGCTTTTTCCCAATTGGCATGCTGAACAAAGATGATCCTTTTCATACTTTAGTCTAGGTAAACCTACAACTAAGTCCTTTCTGGAGAGATCATTGATGGTGCCTAAGTTCAAGTGATTGAGTCGACGATGCCATAACCATGACTTTGTTTTCGAAGCCTTTGACAACAAGCAAATTGGAGAAGACTTCATCATATCATCGATAGAGATGGTGTAAAGATTTGAACCACGAGTTCCTCTTAACAGTTCCTTACCATCAAGTTCTCTAACAAAACAAGTATGTTTTCTGAAGGCTACTTCTAGATCAGAATCACAGAATTGACCAACAGAGAACAGATTATGACCAAGACCTTCCACATAGTATACTCTAGAGATAACACTATCACCAACAACATAATCTCCATAACCCATAATTGCACCGAAATGATCATTTCCGAATCTAACTGTCCCGATGAATTTGCTCACGAAGTTCATGAGCCGCGACCGGTCTCCAGTCATATGCTTGGAACAGCCTGAGTCCAGGTACCACAGAACGATTTGAACGATCTGCAGTTGAACACAGACAAGAATGGATAACTGGATAATTGGGATCCCCATGCAAGAATGGGTTCCATTTGGTTAGTAACAGCGATTGGAACACCCACATCATAAATGGAAACATTTAAATAAGAGATAGAGTCAATGAAATCATTAGTAATAGTTGCAATACTGGTGTTCGCATTTGACCTATTCAAAGTATGTTCACTTCTTAAAGGGATAGTTCTTCCAGTAGGCATCCATTTACTAGTGGGCATTGTCTTAGCATATTGAGGACAGGACTAATTAGCCTTTTGACCAAAAGGAATCCATCTATATCCTACCTTACTGAAGGTTCTTCCTGTGGGTTTCCACTGTTTTCTAGCTTTCTTTCGTTTTTGCCTTTTAGCCTTCTTAGCACGTTTTTTAGCATTAACACTTTTCACAGGACAATTGACAGCATTAGGCAAAACATTCATACCACATTCATGATAAGTAACAGAATTCAAGCAATCATCATAACAAGGTTTGCAAATAGTATCAGAATTCGAATTAATTACAGTACGCCTAAGGCTAATACTAGAATCAACACGATTCGTTTTATTCGGATCAAACATAAAGTTCCTAGATTGTTCTTCTACTCTTTTCCAGTGCACATTCTTAGCTTGCGAGGTCCTATCATTCCTTGTATTGTCTTGAGACTTTGACCTGCTTCCTTTAATGTCACTGATTACTCTTGTAGAGGGAATGGGAACATTAGTTGGTTTTACTACTCTTTGCTTCACCTGTTTAGATGTGCTGGGATCTGAACTACATGCAGGCACACTAAGGTTCACTTTCTTATCACTAGAGTTACTGGGATTTGAACTTCTAGAGGGCACACTAGAGTTTGCTTTCTTAGCATTCACAGATCTGGAATCTGAACTACTTGAAGGCACACTAAGGTTCACATTCAACACATTGGGCATCGAATGAATATCATACTTGGCACTAGGCATAGAACATGGAATCAAAGGATTAACTCTCTCACCTAATGACTTAGGACATATTGTGATCAAGCATTCTAGGATTTCTTGAGATCGTTTGGCATATAAGCATGCATGCCCAATTGCATTATCATGTGGTTTCTCTAACTTATCTTCTTCAACAATCTCACGCAGACATTCTAGGCAATCCTTAAGGGATGAAAAGTATGTTTGAATAGCAAGTTTGTTATTCTTGAGATGAGGAGGGACATATTTCACAGACAAAGCATATTTTTTATCCATAGGTACCTTTGGTCCATCATTACCCCCATTGGTCATTGGCATTTTCCTTTTTACCTGACTCTTCAGATTCTCAATTTCCTTTTGTAATGAAGCTATTTGTTCGTTATTTTTGTTACGAGTGACCTTTATTGATTCAAATAACTCATTGAAATGACGTTTAACCTTTTCATTTTCTTCTAGAAAACTTTCGTTTTCTTGTTGTAATGTGTTTACTAAGTTTTGAAGATGAAATGTTTGGGAATTCTGAGAATCTAAAGGAGGAGGCATTTGGGAGCCAGTCACATTTTTCTTTTCACCCTTCAATTGAGAAATTTGGGCTTTCAACTTTCTGATCGTGTTACAATGAGCTTGAATTTGTTCATCTCGTTTGCTTATTTGAAAAACTGCATCAAACTCTGGAGCATCTGAGGATGTCTTGATATTTGAAGTTTTTACATTTTCTTTAAGATGTTGATATTTTAGTTGTAAATTAAAATGCTCAAACTCTAGCTTAGAAAAATATTTAACCAAATTGTCGTAATCATCCAGTTCAATTTTCTCAATTGATTTAGAGTTAGTCTTTTCAAGCTCAATGACACGATCATGGGAGACTTTCAGAGCAACAGATAGTTCATGAAATTGAGAAGCATTAATGGAACAATTTGTAGCAGTGAAAAACACATCTTGAGCAATACATTCAGAAATCATATTCTCATTCAGTGTATGCAAGTTCTTCCTTTCAATCTCATTATATTTTAATGCTCGCTCATAATCACTAACCTCAACTAACATTGCATCAAATTCCTTTTCCATTTCTTTAATGTCTGAATTCATTCCTTTTTTAAGACTCTCAAAGTGATCTTTTAGTTATTTAAAGAAAGGCATGACTTCAGTTAAATAACATTCTTTAGTTTGCTCAAAACCCCTTTCTCCTTCAGTTATACCAGTGGGTGTGATCCTTTTCTTGCAAGTTTTCTCAAAATCAACAAATAGTTGAAAGATAACATATTGACTGATTAAGGTCTTGCTTTTAGTGGCAATTGTTCTAGGAACAAGATGCATTGGTGTATTAGGAGGATACACAGTCGCTCTAGGCATTTTCCTAAAGGGAGGGTTGGTTTCAACAATATTTTCAGCTTTCTGCTTATCTAAGTCCATTTTCCAGAACACTTGTTCGGGAGTTAACAATGTCTGAGGCTTAAACTTGTTTAAGGCAATCCAATTCTCCTTTTTGTAATCATGGGGTGAGATAATTACTTTCTTTTCTTTACATTTTGGATCATCAAGTTTCTTGTTCATCTTTTCCCTAGTGACTTCATCTGATTTCTTATCTTCCTCTGAGCACTCAACGCAACTAGGTTTTTGTCTAGGTTTAAGGATTTCATTACCATCATAGATTACCTTATGTGCAATTCTATCCTTTTTAATGACCTCGGGATTAGGTTCCTCAACAAGGGCAATGCTATGCTTGTCGCTTAAGACTCTATGCTTAGTGATCATGTGAGCAGTCTGAATGGTGTTCCCTTGTATGTACAACTTGTTTTCAAGTTTGTTTTTCAAATTTTTCATATTAGAAAAATCTTTCAAGAGTTTTGATTCCTTAGCATTAAATTCTTGCTTAAGCATTTTCACATTTTCTTGAAGTTCTTGTTTTTGCTTAGCAGTTTTAGAAAGTTTTTCTTGCAAGGAATTTAACTCTTGTTTTAATACTTCTTCTCTAAAATTACTTTTTCTAATGATTGTACGCACTTGGTTATCCATTTCCTGCTCACGAGTGGTCAACTCAAACTTAGCACGTTGTTCATAAATGGCAACCCGTTCTTTATAGGCATTCAGTTCAGAGACAATAGAATCATCAGGGGTACATACAGTGAATTCATCAACGACATAGTCATCATTGATTGCAGAAGATGCATTACTTGGTACAATCTTAGTTTCACTTTGTTTCACATATTGATCGTGTGGGACAACATTACTATTACCCATATTATCAATATCTGAGTCATAAGTCTCAAAAGATTGTACTTCATTATGCATCTTTCACACATCAATATCATCATATAGTTTTAATACCTCTGAGATGATTTTGTCTTTGGATGGTCCAGTTGGTGGTGAAGAAGAGACCTTAGGAGAGACCATTGGAGAAATACTCGCCATGAAAATTGTTTGTGCAGAAGGTCCATCATCAACATCAGAATCGTATGCATCACAATCAGCCACTTGAAAGGCATTCTGATGATTATGACCTATCTCTTGAATCGGCTGTTCATCAACATCAGCATCATAGGTTTTGGCATTTCCTTCAGCAAGAAATAGTAACTCCTCTTCATCCAAAGCTGCTCCATTGTCTTGAGCTTGTACTAGCAACATCTTGTCCCTGAAGTACTCAATATTCTGTGGACGTTTTGGAGATGTGCAGTTCCTTGCAATGTGTCCCTCACCACCACAGTTATAGCATTTGATCGGCTTAGCTTGACCTTGATTTCCATTTCTTCCCCGATTCTGATTTGCAACATAACCCCTACCAGCTCCACCTCTTCCCTGATCATACTGTCTTTCCTGAACTGGTTGCACAACAATCTTCCCATCTCTGACAATAGCTTGATTGTGTGGCTTAGATGCTGTTCTGAGGTTGTTGTTGGTTTGTGGGAGAGAATTCATGTTTTGACTTATCATAAGTGCCAGTTGATTGATGAAGTTTCCTATGCCTGCATCAGCATCAGCTTGTTTGAACATTGGATCAGGAATGAGTTTATGATTACCATTACCCATAGGTACAACTTGATAAGCTTTGGTGGTAATCCCAATATTTGAGTAAAAGGCAGTTGAATCATTTGTTGAGCTTGCTTCTCCCTGAGCTTTGAACTGATCAAGAATCCTCTTTTCAAACATGGCATGCCTCTCATTTTGAAGAAGGAAAGCATAGAGTTGCTCATAATTCGTATTCTTCAATCCTTTAGTGAGCTTCACAGAAGTGACAAATTTGTGCCATTCGGGATTCATGTTGTTTACAAACTTTGAGTTCAGCTGAATGTTAGGCATAGTCATTCTGATGTTCCTCATGTCATTCACCAGCTTATGAAATCTCACATAGTACTCATAGACACTTTCATCTGGTTTCATCTTGAAGTGCTCAAATTCATCATACAGCTGTGATTCTCGGTCTTCAACAGTTAGCTCAGAACCAGAAAGAAGCATCTTGACATTATCCCATACAGCTTTTGCCTCGGTGTTGTGATTGATAAGCTTGTAGATGTCTTTTGGTAGACCTTGCAGTATAATGTTAGAAGCTCGGATATTTGCATCGAATCTCTTTTTCTCCTTATCATCAAGCTCATCATACATCTTTGGTCTGTCCATTCCGTAAATCAGAGTTCCATCTTCAGCAGTATCAAGTACATCTTTAGTAGTCTCAACTCGGTAAGGTCCTTCATCAATGGATTTGAGAATGTTAACCCCATTTTCTTTTCCAAGACAGTACAACATGATTCGTTGAGCCCAAGAGTCATAGTCAGTTCTGTCAAGCATGGGTGGACGAGTATCTGAGCCAGCAGCTTGAACATCCTCTGCAACAGTGGAGATGATAGTAGGAACATTGGTAGACATGTTAACAGATTACACGGGATTTTATAACTCTATGATTAAACCGGGAAATAGATTCTTTCACGGGATTTTATTAAATCAAGAGAAAACCGTATTAAAAAATCACCCAAGTCGCTAGAAAATCTTGCACCAAGTCGCTAACTACTAAGTCGCTATACTACCAAGTCGCTAAAGTCCTAAGTCGCTAAAACAACAGTCAAGTAGCTAAATAGCAATTCGCTAAGATCCAAGTCGCTAATGAGTCAAGTCGCTAAATAGCAACTTGCTATGTACCAAGTCGCTAACGAACACAAGTACAAGTCGCTAACTTTCACCAAGTCGCTAACCGTAGTGGAGAATCCACTAGTTGTACTGTTTGTCGGCTTGTCTCACTAGACAAGTCGCTAAGACTAAAGCGCTACCTACTCAAACTGCAACTCGCTACCAAAATGTAAAGCAAGTCGCTAGCAAGAAAAACACTACGTAGCTCAAGTCGCTAGCTAGAAAAATTCACAAACATCACTTTTCAATCCAAAAACAACCCAACCATGATGATTCAAGCTTACCAAATCAAAACCTAAACACTTGTGATGATTCTAAACACAAAAGTACTAACAAAATCCAAGCTTTAAAACAAGAAATCAACCAAATGATGCAAAAACCACTAAACTTTTTCAACCTCAAAAACCACCTAAAAACCACTAGAAATCCAAAGATATGTAAGAGATGATCTAACCGTGGCTCTTGATACCAATTGTTGGAAATTGGATTTCACATACACATGAAACCATAACACAAAGTGGGCGTATGAGTGGAGTTCTAGAAAGAGAAAGTTAGAGGTTTAGGGAACTTTAGTGAGAGAAAGAAAATTCTTATTATGAGCTCCAACTCTCTACCTTGGAAGGTAGAGAGTATTTATAGTCTTACAATAAAACGCCACACAACGGGCTGTGGATCAGGCATACAGTGGGTAAAGACTCGTCCGTCCTCCACGGTGTTACTTAACTAAATACTACTTAACTTAAAAGAACTACGACTACGAGCTTTCTAACGATTACATATACTTGAGGTGACCGACTCTTTAATACCTGGAATTTCTAATTCCTAACACTTTCTTGTGTGAAAATGGTAAAGAACACACAACAACAACCAATTATACCCAGCCAACCACCCTTTGGTGTATTTTATTAATCAAATGCTACAATAGATAAGTCCCAAATGGTGCCTACCAAACAATACAAAAGACAAGGGTTAATCTCCTTCAGAAGGACACCAACTAATATACCTCACTTACAAAAAACACTCTCCCTCAAATCACCCAAATAAAGAGATTGGGTGATACACAATATATCAGATAATAACAAGATACTAACAGATATCAAGATTGATATCTAAAAGACTAAGATTGAAAACAAGAAAGAAAACTGTTAGATAGATATTTGAGATAATAGTGATATGTGTTTGAGAATCTGATGAATGATTGTTTATGTCCCGTTATTCATACAAACCATGGACACTATATAAGACATTACATAAGATAGTGTCAATCTACTTTACACCCATAAAGGCATGATTAGTGCCAATCTACTTTACAGCTTTACAGCTTAATAATTGACAACACTTTACAGCTAACACTCCCCTGCAGTCTAAGCGGGAGGACTCCGGACACTCAGACTGGAGCGAAATTCTTCAAATAAAACAGATGGCAATCCCTTGGTGAAGATGTACGCAAACTGACGAAAGTTGGTTCTAAAACTTCAACCCTCAAAGAACCTTCCAAACAAACGGGGCGTGTTTTTCCATAGAAAAACATAAAGATCCAATCTTTTTTTTTTTTTTTTTTTATTATTTTTTTTTTAACAGTCGTCTCGGGAATTGATACCCTGGATTTGACAACAACAAAAGTCGTCTCGGGAATTAATACCCTGGATTCGACACCAACAAAAGTCGTCTCGGGAATTGATACCCTGGATTCGACACCAAAGACAATTAAATAATTAATACAGCTAAGAGGTCAACAACAACAACAAGAAGAAATCTGAATGGTTGATAAGGTGTACAGTGGCAAGAAGAAAGAAGATGGGGAAGATTTTGAAGAAAGAAGAAAAGAAGAAGAAGATTTTGGAAGAACAACTTTATGACAACAAGAAGAAAAAAAAGAAAAAGAATAATAAATGAAAACGTCAGGGAGATGATGAGGACAACCAAAACAAGAAGAAGATGAAGAAAGCAACAACCACCAGCAGCGGTTCTTAGTCTTTTTTTTTTTTTTTTTTTTTTTTTTTTTTTTTTTTTTTTTTTAAATTTACATCCAATAGAAGCACAACCGCCACCACCGTTAGATGACGACGGACTACAAGTAGCAAGACTACAAATGAAGGTGATCCAAGACATGCCTGGCACGATTGGTGGATTGTTACTAAGGTTTTGTCAGTTTGCGTTTCGATTGCTGACGGCAATTTTATTAGGGTTGTAGAGAAGAAAAGTGACATACGTTAAGGTTAAAAGGGAGCCCTCCGAACCTCCGGCGAGTAGCCGGCGGCCGGAGGCGGCGGCTGAAGTGTTTACATTTAGGGTTAGGTATTCTGCTCTGATACCATGTAAGATTATACAGAAATGATATGTGAGAATGATATATATTATTGAATGATTGATTTGTTGTTCGTCCATTACATGAGTACATATAGGGGGTAATACCCACTAATCAAGGACATTAAGTGAGTACTGGACAATATGAGTGAGTGCTGGATACTTTACAGCAAATTGAGTGAGTGTTGGACACTTTACGGCTAACAAAAACTATCATTGTGTGAAGATGAGTTGAAGAATGAAGTCCTAGATCCGGTTGGGAGTATTTATAGCCGTAACTTCCAGATAAGCCCTGCAAGTTACAAAAACTTTCTAAACACAGCTACAACTAGAAACATCTTTAGAAACACCGGATTTAGCCCCTGAACTTGACAAAACAATAAAGTTGACCTTTAGTTTGACCAAGCTAGCTAACACCCCACTCAAACTGAACCTGGACAACATTGCAAACTCAAACCTGCAAATCAATTAGCAAACATATCAACCAAACTTAATTAATTACGCAACATTTTATGTTGAGCAGTCCCAAGAGCTTTAGTTAAGATATAAGCAGTTTGATCAACAAAAGAAACTTTCTGAGTCCTAATAATACTAGCATATACCTTTTCTCTAACCACATGAACATCAATTTCAAAATGTGTTGTTCTTTTATGAAACACAGGGGCAGCCATTTGGATTGTTGAGGTACTGTCACTATAAAGACTATTAGGATACAAGATTTTAACCTTCAAACTATGCAAAACATTTGAAATCCAAACAACCTCACAAGTAGCACTAGCCATACATCTAAAGTCAGCTTCTACTGAGGACTTGGATACAGTGGCTTGCTTCTTACTTCTCCAAGAAATAAGAGTTTTACCAAAAATATACATAGAAGCCTGAAACAGACCTTCTGGTTTTAAGACACTTAGCCCAATCTGAATCGTTAAAACATCTTAGTTTTAAATCATTTTCTTTAAAAACTTGCATTCCAGTACCAGGTGCATTCTTAAGATACCTTAATACTCTTAAGGAAACTTTCAAATGAGACTGTAAAGGTGAATGCATATGCTGGCTAAGGTCATGCACAACATATGAAACATCTGGTCTAATATGAGTCGAATAAAAAATGCATATGCTGGCTAAGGCCATGCACAACATATGCAATAAAAAATCCATCGGACTTCTATAAGCCATACAATGATTTGTTCAGTTTGCACACCTTAATATGACTATCACAATCAAAACCCAAACGCAAAGTCATATAGACTTCATCTTCCAAATCACCATACAGAAAACCATTATTCACATCAAGTTGATACAAAGGCCAATTATTAGACACATCAATACACATAAAAGATCTAACAGTAACCATCTTCTCAAGAGGACTGAAGGTTTCACCAAAGTCATTACCGTCTTTTTAACTAAACCCCTTAGCAACTAATCTAGCCTTGTACTTATCAATCTCACCATTAGCCTTATATTTCATTTAAAAAATGCATTTACAACCAATAGGAGTTATGCCAAATGGCAACTCAGTAATAGTAAAAGTATTGTTTCTATTTAAAGCTTCAATTTCATTATCCATAGCCTGACCCAGTAAATATTTTTAACAGCTTCATGATAAGTAGTAGGCTCGACATATTTATTCAAAGTAGTGGAAAACAATAATTCATAGTATTCAATCTAGCATAATTCATATGTTTTTCTATACCATATCTAACTTTACTTTCAACAACATAGTCATTAAATCTTGCAGAAAGCTTAGAAGGTCTACTAGACCTTCTAGCACTAGGCTTCCCTCTATCTATATCATTAGATTAGTCAGACTCATAAGAACAAGTGTTTAGACTTCTATGAAAATTTCCCTCAGACAAGCTTGTTTCACCAACTTGGGTTGCGGGCTCATCCTCAGAATACATAATATATGTCCTAGTATTTGTTCTAGAGGATGAGTGAATGCCATCCACAACTGGTGTAGCTCCCATTTCATCATTGGGACTTTGAGACATTTTGTAGTCAAAAAATGTGTAGTGATCAGTGCCATTTTTGATTAAATCATCAACTGAACCATTGACTGTTTTAGATTTCATTTTAAAATGAAAAACAATCTCATAAAATCTCACATCTCTAGAAAAGATAACACTTCTATTGTCAAGATTAAAGAGTTTGTAAGCTTTTTTAACATAAGAATAGCCAATAAGAACACATTTATTAGATCTAGATGTGAGTTTATCATGATTATTTAGAACAATTTGAGAACACAGACATCCAAAACATCTCAAGTGGGAAATCATCTAATTATGAATGAGTTTTATAAAAGAAATAAAGAAATCAAAAACCTCATCTTTAGATTTACGCAAATAAACACAAACAGCCCTTGAGAAATCATCAACAATGGTTAAGAAATACTTAAACCCTACTCTGCTGGAAACAATGTAAGGCCCCCACAAGTCAAGATGAACAAGTTCACCAAGCTTCTCTGACTTGTGATCATTTAAAGGAAAAGGTTCATTTTTGTTTGGGCCTATGATAGATTTCACAGGTAAACACATGAACAAACTTAGACAATTTTAAATCATTTTTTAGAACAGACAGAACTTGGTCAGCATGATGACCAAGTCTGCTATGCCATAAATCTTTAAACACATTGAAACACATAACCATATTAGACATACTCACAGAATTGCCACTATGCATATCAAACAAGTATAATCCACCAGGCTCACTACTAGTCCCTAGAACAGTCTCCCTTTTCAAGTCCTGAATATAGCATTTATCCTCATCAAAACTAACAAACATCTTACTATCTTAGATAAGTTTATTAATAGATAAAAGACTAACACAATAGTCAGGTTCAACTAAAACATCATACAAAACAACAATACAAGTCAACTTAAGGTTACCAACATGACTAATAGTAGCAAGAGTCCCAGTAGGATGACCCACACTAATATTTAAACCAGACACATCAACAATATCAAACATACCATGAGTAAAAACAGTAAGATGTTGATTAGCACCAGAATCAATAATCCAACCCAAAGTAACAGTTTTAAACATAAGACCAAACTTGGCAACAAAATATTTTGAATAATTTATATTGAACCACACATTGCCATTAAAGAATGAAGCATTACCTACCATATTAGCATGTATGCTGCCAGATGGAGTATCATTGATCAAAGACAACAATTTCCTCATATGCTCAGTAGTAAAACCAATAGAAAGATTGACAGAAGTCTACTTATCATTATTTTTAACATCAACATTATTAGCATTGTAGTTTTGTTTGACACAATTGTTAGGAATTTTTTTGAAATTACGAGGAAAACCAATAAGTTCAAAACACCTATCAATAGTATGCCTAATTTTACCACAATGCTTGCAATTCATTAGAATTTGGTCCTCTATTCGCAATGTTAGAAGCATTTCCTCTAGTGTTATTGTTATTATTAAAATACCTTCTATTAGAATTGTTAAAAGCCTTAGCAGCAAAAGAAGAAGCATTCATTTTGGCTTCAGCATCACAACTGTGGGATTCGTCTCTCGATACAATAGTATATGCATATTTCATATCAGGGAGAGGATCCCTGGTGAGAAGAGCACTTTGGATAGGCTGATAATATTCATCAAGGCCCATGAGAAACTGCATTAGTTTCATGATTTACTGATGAATCAATAACTCTTTACTAGCATGACACTCACATTTAACTTCACAAGTACACTTAGACATTTTACTTAAGGCACCAAGTTCCATCCAAAGAGAGTTTAACCTATGATAATAGTCAGCCATAAAACTACCACCTTGTTTTAAACCATTAAATTTTTTGAAGCAGATTAAACACCAAAGATGCATAAACTTTATCATAAGTTTCCTCTAATTCTTTCCACACAAAAGTAGCATTATCGGAATAAACAAGAACAAGATACACATCTTGTGACACATAGTTCATAATCCAAGTTAAGACAATGGCATTACACATGTCCCACTGAGAAGATAAGACATCACTAGGAGCATAAGTATCTTTCAAACAAGTACCATCAATGAAACACATTTTATTTCTAGCTTGTAAAGCAAGTTTCATGGCACTAGACTAGATCCTATAGTTTTCAGTTCCCAATAATTTGAAGGGAATTAAGCAGTGTTACTGTTATCATTAGTTTGCACATATAGTAGATTACCAGCATCAAGATTATTAATCAAAACAAGTGGTAAAAACCACTACCACCTTCCCTAGAATTCACCATCTCATATTAGACAAAGAATAAAAACAAGATAGACAATAACAGAAAAAAAAATAACAAAAACAATAACTGATAAAGGATTTCAGACCAGGTTTTACTATTTATAATTTCTCGTCAGCCTAAGGTCTACCTATGCACCAACGGGTAGTGTATCCGGTCGTGTGTAGTGTAGTAATCGATAAAGCCAAGGTCGTCCCAAGAGCTATGAGTGCCGATCTAATATACGATCTAATGTCACTGATTTTAAAGGGGGTTTTAAATTGATTAATGATTGAACTATTGTAAATAAAACGAAATCAAATACAAAGTGATAAAAAATTAGTTGGGAGAAATGTGCTAGCCTAATTTCTAATCTTGTTACTCCATAACTAAGTTTTCCTATTAATATTTTCTATCACTTCATATGGGGTAAATGTCACTAGACTCCTCGGGTAAATTCGTCTAGCCTATGATCCATAGGTTCCTATTCCGTAACCATATGATTACCAGAGTTCGTAGGATAACCTATGTAGAGTCATTAAGTACCAGCTTGTATTAAGCAAAGATACATATTTTTGTATTACTCCACGACTTAAAAAATACAGTTCCGTTAGATATTTTTTATCTGATATTAGATATCTTCAGATTTTCCAAGTTAACAGAAGTTTGTTGGACATTCAAAGTGAAAGTAAGACAACTAACAGTGATGCAATATAAATCAAAACTAACCTCCTTGACGCCTAATTCCCAATAATCTGATTTCTCTATCTTATCTGCTAAATTTGCCACTTCCTTTAAACCACTTTGAATCTTCATCCTCTTTGGGGGTTGACTAAAATCAAAATCCTCTTCTTGCGCTTGTCTTGTGAATTCTGAAATGCAGGTAGGGCAATACCAACTCTTTTTCGGAACCCTTGGAAGTGGAGGATATAGACAGTATGTATGATACTCTGAATTACATCTATCACACAAAAGCAAGACATGGTCGTTTTCGTCTTTTCCACATACTTTGCAGATCCCCTCCTCCCATGGTGCAATGGGAAGTGTGCTCGTAATTGTGTCTGCAAACATCGTTTTTAGTACAATTTTGGTCTCTTCAGATGACACATTGGAACCGTTGATTCTGCTGACCAGTGAAAGTACCTAAATAGCAAAAATCATAATTATTGGCAATTCGGGTAAAGTGCCACATGTTAAAAAAGTAAGAATATAGATTCTTGATACAGAAATCAACTGACCTCTTGCTCATACAGTTCCTCGAACTTCTTAAAGAAAGATTCAATCAAATTCAAGCATTTAGGTTTGTTCATATACGTTCTTCTCAAATTTGCCCGAACCTGTCAAAGATCGATCATACATGTCAGATATCCAGACAGTTAGAACTTAGAACTAGAGGTAAAAGAGGCGCCAAGTTGGGTAACAGGTCAACCCGTGTTTTTAAATCGTGTCACAACAGGTCAAGTGGATTGGCTTGGTTTAATTAGTAACTACTGTATTAAATATAGAGGAGGCAATTTCGACCCAGTTACTTATTAACGGGTCGATTCAGAAAATGTTTTGCCTCTGACGGGAAAACAGATAAAAACGATATGGCAAAAAGGCTAAACTGATCAAACAAGACCAAAGTTGCCCAAAATGGATTTTGAAAGCTTGAAATCCCCTAGTAAACTAATATACATTTCGTTATCATATCTATATACACTAATTACTTTTATAAGAAATTGAACAAAAGTGTTGCGGATGAGCCCAACCTCACCCCGTGCCAAAAAATTACACATTTTTATCAGTTACCCGTCCCGGCACATATTGCCACCTCTAAATCATCAGACTAAAGATGATTACAAGAGTTTACTGTTTACATAATAACCGACCATTATTCTTAATAAAGCAAATGTAGACATCTTTGCTTATGGACTCCCTCAGCATCTCTGCAGCCCAGCCTGGTGGTCCTTTGTTTAACGAATCCCGAATCATGTTTCTTATTTTTGCTCCCACGTTTGTAGTTAAGTTTTGTATAGGTTCTAGACGGTCAATCCACTCGGGTTTGTCATCAATTCTCTTCGTCTCTATGGCAGATTCGTCGATATCAAGATCTTTTAAATCGATAACAACGTCCACAATTTTACTCTTCACAGAAGAAAAGATTTTCTTTGACGCCTCTGCTATCGCCTGAGAATAACATAAAAATTCAGTTTTGATTGGTATCTCTAAAACATAAATAAATTAAATTTTATTAAAGGAAGGTAAATAAATATTACCACAGCGTCAGCCTTGATTGCAGCCATTCCGCGAAGATTACCACAAAGTGGACCACCGTTCCCGTTCAAGCAATGAAACAATTTTTCATACTCATGACTAGAAATGTCCAAATAGTCGAGATTATCATCCATAGACTTCAGAACCAATATATATCTCCTGGCTAATTCTGGCCATGTAATTTCATTGACAGGAAATATACCAATCTTTATCGTTTGACCAGACACAATCACATCAATGTTTTTCTTCCTTCCTTTTCTGGGCTTCGACTCCATGGCACCATATGGATAATTAATTGAGACTTTAGCTAGCATATCTTCCACTTACATCTTCAGCATTGCCATATGAAAGTTCGATAGTGGTGATCGACAACCATTGTTATCATCATTTGTTGAGTTCAAATCATCAACTCGTGGATTTAGTAACTCATATTCCAACTTTTGTCTAGAGAGAGGTGCCTCTTGCCCCAAAATGTTATAAAATCGCAATGAAAACTCATAGGCCTAAACAGATGAATTAAGAAATTATTAGAGTCAAGGACTGAGGCTTCATATCAAGGGTGTACAAAAGCATGTTCGAACAAGGACACAAATCGACCGGACTAAACTGGATAGATTCAGTTCGGTTCTAGATTTAAAAACAAAAAAACAAAACCAATTCTCAGTGTAATTTTTTGAAACTTGGCACTTAATAACGTTCAGAACTGGAGCCATTTTAGGTTTAAATTTCACAAACCCATCTTTGTATACGGGTCACCTTCCAGTTTTGTGACCTAACTAGTTCAGATAGTGCCGTTATTGTGTTTTATTTTTGTTGTGGTCCTGGTTAAACCCACAGAACAACCCTGTTTAGAAGGGGCAATATTGACCCATTTACTTGTAAAATTGAAAAAACCGCCAATGAAAAAACGGACCAATTGGGTCAAATGGGTCAGAAGCTGCCCAAAGTATATGTAGACCTCAGAAAATCATATTGTTTTTGAAATAAATGAAAAATCATTAGTTACTAATAAGGTGCAATAGCCAAACGAGGGGAGTTTTGATGCGACTAATTCTTTTAGAGATGATATGAACAAGTGTTTAGGCCCTATTTTAACCAGTTACCTGCCCCACCCATTTTGTCACCTCTAGCCCTGTTGCATCATACTATCTGTAGATCTAAAGCAAGAGTTTGATACCTGGAGAACATTCCCGACTAAACCGCGAGGAAGGTTTGAAGCAATTTCATTGCCTGGTGGGCTGATTCGTGTATCAGTTTCAACAGGACTATCCCGGCTGTGAATTATACTTCCTTAGCCCCATAAAAAACCCACTTATAACAGTATGAGAAATCTTGTTTGACATCTGGTATCCAAAGATATATATTCTGAACAAGCAGCAACCCCAGGAAGCAGTTCTATAAGTTCTTGTACGAACTCTGCATCAAGACCAAATCTGTCCACTTGCAACCATTTTCTCAGCACGTTACAAGCAACTTCAAGCTGGTCAATAGTCTGTACAAACCTAGGGATGTTGTTAATTGGACAATTCAAACCACCAAACTTATTTAACGAATCGTTACTATACGAAGTATAAAAGTATTGACTTTCGGCACGGTGGTTACAGCAAAAGGTCAACAGTTTCATATCGTGAAACGCTTGACGACAAGCACGTATAAAAGTTTCTATAACCATTTGCCAAACGGATGAAGGTGTTCTACCCTCTACTAAAAATTCACCGATGTTGTCACCATTAATAAAGTTATCATTAGTCAATTGTTGACTTTCTTGAGGAGGAAATACACAGCTCAAAATTCATCAGAGGGCCCACAGAGTTTGTAGATCACCGTTGAAGCATTTGGGATTGAATGTTTTGTGCATGGCTTTCGATGTACTCTGAATGTCGGTCCACGATCACCACTGTCTAAAATATTAAATGTGAATATGGAACCTGTTAGCTTATCATGCCAGATGGATTTGTAACCAATGGGCCAGATTTAGGAAGTATTGTAGAATGGAGGTCGTGGGTTTATTTTTCCAACCGATATCACAATGAAGTCTTGAAACTGAACCGGAAGACTACCCTGTGATATAATATAAGATGTCAGGGAAATAGATGAAGACGGATGAATTCCAGAATATAATAACAGCAAAATGATTTTTGTCTGCAGCCTGCAGGTGGAAATGTCGACCTAACTTGATTGGGTAGATTGTTTAACATTTTACTAAAAATAAAACATGTCAAATGGTTCAAAAATGCCAGTAAGCTCCTAAATTGTTCAAAGAAAAAAGGCTACATCATTATTTCAAAAGTAAGGTATTCGTAAACATCTTGAAAACATTATGACTTTAAAAAGGATAGAACAGGGTGGAGATAAACCCAGCCCGAACCCACCCATTTTGACCCATATGACAAATTTAATTACATATAAAAAATATATATATTGAAAAACTTACAAGAGACGACTCTGACCCACGGTAACCATTCTCCATGGGATCAACTTTAGACACATTTCCGCCATTAGCATATGATCCGTTTTGTGGTAAAGCAAGGCTACCACCATTGTCATTTGTATCAGAGGAATTGCTAGCTGATAACAAGCCTCCCTCATGGCCTGTTCCTCTTCTTCCTTTATCCTCCGTATCTCTTCTTTAGCTGCCTCCATGTCGGCATCCTTGGATTTTTTATCTTTGGCATACCAGTGTAGATCCTTCCCTGTTCAATTTCATACTGTATTAGTTAAAACCCTATAGAAATTGAAAAAAACCAAAAAAGAGTAAACACAAGGGAAGAAGCTAAGGAAGATCGATTGAGCAATTACTCAGATTGAACTACTCTATAAATCAGTTGACAATAAGCTGGCCAAAAATCAGTAATTCGTTGTGTAACTTCAATTTTATCTTTTTTGGTAAATTTCAAGCGAAACTCGTCTAATTTTAAGGAAATAGAGTTGAGTTATAAATTGGTAAAGACAGAATGAGTCCCCTGGACATTGGCTTCCGCCAACATTGTTGTCCATTTTTCATCATTACATATGTTGGTGGGATAGAACCTGATGAGCTAAGTTGTCTTGTTTTGGGTTTCTTTGTTCTCATTCACATTTTCCCTTACATTCCATACTTTCTCCAAACTAGGTGGTTCTACATTAACAGTTTCATTCACTCTCTGCTTATCATTGACTGCTAGTTTCTCTTTTACCACTGGTACATTAATACTTTTAGATTTCCTCCTTGTACACCAGTAAAATTACCTCCATTCATCTTAGCTATATTCCTCGTGTTCCTAGCATCTATAAAACCATCTTTACCTGCCGCATCTGCATTATTATTGAGCTTTGTTTTCTCATTCTCTGCTATTGACCTGGGCCTTTCTTTACACAAGTTATAGCTATGTCCATACACCTTACAGTGACTACAAACATTTGGTTTCCAGGCATATTCCACTTTTGGTTCTCTTATTCTTACACTTGTCTATAAATCAGTTGTTCTTCCATTTCTCACCACCTTCCCTTACTAATTCTTCATCAGATACCACTACTTCATCACCTTTTTCATTAACACCAGTAGGCACTAAAAACAGCTTATTATCATTTTCAGGCATATTTTTGTTCAAAGCTTTAACATATGAATTTCTTATCAGTCTCCTTTACACCATTATCATCAATAATATCTCTATCATTATTCTCTAACTTCTAAAAAACGTTCGTTAAAAACCTATAAATCATCAAATTGGGGGATTTCTCGAAACTTAACGAAAATCAAATTCATCCTAATCAATCTGTGCGCAATGATGAGACGAATCAAATGATGGTTTCAGAATTGAAATTCGTTCAGAATTAGAGAAGAAATTGAAATTTTTTGATGATTTTTGAAGATGCGCAAAAAAGGGGAAAGTTAGTTACGGGAGATAAAGGGGCAATTCAATTGTGTTTCTGTGTGTGTAAAAATTTAAAAAAAAAATGTAAAATTATAATTTTGAAACACAAAGGTACAAAAGTATAAGGTAAAAAAAATATTTTAGTAAGTTTGACTTTTTTTACTAAAAGACAAAAAGAATTTCGCAAGAATCTTAAAAAAATCGCTCTGTTTCGGTCGCTTTAAAAGTATAGCTGGTAAAAGTCAGAAAACAATCGTTGGGTTCACAAATGTCGAGGGACACTTAGCACTCTGAGATTAAAAGTAGAAAAGTCGCAAGTCTCAAAGTCTAGTTAAGTAATACGCTAACTTTTTTTTCTAGAAGGTGTTGCCACCTTGAGCGAAAAGTGCGTTTGCATAATTGCCCCGATATAAAACATTGTTTGATTATCTAAAATTTTAAAAAATGGACAAAAAGTGATTACAGGACAACCCAACTTAACTGACTTGTATCAATCCTATCTATTTTGGCTTGTTACCCAACCCACCCATGTTGCCAGTTTGCCACCTCAGCATGAGACTAGCCAACTTCAACCTGTCTTAATGAGTTCCTCAAAGTTATTAGACACAATGTATTTCACCATATGACATTATCCTCTAGATATCTAATCCTTTATTTACAATAGGTCAATAAATTGTTTTTGCCATATGAAAGTGATTGGTGTACTAGTTTGATAACTTTTCCAAATTATCATAATTTTTACGTGGACCAAACAACAAGATAGAGCTTATTAATGCTAGTATCTAAACACACGAAAAAAAAAAAAAAAAAAAAAAAAAAAAAAAAAAAAAAAAAAAAAAAAAAAACTGGATTACCTCATGCATATTGCATCACGATGCTTCCCTTCTTCCACTTACTCGGCATCCTCCTCTTCTTCTTCCACGTCTTGTTCATCTTGTTCTTCTTATTCCTGTCTCTCATTACCCACTCAATCCCTTTCATCAACACCTAATCTTTTTTGCACCATCCTAATCTTCTCCATTAAAAGTGCTTCTGCAGCCCTCCTTAACAAGGTCAAAATAATTTCCCATCATACATCAACTTATCCATGAATGCGCACCTGCGATTCTTAACTTTGCTGATCTAAACTTCAGATCCTCAAATGTTGGATTAATCACACTTTGTAGATGACTTAGATGTCAATTGATTTCATAATCATCAGTTAACATATCAAATTCTTTAAGCTCGTCCAATGTTAGTAGTGACCCGTAGCGCTCTGGATTGGATGATCAACATATATCAATGCAAGATAATAACAGTTTGCGCATAGGTCAATTAACAAAAACTAACATACTTCGAAGCACATAAGAGTAAGGCTGCTCACAAGTGCTTAGTATATACGTATCACCTTCTTTAATCGGAACCCAAACTTGAGCCAAAATGCCAGCTCCAGACGAGTCTTTGAATCAAGACAACGCTTTCAACATCTTTTCAGCAAGCGGTTGTGATTGTAGCGACCTATGGATGATACCAGTTCCATTCTCCTGGACGTTTTTCCCAAGTTTAGTACCTATAAACCCGCTCTTAACTTGTTCAAGGAAGTTCGGTAATTCATAGGACGAATAGCCAACTGTCAGTGCAAAAGACGCTAACATCTGATCAGCTGCAGAAGGGCTAGTACACCATCCAGCATAAGTATCAAAATTCATAAGCTCTGAAAAACTATTAAATGGATCCTCTGCCCTTGCGAAACCATCCATAGACACTGAGTTATCCATCTGAGCTCGTGGTGACGCCCAGTAGCCTATCGGCTTATCTTTTGGTGGGGAAGGATATCCCATTTAGAGATTTTTCCCCAATTACAACATCAATATTTATTTACCTCAATCTCACCAAGCCCAAATCTGTGTCAGAAACTCAATATCAAATGCTAATATGCACACAAACTAGATAGCAATAATAATTGCTTACAAATCACCAACAAACTAGACTGACTCCACCTTATATTTATTTTTGGTGTAAACCGTAACATAAATAATTTAATCTTACCGCAAAGCCCTAATCTATTAGACGATAAAAATAAACTTAATATTAATTTGGGCACACAATAAGTAACAAAATCAAGCACTGTCTGTGTGTAAACTAAATAACAACTACAACATTAAATTACAAATTGTCAATAATCACCAATTAACTAGACTTCCTTCCTCTGTTTATTTCATTTTTGTATCAATTACAAAATTAAATACCTATCTCAATTGCACCAATACCTAATATGTATCCTAAACTTAAACTCAAATATTAATTTATGCATAAACTTACAAACAACAACGATAATAACTATTCAGCAATCACCAACATACCAAACTGACTTATCTTCTATCCATTTTCGCTATCAATCACCATTTCTCTGGCTTATTTTATAGCTTATTGGCTTATATAAGCTTGTTATGCTTTAATAAGCTTATATACGCCCATGAGCCTCACAAAAAGCCAGCAAATGGGGTTATGAAACATAAGCCGATATCACCATGGTTTCCGACCTTATAGCCGACTAATCCATGGGGGGGGTTGAGCCCACCGCCGCAAGACTCAAACCGGGTAAAGTCCTCCCCTTTTCAGGAAGGTTGGTGTGACCATAACGTTTTTTTGATTTTGCACTAGGCGGGAATTGAACTTGAGACCTCTCGCATTTTTGTAACAATAGTCACAAGCTTTTTTCCACTAAGCCACACCTCTGTTAATTTCAAGTTTGTATCAACCAAAACCTTAATAGTACTATCTTCGTTTCAAAAAGCCTTAATCCATGTCATTAACTCAAAACCTTACACGGTGAGGGTATTTTTGTTATTGTCCACTAATTTTATTCCATTCATATGTCTATCTTTATCTACCAATAAACATGTGTTAATGGCTAATTCCATTCGGTCGTAACAACCAAACATGACAATGCAATCGTAATGACCAATTCCATTACTATGTTCATTCCATTACATCATCCATTTCATTACATAATCATTTCATTTTGGCCAACCAAACAGACCCTTATGCTTGTTTTCTACGTTAAGTCATTAATCAGGTGCTAGCACACATGCGTCGTGACATAAACTTACCATCACATGCCTTCATCACATCAAAGTTCAAAATCCTTAAATCTAATTCTAGCAGCCTTACATATATCTCACAGTAAACATCATGTCAGGTTCAGCTAGAACCACACACTTCAGAATTACAGTTACTCGCCTTAATTGTTTAGTCATACAAACAAGTCAATCAACAGCTTCACACATTCACCTCATACAAACTATGCCAAATCATTCATATATTATGCTAGAGAATTTAGATTTTCACATAGATTTGTACAACTGATTTCATAATCGTCACTTAACATATCAAATTCTATAAGCTTGATCTATGTTAGTAGTGAACCGTAGCACTCTGGATTGGGTGATTAACATATATCAATGCAAGATAATAACAGTTTGCCCACAGGTCAATTTATAAAAACTAACAAACTTTCAAGCACAGAACAAAACCAAGCCAAATGACTAATACTCCAACACTTGTTTTAAAAACCAATGCAGTTATCGAAAATTAGTTTAAACCCATAAGTATCAAGTTCAAACCTTTATGCACGGGGTTTGAAAGAGGTATCTAATGCTAATGTAATACAATAACCGAGAGATGGAGCATCATAAACAACTATAATTTATTTTGTTTATCAACCAAAACTCAACAGTTGAACCTAATCTAAGAGTCATTTGCAATATCAAAAGCGATAAATATTAACGCTCTTAGTGGGGATTTTGATCGAACACCTTGTGTTAAACAAGAAAAGTCAAAACATATTATCGAATACCAACAACAAAGCTAAATATTTTGGAAGTTAAAATTCAAAATTTTGATGTAAACATTCAATGATGTTACCTTTCAATAGAACAAATTGATTAGGAGGAGTATCAGGAGTGAAAGTAACACTACAGGAGGGAATTCAAAGTTTTCATTTGAATGTTAGAATGAAAAATGGCGCTTCAAGTTTAGGAATGGGGAGTTTTTGGCGGGTTAAAGACTTGCTTTCTAATTTATACAAGAAGCATGTTGTTTAAAGTCTAAACAAATTGAAAGACTACAAATTTTAAAGTGTTGTTTTCATTAGGCTTATTTTGTTGACCCCAATTCACCCCATTCGGCTCGATTTACTTGGGTCAATTCTGGTCAACCCGTCTAACCCGTGTCTTAAATAAGGTCGGGTTAAGGTATTTGCCTCAACTCGAATTGACCCGAACCCAACCGGGTCAACCCGACTAACATTCCAAGTAGAGACATGTAATAAAATACATAAATTTAATTAATAGACGCTACTTTGTGTTGATCATACCTTTGATTGAATCAATGTCGTCAACTAGGCAAAAATAATATTAGAATATAACACTTGTAACCGTATCTATGCAAAACTAATATTAGAATATAACTTTTTTTCTTTATAATTTCAGATGGATCGTAGTACATGGATGCACAAGATAGGACGTTTTACCCCTGAATACATGAAAGGACAGTCTGAATTTATTAAAGGCGCTGAGGATCATCGAGAAAAGACAGGAGAGACAAAAAATTTTTGTCCTTGTAAAGAGTGTAGAAATAATGTGTCCACTACCGATCTTAAGATTATTAGACGTCATCTCATACAACAAGGGTTTGACAAAGAGTATACTTCTTGGACTTTTCAAGGTGAATCACAAGTTGAGAGTCACGCATTTGTTTCAGACATTGATCACGATGAGAATCATAATCCTAACGATGACCATCATGTTAATATAGATGAGATGTTATGTGATGTGGAACGTGATGTTTCCGAAAAGGATATTAAAAAATTACAGCACCCTATTAAATTTGGACATAAAAGCGAAAAATGGTTGGAGCGACAAAAGCTTCACCACCCTATTAAAGTTGTTACACGAAGCGTTCCCTGAAGATAATGAGTTGCCTGTTTCAACGTATCAAGCGAAAAAACTAACGTGTCCCATGGGATTAGAAGTGGAACGAATACATGCATGTCCAAACGATTGTATATTGTACAGAAAAGGGTACAAAGACCTACATGAATGTCCTATATGTAATGAATCGAGGTATAAGGAAAAGAATTTAACGGAACTAAATAGCGATGTGACAAAGAATGGCCCCTTGCTAAATTGTTGTGCTATCTTCCCATCATACCTAGATTGAGAAAGTTATATTCAAACCCCAAGGATGCCAAATTGTTGCGTTGGCATGCTGAAGAGCGCAAAAAAGATGGAAAAATGAGACATGTGGCTGATTCTCTTCAATGGAAAAATATTGATAAAAAGTTTGATAAATTTGGATATGAGATTAGAGATATACGGTTTGGACTTAGTTCAGATGGACTTAACCCGTTTAGAAGCCTGAGTACTCGTCATAGCACTTGGCCGGTTCTTCTATGCATATATAATCTCCCACCTTAGCTTGGTTGTGCATGAAACAGAAATACATCATGATGTCATTATTAATTCAAGGTCCGAAACAACCTGGGAACGATATTGATGTGTATTCGGATCCGTTAATAGACGACATGAAAAAATTGCGGGATTCGGGCGTTGAAGTTTATGATGCGTAAAAGAAAGAGAGTTTCACATTGTTTGCCATGATTTATTGTACTATAAGCGATTTTCCAGCATACGGTAACTTGTCAGGTTATGGTACGAAAGAGGAGAAGGCATGCCGTGTTTGTGAAAAGGACACTTACTCTCAATTGTTGACTAATTGTAGGACAACAATATATATGTGACATCGAAGATTGCTTGAAGAAGATCACCCGTACCCAAAAAAAAGAATTTGTTTGATGGTACTATAGAGCGTAGAGTGATGGCAGAACCATTGGATGGATATGATTTACATTCCCAAGTTGCGGATTTAATTATTGTTTTTGGAAAAGAAAAAAAGTTAAGGCACCTCAAAAAAAATATTTGGAAAAAAGTCAATATTTTGGGATTTGAAGTACTGGAAACATTTGCAAGTCTGACATTGTCTTGATGTTATGCATATCGAGAAAAATGTTTGTGAAAACTTATTAGGCTTATTATTAAACATTCCAGGAAAAACTAAAGACGGAATTAATGCTCGAAAAGACATGGTAAAAATGGGAATTAGAGACGAGCTCGCACCACAAGAGACTAATAGTAAGAAAATGTATTTGGCGGCGGCTTGTTATACCATGTCGAAGGCTGAGAAAACCATATTTTGTGAATTCTTACACGGTGTTAAGGTCCCATCTGGCTATTCTGCTAACATTAAGAAGTTGGTTTTGATGAAAGACTTGAAGTTGCTTGGTATGAAGTCCCATGATTGTCATATTTTAATGACGCAAATGATTCCAGTCGCTATTCGCGGAGTACTGCCACATCGAGTACGACACACAGTCACAAAGCGTTGTCTCTTTTTTAACATGATTCATTCCAAAGTTATTGATCTGGAAAAGTTGGATGAATGGCAGAGTTATATTATTCTTACTCTTTGTGAACTCGAGATGTACTTCCACCTTCCTTTTTTGATGTTATGGTTCACCTCGTATCTCATATTGTTGGAGAAATAAAGGCTTGCGGTCCTGTGTTCTTGCGATACATGTATCCATTCGAGAGGTATATGGGTTTCTTAAAAGGGTATGTAAGGAACCGATCTCGACGAGAAGGTAGTAGTATTAAAGGGTATGCTTCCGAAGAAGTAGTTCAGTTCTGTACAAACTATATGGAAGGTGTCCCAAATATTGGCATTCCGCGATCTCGACACGCGGGTAGACTTGATGGGAAAGAGACAATTGGGCGCAAAGATGTCACACCGAACAACAATGATTTAGAGCAAGCGCATTTTACCGTATTGCAAAATATGACATGTGTTGACCCATATATACACGAGCACATGTCATATTTAAAACAAAATAACAGCCATCGAGGTCAGCTTCGGTTGGAAGCTGAGCATACAAGAACATTTTCACAGTGGTTTGCAGATAAAGTTAGTCGTATATTTCCAAATCTTGATCCAGAATTGGCACAATTGGGGTACCGACCACGTTGTGTTTTTCAATATCAAGGATACGACATTAACGGATACACTTTCTACACCAAACAACAAGATGATAAAAGTACAATGTAAAATAGTGGAGTGACACTTGTAGCAACAATGACAGATTCATCGAGGATGACAAGCTCAAAAAAGTTGTATTACGGTGTCATTGAAGAAATATGGGAATTGGATTACAATTTGTTTATTATACCCCTATTCAAGTGTAAATGGGTCAATGACAGGGGAGGTGTTAAAGTTGATAAGGATGGTTTCACGTGTGTCAATCTTTCCACAAACAGCTACATATCTGACCCATTCATTCTAGCAAACCAAGCCACCCAAGTATTTTTTTGTTGAGGACTCAAAAGACAAGAGATGGCACATTGTCATGCATGGTAAACGACATATAGTTGGTGTTGATGATGTTGCAGACGAAGACGACTATAATTAGTTTGACGAGCTACCTCTATTGTCTAGAGGCATTCAATCTTTAGATGAAATTCTTGATGATAATGTTTATTAAAGATCGGATCATCAAGAAGGATACGAAAAATGACGAGTCAGGTAATAAAGTAAGGGCTTTACTAAAGTTATAACTAAATTTAAGCTAATAGACTTATTTTATAGTCAACAACTAATGTGTTTTTATACATTTGTTATTTTTGCAGGCGCAACAAACCGGAAACATAACCGAATAAATCAAATAAATAGCATATATTATATGCAATAATATCTTTTCTCCAACTAAATAAGTCACTAAATAATTTGATCGTTTATATATATATATATATATATATATATATATATATATATATATATATATATATAGAGTTAGGATCAAATAAGAAGAAAAATTAAAATAAGAATGATAAGAAGAAACTACAACCACTCATTTCAGATGCATCTACAAAAATGGATGCATCTCCCCTTAAAATTCTCCTCCCTATTTGAAATATGTGGCTAGAAATCCTTCTTATTCTTCTCATTTTAGTTTTTCTTCTTACTGGATCCCTTCCCTATATATATATATATATATATATATATATATATATATATATATATATAAAAGATAGATCTCTACAGGACTACAACCCACGGTCCATACGTCTCCCCCAAACTTTCCCCCCAATTTTTACCTATCACAACACCACGATCCTCCACCTTCACAGCTTCACTCTCAATTGATTTCCCGCCAATCGACCCCTAACCACCACCCTCTTATATATGATGTTGTTTGCATCATTTGACAAGATATTAAACGCAATCTTTTTTATCATATCGTATCCCAAACCAGAATTCTTATGTCTTTTCTGTGGGAATTAGCCTTTGGAATACATGAAGGAAAGGTACTCCCATTTGCTTATTACTTTTGAATTGTCATCGTCATATCGCCAACACTTATAGTTTTCAGGTTTTTGTTGTTTTACTCTATATTCATTATTCAGATTTTCATGTTTCATCAAGTAGAGTATGAAGAGCAGCACTGTATTACCTTTTTATCTTAAGTTTCTATAACTAGTAGTTACCATATGAAGAATACTTTTCTAAAGTTGGATTAAGGAGGAAGGTTATTAGGCTTTAGCACAACTGATATAGAAGATTAATTATATGGAGTTGATGAAGAGTCTGTTAACTAGCATGTTTGTTTGGTGGTTTAGCCTTTGGGTCATATATGATGTGTATGGTAGACTAGCCTACGAGTAGGTGGTGTTTATTTTAGCTTATTTTGTTAGGCTTGTCACTTTTCCTAAATTCGCATGCATTTTCTTTATACAGTGTATGCACTAAGATTAATGCAGATAGAGTTTGGTGGTGCCTTTACTGACCACTTAAACGAGAAAGGGAAGGGATCAGGTGATAATTAGATGGGATATGTTGAAAGAACTCTTGGCTTTTGCACTCGAGATTTGGATGATAGAGATCTCAGAGTGGTAACATTTCCTACTGAATCTCATATATTTTTACGTTATACTTTAACTGTTAAAATTTTTTCTTTCCGTTGAAATAATTATGTTAACTCAAATGTGCATCAATTCTTGAAAGGTTAAGCATTTTTAAGATGTTGAGTATCTTTCTAATTTCATGTAATTTTTTTGTTTTCACATTAAATCCTCTCTATTTGGAATATAGGTAACAGATATTGTTGGAGGTACGATAAGGTTTAGCAAAATGGAATTATTATCTTATAAATATATTATTTGTTATTGAGCTTGTTTTCAAGTTATAAGTCGTAATAATCAATTAAGCCTGAAAAAAATGTGATTGTGAAAAATAAGCCGGCTTGATGAAGACATTAAAACTTTTCATCAAAGATGCAATTAATTGCTATGTGGCCATGTGTCAAATAAAGCTAGTTCATAATTGAGTGATCGTGAAAGAATTTTGCTACATCCTCATAAGAATACTATTAAAAACCTTCACTCGCTCGCTGACGTGTCAGTGAATGATTGGTTTTTTGTGGGAAGTGGATCCCACAAAAAACCAATCACCCGCTGACACGTCAACGAGTGGGAGTTTTTGGTGGGATTCTTATGTGGATGTAGCATAGCTCATCGTGAAATATCGACGTAGCCACTCAATCAAAGTAAGCAAATTATAGTAGTCCTTGACCTAGTTGCTTAGAGGCTATAATAGAAGGGGTCTACAATCACATGGGCTTGTTCTTTTTCACAAAACAAATTTTTAAAAGAATTTATGAACTTATTAGATTATACTAGTACTAGCCGAATGCTTGATCTAACGATGCCCATTTATGGTTTTAGATAAACTAGTTTTAGATCTTCGTGTACGTACAAATTTTGAGTTTGATTTTTGTTACATTAAGCTTTTGACTTAAATTTTGTTGGATAATGTTGAAAGTAAAAATAGAACGGTACTAAACATGGTTTTGAGATAGAGTTTGTTTGTTATATTCATTAAATTCTAATGGAAGGGCCCTACAATCACATGGGTTTGTTCTTTTTCTCAAAACAAAATTTTAAAAGAACTTATAAGCTTATTAGATTATACTAGTACTAGCCGAATGCTTGATCTAACGATGCCCATTTTTGGTTTTAGATAAACTAGTTTTAGATCTTCATGTACGCATAGACTTTGGATTTGATTTTTGTTAGATTAAACTTTGGCTTAAATTTTGTTAGATAATGTTAAAAGAAAAAATAGTACTAAACATGATTTTGGGATAGATTTTTTGTTAGATTCGTTAAATTCTCTGATAAACTACTCAATCATAAACTACACAACATGTTGTGTGGAAGTGGCCAAACTTAATATCACAATTTGTTGTATGGGTGTGACCAAACTTAATATCACATATTTATTCTGATAAACATGTGTATACCACTTTGATTACTTTTAAGTGTTTATTTGTTTTGAAATGAACAGTTACCAAAATGCTTATGTGTAAATAATTTACTTACAATATATATAACCAAAACTTGTGGTTACTTTCACTTTTTGTGATCAGTTTTACATGTTGAGTGGGACATTATAACCATGAAACTTCCTTATAAAAGCCTTAGAATTTGTGTAGAATTTTGTTTGTGTGAAGTTATGTGTTTTCTCTTCAAATCAGTGCAATTTTGTTAGTTATTACTCCGTAGTTGTCTATATATAATTTTCGTTCTCTCTAATATAAACTAAAACAAATAATTTGACAACGCAAACCGAATCAATACTCAATAGGAACCAAGCTAACTAATATCGCGAGATTGATTATAAGCATTTTATAAATTATAAATACTTAGGGTGTGCTTGGTTAGGGGGTTAAGGGGGTGGGGAATGGGTAAGGTATTCAAAAGGGCCTACATCACAAATAATATTGTGCTTGGTTAGGGAGGGGTAAGGGATTGATTACCCCGTACTGGGTAATGAACCATTATAGAATGAATTGAGGGATAAGGGATTGATTACCCACCTCACTCATTCCTTTACATTCTTTTCCCTTTCCTTTTCCCCACTTTGAACCAAACGGGCCCTTAACTGTTAACAACTTATAAACTCTTAAGTAACTATTACTTTTCTAATAGTGATTAACAAATATAACTTTTTGAAAATAACAGATAATTCTTATTTAAGCAACTTCTTGAAAAAAAATGCAAAGAGGACTATTGTCAGTTCCTCCAACATGTTATCGTAATCTTAGTCTCCAGCTCATATTACACCATTTATACAATCAAAAACTAAAATTTAGGAGACAAAGATTGCATACGATACAATTCACATACTTGTTACAATCACGATCTTGCAAAAATAAAAACGATCATAAATAGGATCTCGATCTTAACAACCTTGATTTATAGTAGTCTCAATTGCTTAGAGGAGATAATGAAGGGGTAATACCATTAAAAAGCATCATACTTGTTCAAAAATATTTTTTTAAGTAGCGAACTAAAAATAAATATTCTTATGAGTACTAATGTTGACATTTTTGTCTTTATGCAAGCAGTATGACAATTTACCCTTCCAAATTACATAAATACTCCCTATGGGTTTGCAAAAATTGCATCCAACGTCCCTAAGGTAAATTACATAAATGGTCCCTGTCGTTTGGAGAAAATTGTATCCACCGTCCCTAACTTTTTTTCGCTTTTTTTCCAAAGTTTTTATTTCATTCGTTTTTTACCGAAATTTTTTTCCAAAATTTTTTTGAAACTCTATTTCAATTTTTTTTTCGGAATTTTTTGGTCGAAAACTCTTTTTTCCGAAATATCTAATATATTTTACCAACTAAATCTTACATATTTTACCAACTACTCGAGTCATACTTATATTTATTGAGATATGCATAATAAACAGTGGCACATACCAACCCATCCAGAGTACTTCTGCATGGTTACATTAAGTGCACTCATCCAATATAAAAGATTAATTAGTCACTCACTGATGTATGATTAACCACAAACACCTATTCATCCAACAATCATGTACTCAAATAAATATGGCGATATTGTGTACTGTAATACAATAGTTTCTCATATATAAGACCGATTTTTTTTAAACTAAACTAGCAAAAAAATCCTGTGAAATTATACATGTTTAGGCCTTGCGCATGGCCGATGACCGTGATACTTGAGCTTCTGCTAACTGCAAATTCTACCTTCTACTATGGGGTGTTTGGGATTGCTTAGCTTATTGCACTTTACGATAGATAAACAGCTCTCTGAAGGTGGCTGTGACTTGTGATAGTTTGTACAAAAATACAGATTTTTAGTTATCAGTTTGTTATGCACACAATAGTCAATCCATACATTATGTGCAAAAAAATCATCTCTAACTACGTATAAACCTAAATTTATTCATTTAACACAAAAAAAGCAATATACCGGCTCAAATCCCACACAGCAACTCTAACACCACCATGAACCCACACAACACGTCTAACGCCACCAAATCCCAAAGTAATAGACTGGCTCAGATCCCAATACCTTTGAGATTCAGCTAAACCATAAAGGGAAGATACAAACCCTCTTAGTTTTCATCATTCTGCAAAGGTGTGCAAAATACAACATGACAGTACAGACGTTTCTGCATATTTAGGGGTCCAACCTCAGTGATCTTGCTATTAAAATTAATGGGCAGGGATCACTGCAAAAATTGGAGCCATCACAGGTCTTGGTGCCACAACAGGTTCAGGTGCAACTGTGACATGCAAGCCTCTGTGTTTCCTTGCTTGCATAAGGAATGCCAAATCTCCATGTATAGCTAATCCAACAAGTCTTTCGCCTTCATCTAATTTCGTAGTTTCATAACCATTGTAAATATATCTGTTATAGAAACAATGTTAGAGATCATAATGTCAATTAAATTTATTTGGACAAAAAAGTGTTTCATTTTAGACAAACACCACCCAATTCAACCTAAGCCAAAAGGATAAGTAATTTCAACCCATTACCCAACCGCCGGTCCATACCATGTTGCCAAAGCATTATTCAAGCTCTTTAACTATGCTTGTGTGACAACTCGTATTTTTGGTCATTATTTAAACTCGAAAAAGTTACTGTTCATTCTCGTAACTTCTACTATTCATTATTTTACGTAAATTATATAAATAAACACTTTTAAACGATTTTCATGCATGGACAATATATCCGATACTCCAAACAATGGTTCTAATATATTTTTACACTCGTTACAATGTTACAAAAATTCAAGTATTATTTTACCTTGTATTTTGGATTCATTTATTATATATACATTTAAATATATATAATTACGGGAATTTAATTATTTACGAAATGATATTTATTTTAAACACCCGATGCTTACATAAAATACATTTACAAAATTTATACATATTTTAGACATTCTTTTTGTCCCAAAAAAATTATTTCTAACTAACGTAATAACTAAATACACTATAAATCATAAATATCTAACATATTTTACCAACTAAATCTTAAAATATCTATTTAATAAATCATGTAACCATTTTTCTTTTTGCTTGTCCCCCTTTTCACGCCAACAACACCATCACCTACACCATACATCTTTGAAAATTTTGTTTAGCTCATTTATGAATAGTACTAGTTTATTTGTTTATTTATTAAATGAAAGTGATTTGCACACTTCTACAATTGATTGATACACTCAAATTATAAGTGTTTTGACATTTATATCTTTACAGGGTGTAAGTAAGTAAAAATTATATGAGAATATAAATGTTAAGACACTTATAATTTGAGTGTGTTAATCAATTGTGGGAGTGTGCAAATCACTTCCCATTATTAAACCTATATTATAAATAAGAAGTAACTAGCACATTTATTTTTCACTTAAAAAAACAAAAAAAAAAAAAAACAAAAACAAAAACTCTCATTTATCTTATTAGGTTCGATCTAGGGGAAAACAAGGGAAAAATTGAGTGATTTTACTTAAAAATAAATAAGGAATACCAAACACCCCCTTTATTATGATCCAAACAGATTTATCTCACTATGTTTCATTTGTTGATTAATAAAGATAGAAATATTGATACATCAAACTTAAGAGGTTACACAACTTGTAAAATACTAGGAAAAGGTAACTAATTAATTCTATGCCAAAAATATGTAAGAGCTACTACCTTGAAGGAAAAAAGCTATAAATTCCTAACGTACTTTACAAAAAAACTCATTATGCTCTATCTACTTACTTATTGTCATAATACATAACCGTTTTCATTTTATTTGGTTATTTTCTGTCCGTTTTTATCCGTTTTCGTAAATCGTCCATTTTTTATCCGTTTTCATTTTAATCTGTCCGGATAAAACAGTAAATCGTCCATTTTTATTTCGTTTTCATTTTAATCTGTCCGGATAAAAACAGATAAAAACGGATAAAAACTGTTTTTATTATCCACGTCAAAACGGTTTTTATCCGGACATATTAAAATGAAAACGGATAAAAATGAACGATTTACGAAAACGGATAAAACCGGACAGAAAATAACCGAATAAAATGAAAACGGTTATGTATTATGACAATAAGTGAAGTATATAGATCATAATGATTTTTTTATAAAATACATTAAGAATTTATAGTTTTTTCCCAAATACGACTTCACCAGTTCTCAAAGATGTTACTACTTTTTAGTGTTGAAAGAAAGAAGGTTGGTTGAGTTATTGATGATTAAAAACAAATGGAGAAGGCTCTTCGAGAAAACATGAAAATTTCAAAAGTGTAAAGTGAAATGGCTACTGTATTGCCCACTGATGTAATATAAAGCTACTTAATAATGACTCATAATTAAAGGCTACAATATTTTTTTCTAATTTGTCGGCATGATTATCGGAGATTGATAATGCTAAATTTTTTTGGGGGAAATTATCCCTGCTGTAGACAGCAGTTAACATATCTGCATCATGGGCTTTTTTGCCACTTTTTACTCCTTGTCCCATTTTAACAAATGCTAATACAACAATCAAATACTTGAATATGAACATTATTTCTTACACTTGAATACCATTCAAACAATCAAATACTGATGAATAAATCTTGAAACAAACAGATTAACATCACAGTAGCAACAAGATGGTAATCATAAGAAATAATAATACTTGGCAACACAAAATGGTAGTCATAAAAAACCCCACAGTAGCAACAAGAGTTTAGTAAGAAAGTTGTATACTTAATGATAAACAATGGAGCTCTAACTATCAGGTCATTCCAATGGCACTTCAATTCCATTATTGGCTTTTTCTTCATCCATCTGAAATAACAGAGTGATCATATACTTAGAATTAAAAAAAAAAAAAAAAAAAAAAAAAAAAAAAAAAAAAAAATTAAAAATTTGTAGTATCAAAATCATCCATACCTTTTTCATTTGGCATCCGGTAATGTTGTGACCTTTTCCTCCACAATAACCACACTTTATCGTTTTTCTTTTCTTCGAATCCATGGAAATTTCTAAACCTGACTTTATTCTTGTAGCTCGTTAAAACAATCATCAAAAAATCTATGAGTTTTTCAATTTCAGATGGTGAATCTCTTACTCCTTCAAGTACCTTATTGAACATTGACCTGATTGACCATAAAGTCATGAAACTAACATGTTTAGTGGCATTGTCGTTACCACCGCTCAATCTTGTTCCAATACTTCTGACATTATATGTTGCTTTCATTGTCCATCTTGGTAATATGTAGTGATCAGGAATAGATGTTAAAAGCTTTCTCTTCATAATGTAGAGAATATGTTTGCACAATATTCCACAAGTCTCAAATCTTGCACATGAACAAGTAGCAAAAAAATCTGAACCAACTTTATATTCAACAGTTTTCCACTGTTCTTTATTGCCTTTCAAAAAACCAACACTATATTTTACCAAGTCATTAACTTTGCTTATTTTTTCGTGACCGCAATCACCACTAGCCTTCCACTCTTTCTTGAATATTTCATAAATATTTCGAGTATAACATTTCACTGCCATGGCTTCAATTGGGTGATCACTATGCAACAAAGAAAACTACTTCCTTCACATACAAAATAATATTTCAAGAACTCATTTTATATAAGAGTTATGAACTAAATAGTAATAAAGTTTCACTTTATTCAAACCTGGTTGTGCTTGTTCTTTGCAACTGTGATTATCTCAGTTTTTTTAGTGTTGATAATCATTTTGGAGCCATGTACTTGAGTTTGGCGCCTTCCTATGAGTTATGTGATCTTGGGCTTTTTTTATTTGTTAAAATGGGCCAAGGAGTAAAAAGTGGCCAAAAAGCCCATGATGCAGATATGTTAACAGCTGTCTACAGCAGGGATAATTTCCAAATTTTTTTTGTGTTTACCTTATGATATTAATGATTGATCTTTAACATTAGATTCTTAAGTTTAATTAAAAATTAATACTCCTCCGTACCAAAAAGAATGTTCACACACAAAAAAAATAGATAAAATATTATATGTGTAATTAATGTTAGTTTCAATTGATAAAAAGTAATTTTTACCCTTATAATTAATATAGAAATTAGCAATGAGTAATTAATTCATGTTTTGATTATGAGGGTAAAGTTAGAAAATCAGTCATAATTAAAATATAGACATGTTTTTTGGCTCAGACATAAATAGTATAATGGACATTTTTTTGAACTGAGGGAGTAATTATTTTATGTGACATATTTATTATTTACTTTTAGAGTAATTTGCTAATGAATAATTGTGCTTTATTAATTTTCACACTAAATTTCTTTCGTTAGTATATGTTAAACACGGGAGTAACATGATGTATTTCTTTTTGTTATCTCTATAATTTACTAAAAGTACGATACGTCTTACCACCCACAAAACCCTCTTTATTTACCTTATTTTCTTCCTCTCACCAGCCATCTTCATCCTCATCTTTTTTCTCGCTGCGTCTGTCGTCACTAATAATATCTAAACTCGTCATTATTAAATCACTTCCAACAACCACAAAATACCAATACCTATCATAAATACTAAAACACAACACCATAATTAATCTCAACTAACCACTCATGGTGCCCTAGCGGTAAAATATTATGATTATCATTACTAAAATGTGAGAGGTTTAACATTTGGTAAAATATTATGATTATCATTACTAAAATGTGAGAGGTTTAAAGTTAAAATTCTGCTAAGTGTAAATAACCTTAAATTGGTCACTCCAACCTCTTAAAAAAATAGATGACTTTACCCGGTTTCAGTTTGTGTGGCGGTGAGCAACCAATAGGTTGGAAACCATGGTTACGAAAAAATCACTCTCAACCACGATAAGTTAGCTAAACATCATCACTTTTTTCTCACCACTACCATCTGCGACCTTCATCACCACCATGCATTAGATATTGTGGTGGTCAAATCTATTATCACCACCATCCTTCACCTCCAGCACCACCATTTGCCACTACCACCATCCATCAACTAATGTGGTTCTTGAATCTGCAAGGGTCGGATCAGGGGTGTTTGGGGTGATTTTATAAAGTGAGGTGTTTGGCTTTTAGTAGATAATGGAGATAAGAAAAAGTTTACATTTTTAGTCCATATGGATGTAATGTGTTTGACAAATCTGTTTAGTGTGAGAATTGATAAACAAAAAGGATGTATTTTGCAGTGAGGTTTAGGCTGGAAAATAGAAACAGACTTTCTATAAAGTATTGAGTTAGTGTGTGAACTAAAAGGTGTTTCACATTTGATCATCAACTTTCAAATGGTGGTTCAGTAGGATACCTTTTTCGTCTAAATTTTTTTGAAAATTTCTTAAGTACATTTTGCGTCAATAATTTGAATGTGTATATTCCAGACCAGTTTCGATAGGTAGTGTTTTAAATGATATATTATAGTCACAACTACTTCACTTCACTTCACATTTCAACATGAATAAAAGATCATCTTCAAACTCTAACCTTAAATCATGATTTGTCAATTTTGTTCAATATTTGTAATTGATATACGATTATACCTACCAAAACTATCATTGTTTAACACCTCATCATAATATCTATATTGGCATGTATATCAAGATTATTCAAAATTCATTAGACGAAAAAGTATCATGTGCGCATAATGAAACAAATTTTGAAAGTTGAAAACATGATGTGAAACAATTTTTAATTCACGTACTAATTCGGCACATTCGAGAAAGTTTCTTGCTATTTTTGACCTTAACCCTTTACTTTAAGTGTGTGTTTGTCTAAGTTTTTATGAGCGGCTTATGAGTTGATTTCGTAATATGACCAAAATTAGCCGTCATAAGTTTTTAGGTAAACTAATAAGCTTAGGCATATGGGCTTATATCGTAAAATATAACCTCAAAAATTGTAGCTTAAAGTTTATATAAATAGTGTTATAGCAAAGGGATTTGTATACCTTTTTATAACACCTACAACAATATACATGTACTTTTGATTATTTGACCTTTGTAACTATAATAAGCTTAAGCAAACATTGCAAATGATCTTACTATTAATAAGCAAGTTTATAAATAGCGGGAGACTTGGCATGGCGGCATGACCAAGTCACGTCTTAGCGGCTAAAGAGAAGCTTTTGCGTTTATAAGACGTGGCATAAGGCGGCACAAAATATGAAAATATTTATATATTTATATCATATTTCATATATATCGAGTTTACATAAATACGTGGCATAAGACGGCATGATCAAGCCTCACGCCGATCTTTGCGCGCATTTTAGAACCATGTTAATAAGGCTAGTGTCTTTATGAATAGGTCTGTTCACAACTCGAGTATTACCCACACGAACTAAAAACCAAACCGAATTGAAATGGAACAGAATATGCAACTGAAATAAATTTCTCCAAACCGAATTAAATATTCGGTTTTTGGCTAATTAGTAAAATGTAAACTAAAACGAACCGAGAAGTGAATTCAATTAAATATATCTATTTTTATATATGTATATACATAAAAAAAACATTAAAGTTATTTTCAAGTATAAATATATTTTAAGCTTGTAAATCTTTTTCTTTATTAGTAATTTATCTCTTTTACTAGATATTTGAGTATCAATTGTCTAAGTTTTATAATTAAATACATTTAGCACTGAAAATCTATATAATAGAGAGAGAAGGAAATATAAATTATGTAATTTAAGTTTTTCGGGTAAATATGAAAACCTAAACAAGGTTCAAATTCAATTTCGGTTCGATCAAATGAATTCAGTTTGATTCGATTTTCGGTTTTGGCTACAAGTTTCTTTAACCTAAACAACGCAAGCCAATAAACCGAGAAACCAAAGAACCGAACTGATGAACACCTTATGAAATACAAGTTTAAGCGCAAAACATAAACTTAGACAAACACCACCTAAATGATCTATTATCAAGCCCACATGTGTAAATGCAATTAAGCAAAGAACGATGCAAATGTCATTTAATTAAATCATCCATTCGACAAAAGTTGTGAAATCGTTTATATGAGTTTCCATAAGAACAAGTATTCATAAGAACACAATCGTATATAGCTGCAAACGGATGGTGAAAGGATAGAGCAATCTCCTGAGTGCACCTTATAACAACTGAAGTCGTTGAGCTTGAATTTTTTTTTTTTTTTTTTTTTTTATTTTGGTGTCAGTTTGTTTCAGAAATAACCGGGCATTGGGAAAATAGTTTTCCTTTCTATGAGAAAGTTGGCGTGACCACTTACTTGCACCTATCAAGAATTAAACTTGAGACATCTCACATTTAAAGTAAAAAGGCTGGTCGCACTCGTGAAGGTCGAAAATTTGTTTCGTTGGAGGGAAAATTACAAAAATTGTCGAAAATTTTTGAAAATTTACATTACAATTCTTTTCGCCGGGGTCAGCCGACCTCCTAGACCCCCCTTTATCTCCGCCTCTGACCGTTAGTACTTACATTGTTTACAATGTTATTTATTACGTAATGTGTTTTATTTTTAATGAAATTTTAATTTGTTGTAAAAAAAATTAAAAAAATGGTCGCCTTAGTATGGTAAAAAGGTCAGTTGTAGGGGTGTTTATTGGTTCGGTTATCGGGTTGTTTGATTTATTCGGTTCAGTTAATTCGGTTAAAAAAAAGTTCAGGGTCAAAACCGAAAATCGAAACAAACCGAACTAAAATTCAACCGAATCGAAAACCGAATTTGAATTCGGTTCGGTTTTCGGGTTTGGGTATAATGTATGTCTCTTAATCGGGTTCGGGTCAACCCAAGTGACCCGATTTTCATTATTTTTCTTTCTAATTTGTATGTAAACACGAAAATTGTATAATTTTTAAACGACCTGGACCCGAACCCTAGCTGACCCGATCCGCATTGACCTAACCCGGGTTGACCCGAACACGAATTGACCCGACCCTAGTGACCCGAGTTCTAAATAATTGTATTACTAGGTTCGCCACAAGTATATGTAGATCCAGGAACATAGTAGTGCATGAATCTGGAATTTGAAACTGTGAAGCGGGTGTACCTTGTTGAAGGTTGTAAAAATCCAGAAATTGCTTAACCAAGTTTCTTTGCTCCTGTAGCTCCATAGCATGCTGCTTCTTCATCTCTTCCATCTCCTCCCTGGTACATAAACCTGTTTTTCTTTGACTGTATCTTGAAGAGCCCTTCATTTCTCCCTATGTAGTTCAAAAATTACAAATGACGGATACGGCCAGATTCTTCCTGTCAATTAACAAATAATTAACACCAAATAACTAAGTTTCATTTGTTAATTCACTATCTACATTTTGATCGAGCTATTATTATTACTATAACTAACTAATTTCGATTATTATGTCTTAATTTTGTAATCAGATTCATCATTAACTGCTCATCTCTATCACCAGCAAACTATAAGTTGTTAAGTCCTAACATTTTCATCACCTATGTTTTATTTATATTCTTTCGGTACATATTCTTAATGTGACTTAACTGCTAGTTTTGTTCACTAGATCACAAACATGAAATAAATAAAAAAAAATTAAAAAAATGGGCTTATGAGTTTTTCCAAATTTAAATAATACCAAATAATAACGATTTACTAATTACTTACGTATATCCTTTCGTTTTCCTTAGTCGTGAACCGGCCCTTTTTGTCACTATGACAGCGCCTCCAAGTTTCGACCATGTCCTCGTGATACCTTTTTTTTGGGAACTATAAATAAACAATATAAAACAGATTATTAACAAACTATATATAAACAACATAAACACCTTTAAACAATATTAAAAAAACAAACCTTTCAAAGTATTGTATGTGTGTTTTAGACTTATCAAGTGAGACAACTTTGTTGCTATCTTACCTGATGCAAGGTAACGCGACTACAACATTAGACACCAAAAATGAAGAGAAAAATGAGTTATACTGCAACACCCCAAACAAATATTAATAACATACCCCAACAGGATCGCAAGCAACTGTGGCTTCATATACTGGATACAACTAAAAATGCGAGTATGCTAAAAATTGCTAGTTTATAATAGACCATTGGTTCAACTGTATGAAACTAAAAGTTTGACTATTATTATTGTTTCGTTTTTTTCTTCTATACATGAAGGCTAATGCATTATAGCTTATACATTTTGCTTGCTGATATATGTTTTGGAGTTTTATTTTTCACACCCCTCATTTTTAGTGGTTATTTACTTGTGCAAGTGGTCATTTTTAGTAGTTTAATTGTATAGTTTACAACTTAATGGACGTATGCAAGTTAAGAAAATAAAAAGAACTTACATAGAATGCTAGTACTACTCATGAAGTGAACCAGCTGGGAGGTTTATAGCAGCACTAAAGAATCTGTGGTAGCATCTGTTCTTTGAAATCAATCAGGACCCTAGATGAAAAAACACGCTATAAGAAAAAAGTGTTTCATGTCAACTTAACCCGACCTGTACAAAATTCTACCCTTTGACCCAAACTGTTTACGTAGCGTGTTTGACGAGTCCATTATTTAACCTATAACAGATAACATCAGTGAGCTTCACAATTACACTCACCTCCAAATGTATGTATTCTTTTCGGAAAAATAAAACAAAGGAACCCGATTGACCCGAATCACCCGATCCCCAATAACAACCCAAATCATGTGGTAATTAAACAACAACTTTAAGCAATTAATTTAAAATAAAAACTTTAAGTAACAGGAATATGTTTCTAAACTCAGACAACATCAATTAACTCTCTTCAATTAGATCTAAGATTAACACTATAAGTTTCAATTAAGCGTCAAGGTAACAATACAGCAATATACATATAACATACCTAGATTAAGTGTACAACTAAACCTCAAAATAAAACATACAGCAGGAGGCGGCGATGGCGGTACTACCAAAATCAAACACAAACATAAATTAACAAATCAAACACAAAAACAATTAAAAAAAAAAAAAAAAAAAAAAAAAAAAAAAAAAAAAAAAAAAACATTAATTAAACAAAACACGAACCTTTCAACAAAATAGATGGGCTGGCTGTGGTGGTCGGCGGTGGCAGACGACGACGGCAACAGCGAACGGTGGCTGTGAGAAAGTAAATAAAATCATAAACCGAATTAAAAATAAAATCCAAATCATAAAAACAAACTAAAATCATATACCAAATTAAAAAACAAAACAAACTAAAGTCATTTACCTCTAATTGGTGGCTGTGGTGGAAGGAAAAAACGTGTGGTGTTGTTGATTTGTGGTTTCGAGTGTGGTGGAGATGATTTATGGTTTTGGATGAGATGAGATAGTTTTTTGGTTGTGTGAGATGAAAAGAGTTTTTTTTTTTTTTTTTTTTTTTTTTGAAATAAGATGAAAAGAGTTTACAAATCCCAGATCTGGTTTCTAGAGTAGGTGGTGATGAGTAGCTCTAATTTAATTTATTTTCGTGAAGGAGGGATATATTTTAGCGGGTTTGAAGGAGGGAAAAGGAATTTTTCTAAAAAGAAAAACAAAAATGTAACCTTTTTGAAAAAAAAAAAAAAAAGTTGGATCTCACTTTTGGTTCGTCAAACAATCACAAAAAACGTTGAATATGGTGGGGCCCTCTTAACATTTAGAGACCAACACTTGCTGTCTCCAAATGTCTCCGTCTCTAAAAGCCCTTTGTGGTGTAGTGTAACCTGAACCTGATCGGATCAACTCGAATAACACCCCTACACATCCGAGATAGTAGGATAATCAACTCTATTTGGTCATCCGACTCATTATCTTATGCTAAAACTTAAAATGGTAATAATCGGATTAATAATCAATATTTTGACATACTAATAGTAGATGTTTCGTTGTTGTATCATATGATTATTGCTATAGCTTAAAAATCTATCCTTTAAATATTTTAGTCATGTAACATACTTTGTATTATTAATCGTTTGGATAAAGAATTCTCAAACATAAATCGTATAGTAACGATGAGGTAAACACTCGCGGGTCAATAACCTTGAATAGTTTTTACTCACAAAACCTTCATATATGTATGTAGATAGTTTTTTCACGCATTTACAAACTAAGGATATTCAAGCAAATACTTCAAATTCTAGATTTGCTAGCGTGTTGTGTTATAGTTAGATATTGTTAAACACGCTGAAGTTAGATTAAATGTTTCTTTATCACACTGATAAAACTCTTACGTATAACACATAGATATCCTATTCAAATACCATCATACCACCATACCACCCCGCCAGACATGAATGTTATCTCCCTCTTCCTATATATTTAGCATATTATAATACAGTAATAACAACAGGCTCATAACTTCCTTCTGAGGTTCGCTTTATCTTCATTCGCGTTATCTTCTCTAGCATTATCTGACTAATCTTTGACCGCATTGACAATGGTAGTACTCTAGATGTGACAATCGATAGAAAATGACAATGTGATAACCATGAAAAAAGTGTAATTTATCTTATCGTATCGTATGAGCAAGACCCAGAGGCCTCATCTTTATGATTCTGTATAAGTGTACTTCGTTTGTTGTTTCTTAATATAAGCGTTCATTTAGCATCTAGGAGAACCAAGGGTGGAGCTATTAAGGGAGCGCGAAGGGTCCCGGGGGCCAGGCCTAAGTCCGTTAGTGTATTTTTTTCGCGATTTCATGTGTATTTTCCAAAAAAAAATTATTTCAGCCCTCCCATTTAATGTATTTTTCGAAAAAAAAATTGTTTCGGCCCTCCAACAAAAGATTTTCTTGCTCCGCCATTGGAGAACATTTGTGAATAAACTCAATAGGCTATTTTTATGCGACTGATCAAGTTGTCCCTTTGAAAACTACAATAGTTTGGTTCAAGTGAACAAGACTCCAAACTCTCTGTGGGTTTGGTGAGTCTTTTAGTCAACCAAGAGGGTCGTCTCGTGAATGACATCTTTTGAATGGCACCTTATGCATGAGTGAGATGTGCAATTTAGAAGCCTAAAGTGCTAAGTCATACTCGTGTTAAAGGAATGTTTTTTATCAAATAATGTACAGAGTGCATGTTGCTTTTCTATATACCATTTATGTGTTTATTATAGATCGCTTTTCTTTTAAGCTACTTTCAAAGTTTAAATACGCTTATTCAGTGACGGCACAATTAATTTGATTTGGAGATCCTCTTATGCAACTAGTTTTGTGTTTCTCGAATTACATGCCCTGAAAGTTAAATAAGTGTTCTATGCCGCATGTAGTTTAGTTCATATGATACAAATACCTTCCGTGTCATACAGGGACGGACCAGGATTTTTAGGAGGGTGTTGCATGAAAGAAAAGTCGGGCTAACTAAAGTTACACCGTAAGAAACGAAAGTAGAAACAAGTTTTGGGGGTTGCACATACCACAAAAATAGCAGTTATGAAATCTTTTTGCACTTCATGACCTAAAATCGGGTGTAGCCCGTGCCACACCCGGCATACATGTGGGTCCGTCCATGGTATCATATAAGAGATTTTTTTGATATAAATATAATAAGTTGGCAATCTTTGTATGAGTTGAACAATGATAAGAGCTTGACCAAAATTATAGGTGCCTCTACTCGTTTTTGTATCATGTCACGGCAAAATCACTATGGCACTGTACGGTAGGGGTTAGGTGAGTTCAAGTGCACCAGTGAAATGTTTAGAGATTGAAATGGACACCAAGGACGAGGGATTTTTTTTTTTTTTTTTTTCTTTTTTTCTTTTTTTTTTTTTCTTTTTTAGAGTATATAAGATATGGACAATCATTCTAAATAAATAGTTTGGAGTACGTAGACGTGAGAACAAATACAAAAAATGTCAAGCATTTTATATTTGTTTTCCTGAAGCAAGTCTATTCACGAAGTTTGACTTCTATTAGTTTTATTATCAATTTCGTGAACAACCAAGTGCCAGGAAAACATGGTAATATTCTTGACATGTATGAAGTTGGTTTACTAGAGTATATAAAAGAGAAAGATTTCACTTCCTTAACCTATGTGTTTTATATACCATTTATGTGTTCGATATACGGAGTTGTTCGTTGAAGCTTCTTTGATAATAGTGCAAAAGTTTTAATATGGTTATTAAGTGACGGTACAGTTGAATTCGGAGATCCTCGTGAGGGTTTACACTCACATTTTCGTTCTTTTTTGTTAGGTTGTGGTCGAGGAGAAAATTGGCGATAAGGCAACTGGTTTGGTGTTTGTTGAGCAACGAGTCGAACATGTCACTCAGTTTGAAAGTTGTCCAAACTCCAAAGTGAGCAAAGATATATCAAAAAGTCTAAGAACTCATTAATTCTCAAATACACTGTCTATGAAGTTTTTTGTTACTGTAGTTTTTATGAACAACTTGACGTCATGACGTGTATGATGCTCGTTCACTTTAGTATATAACGAAAGAATGTTGTACTTCTTTAACATATATGGGATGTATGTTGAAATACATAATACCTACATGTTGACTCATATTCTAATATACACTAGCTAGTTATAGATCATTTGTGTTTTGAAGCTAGTATGATGATTAGCCCCAAAGTTTAAAAATGGTACTTACAAGCGGATCATCTCCAATTCTCCATAATGGGTGGCAATTTTGACCGGTTTACTTACAAGCGGATCTTGGCTTTTTATCCTTTTTAACCACCACCACCACCAATCCCACCCATCATAAATAAAAGAAAAAGAAATTGATAAAGAAAATGCTACTTAAAACTAAAATATAAATTGTACTTTTTATACTCATAGTCTCAAGTTAGATGTCAATGTTTATATTTTCGGAAAACTTCAATCATTACCAATATATCACGTTTACTCTTAACAACATTTTAATCTTTCAGAAATGAACAGTAAATCACAGTTTAAAACAAAAACCTTATAATTTGCGAAAAGGAAAAAAAAAAACAATTTGCAAAATTAAAAAGAAAATAAAAAATGATAGAAGAATGAATGTTGGGATCGAACCATGGACCTTCTAAATACATAACACAGCGCTTACCAACATGCCATGTTACCACTTATGAAGGCAACGTATCTTTGAATTACACAATAAAACATGTTGCTTCTCAGCATCTGTACGATACAGGCTCATAACTTTCAGTCAAGATGGTGGTTAGGAAAACCTTAATGATAATAGTAACAATCTTACATTTTTATTGGGCAAGGTGATTTGGAGTATATTGCCTCTGTGGTCTTTGGGTACATGTTAGGTGGGTGTTTGAGAATATGTTTAACGTGGCTTGTAGTAATTACTCTATATATTAAAGCAGGAAAAGTAACGGTTCCAAAACAGTGCATTACGGTGTGTTGTTGGCCTGCTATCGGTGGAGAAGAAATAATGAGCCAAAAGTCTATGCTTCATTGGTGTACAACATTACGGGACTCTTGCTCATGCCCAAAAGTCCGTTTCTTATTGGTAATTGACGATAACATGGCACTATTCCTCTCTATTCCTCTTCCGTTTACCTGATGGTTAAACCCAACTAACTCATCCCCTCTCTTAATTCTAGGGGCATCTGATCTTTATTCCGAAAACACCAAAAAGAAATACAATGGATTTCTACCATGGAGCCGAGGTATGTTCTTCTTGAATATTGTTTTGATAATTTTAGCTTATCGAATAATGTAGCGTGTGTGTTATGGCAGCTTTTGAGACCTAATGGATGTCTGGATTAAGGTGTTAAAAATTAGGAGTAAACAAATTTACTGGTTCAATGTTTCATATTATTTTTTACTGAAAAGTGTAGTTGGAATAGTTGGTTGTGGGAATTTGGATTTAGGTGTGTTTGGAATTGGGATTAGTCATGACGTTTTTGTTTTTGTGTTGAAGGAGGCTAATTTCTCAAGTATATCTCCCAAATGGGATGACATAATTGGATGGTTACTCCCATTGGCTCTTCGTAATAATGCTAATATTGTGGGTCGGCTCGTTGTGGCTGTGTCTTCTTATTATGTATGGCAAGAGAGGAACAGTCGTGTTCATGGAAAAGGTAAGAGGCGAGCATTGTTCTTGATGTGGTTCGTTTGAAACTTGCATCTATGCGGTTCGAGAATAGCATGGGAGTTGAGAAAATGAGGGAGACCTGGAAGATTTCGACTACTACAAGTAATGTAGGTTGATTGTGGGTTATCTAGAACTACTAGTGCAACGTGTTTTTTATTTTATTTTATGTAGTTCGTTAGTCCTTGGTTGATTTAGTGGTTGTCGTGTTTTTGAGCTTGTTCAAAACACGTTGTTTGTCATTCTTTTTCAAGAGTGATTCACTACCTCTCTTCTTGTACGCAAACAAATTTTCAAGGTTCCAGTCAAATTTAGTGATTCTATCGGTAATTTGGGGGAAGAATAGAGAATGTGATGAAAGTATTGATACAGCTGATAAAACAATAGGAAATGATGATGTCAGCTCAAGTAGTGGTAAGAAGATTGGGGATGATTTTGATAAGGGGAATAAGAGATCTGATATGGTTAGTGATGATTTCAGTAAGAGAAATGTTAGTGAGGAGCTTGAGATTGATAGTGATATGCCTAGTGTTTCAATGGAGGATGAATATCCTGCGCTTAATGACACTTTTGGACCTACTGTAAGTACTAAACCCTCTGCTGTATTGAATGAATGTGAGACTATTATTAGGACTAATAGCACTGCTGGTGTTAGTAATATTAGTGCTAATAGGTCTGAAAATGTTAACAATAGGTTGAATGGGAATAAGCAGCGTAGTAACTCTAAGCAAAACTTTGTGAAATCATTTGTGAATACTGTGAAAGATAAGGAGGTAGAAATTGAAAACAAACTAAAATTGATACCTACAGAGCTTGAGGATGGAAGAGAAGTAGTTATTTTTTAGGAAGAGATAGTTAGAGAAGGAAGCAGGAATTGATTGTTAACCCTGTGTGGGCGATTTGTGGGATATTCTATGTCTTTTGCTGAACTTAGTTATAACCTGGGAAGGATGTGGCTGGGAAGGATGTGGGGAAAGCATGGCCTGTTTGATATAATTTTCCAAAATGGTGTGTAGTTTTTTAAGTTCAGAAATGAGGAAGGCATGAGTTATGTCCTAGAAACGGGACCATGGATGGTAGGGTGCAGACCTCTGTCAGTACAAAGATGGGACCCTAGCATTTGTATAGACAGAACTGATCCTGTTAAGCTGCCAATTTGGGTGAAGTTGTATAATATGCCTATGGAAGCTTGGAGTATTAAAGTGTTAGTGCTATTGCTAGTAGTCATCCATTATCATGGATAAGGTTACTGCTAGGATGTGTCATGAAGGTACTGGTAGGGTGGGATATGCTAGAGTTTTGGTTGAAATAGATGCAGAGAAAGAGTTTAAGGATAAAATTGAAATTTGCTATAAAATGAGGACAAATTGATTGTGTACTCCAAGTTTGTAAGAGTTGAATATACCTGGATACCACCTAAGTGTCAATACTGTAAAGTGTTTGGACATTTGGATACTGTTTGTCTGCACAAACCTAGTACATAGGGGGAGGAGGTTAGGAATGTTGAAGTAATTAAGTAACCAAGAAATTACTAGTGTGAGCAATGAGGAAAAGGATAAGATCTCCAAAGATAATAATGTTCAGAGGGGAAGTACTAATAGTCAAAGGTTCAATAAACAGACACGAGGAAATAACAGAGGTGCTAATGGACTGTTTGGGAGAAGAAACAATAGGTTCAAAACTAGTGTTGAATTTAGACCTAAGGAGACTCATTGTGATAAGGAGAAGGAGAATGTAGATGCCATGAATAAGAGTGACAATGTAAGTAATGAAGAGAGTAGAGTTGATAATCAAACTGCTCAGGAAAAGACTAAAGATGTGAATAGCCCTCCTAGACAAACTTGGAATGTTCAAAAAGTGACTATTGAGACTCTAAGTAAACTGTAAAAGTGCCAATAAGTTTGCTGTCCTAAGTGAATAAGTTTGCTTAGCCATATAATAATAATACCAGGCCCATCACTTCCAATCATACTTAAGTAGTACATTAGTAGGCTGTATATCTAATCCAGTACTAAAAAGTCAACTGTAAATCTATAATATTAATATAGTCCACAGTAAAAATGGCGAGTGGTGGTGTGTTGAAGCTACCTCCGGTGACATTTGTGACTGGTGAATGCAAAGAAACTTGAAGAAAAAGCTAGATTGGCCGCTATTCAGGTACCTTTTTTTATTCATAATTTTTGTGTGCTACTCTGCGTACATATATTCTGCAAAACATATATTCTGGTATGAAAAAAAGTGTACAAATGATAAACCCGGGTGGCTGGAATTGTTTATCCGGGTCGACCCGCCTATGCCCTGCGTGTATTTTCTCTTGCTATTGGGCCGAATCATAAATCATTACGTTTGTGGGAAAGGCCCCGGTATGCTATATATTATTCACTTGTTTTTTACGATATCAAACGCTTGAACTGATCTTTTGTAGTCTAAAATTTGATTAATTGACATATCAAATAAATTTACACACCAAATAATTTTGGATGGGATCCAGTCTTCCAACCAGATGGTTATGATCAAACGTAAGCCCATCTTTGTTTCTATAGGATCATCTCCATAATAGTTGGCAATTTTGACTGATTTAGTAGGTCTTTCAGTCTTCATATTTTAACCGGGTCCTATGGTTCAAAGTAAGTTTAGCTAAAAGAGAAAAACATCAAATGAGTCAAACGGGTCAAACAGGTTGAAAGCCACGTCAAGTATATCATTTAAGAACCCATTTGTATTGTTATGAACAACTTGTTTAAACCTGAATCAGATTTAACAGTGTTATGATCCAAACCCATTTTGATCCGCTTCTACCCGATCCATTTTGACTCGCCATCTTGCCATCTTCCCTGAACCTTTCATATCATCGCATGCTTTGTTATAGTTATGCTGAAATGGCCAATGAAGAAAAGAACAAGATTTCTCATTGCGGAATAGCTCTTGCACTGGTAAAATCTCACTTTGCTGAGGATGGTTATGTATTCGAAACATAAGATAGAATATTAATTCTATCGGCGTATACCTCTTTAAATTCATACTGTACATCGAAACAAAGTATAAACTTTGTATTTTGGGTTAAAAAACTGATTAATGCAAACCTGGGATCATTTTGTTAAAGGATACAAAAGCTATAGTTTGTGACTGATCTTTGACCAAATGTGAGTCTACATGATAAACCAACCACGATCGATAGAAAATGACATTGAGATGACCATAAAAAGTGTAATTTATGTTGTCCTCTTCGTTAATCAAATTGGTTTAATGTATCGTATACCGTGGCTCCTGCATAGTCCATCAAGACCCATAGTCCTCATCTTTATGATGTTGTAGAAGTGTACTTCCTTTGTTGTTGCTTAATATGAGCGTTCATATGGAGAACATTTGTCAATCCACAACAAAAACCAATTTGATTAACGACAAAACCGTGCGGATGTGGATTCTCTTTTTTTAAAAGCCGCAATTGCGGATGCGGGTTGGTTTTTACCAAAAACCGCACCAACCCGCACCACGCTCACCCCTAAGTTAAGTAGTCAACTGTAAATAAGTATATTACTACAAAAATTGACTTTGAAGGAATATTTACAAAAAATGAGAAAGAAAAGACAGCAAAACATAATTTATTAAAAAAATAATAATAAAAACATGCAGGGAATTGAACCATAGACCTTATATGTAAGTTACACTTCTTACACTTGGTGTGACAATTCAAAAGCTTTATACAATCCCATTACACAACAACAAATAAATAGTCAACTGGAAATGTGCAAGTTGATAATAAATAGTCAACTGTAAAATGGCGGCGGCACATGCGGTCGTGGTGGTGAGTGGGGGTGTGTTGAAGTTACCACCAGTGACATTTATGAGCAAAGAAGCTTGAAGAAGTTAAACTTATTTTGGGTCAATGTATATATGTTATTATTCATTTAATAATTAACTTTTTTTTTTAATTGTTTGATTGGTTTTTCTAAGAGAAAGCTAGATTGGCTGCTATTCAGCTAGTACTTCTTTTGTGTGTGTGTGTGTGTGTGTGTGTGTTTAAGGTTTTATGTTTTTGTTTACGGCTATGATGTTGTGGTGTGTTTGTGTCTAGGTGAAAGGACTGGTGTTGGTGGAAGATACTTGTCTATGTTTCATTGCTCTTAAGGGTTTGTTTGTTTTATACTTCGTAATGCTTGTTTATTTGTTGAAAGAATGAATAAATATGACTATAGTCTAAACAGAATCATATGCTCGTTTTTGGCAAGGTTTGATCATGTTCCAATGTTATATAATATATATATTCTAGTCAATAGATAAACCGAAATACAAAAGGCTCATTGTTCGTTATCTATTTTGACCATGTTGTGCACAACTTTGTTCATTTGTGTTAGGGGGTGTTTATTTAAGCTTATATGTGGACTTATGAGCTTATATGAAATTTATGCCAAACTCAAATAAGCTTATAAGCCCGTATATAAGCTTAAACAAACACCCCCTTTAGTGTATACTATAGTGTAAAGACAATTATATGCTCGTTTTTGGCAAAGTTTGATCATGTTCTAGTGTTATCTATTTGTGATCATCTCCGTGCACGAGTTTGCTCATATAGTCATATGTGTTGGTTTACTATCTTAAAGAACAAAACCTGCTCTTTAATGTGTTTTTATTTTGTTTTGTTAAACTAAAACGAATGAAAACAAGCCATGTTTATGTTTGTTTGGTTTGATGACAATCCTAGTTTGTGCAGTTCATTTTCAGTCTTATCTTTGGGTGGAAAAATCTTTAAGCATAAAGTTCTCTGTTATTTTGTTTGCAGGGCCTTACATGTAAGTTTCCTTGCTGCACTTCCCTTTTTTCCTGTTTTACGGCTTCCTGTCAAATTGTCTCTCATAAGATCATCAGGTCACAAGTTAAACCATTCATTGTTTCATTCAAATCTTGTTTATTTAATCTTCTTATAGACTTGGAATAATTAGCAGAAATGGAGTCATTGAAGTTACGTAATTGAGAAAAAACTACCGAAATACATCAGTTTTGTTACAGCAACTACTTATCTGCTTTTAATATTCCCCTGAGAGTTTCATCAAAATCAGATAGCTGAACCCCACAAAGCTGATTATTGTTGGGAATAATCTTGATGGGTCAAGTCATGGCTAAGTCTATGGGTCATGGGTCAGTGAGTTTTACCAGGTCTTGTGTTTGACCTAATATTAAGGAACTAAGTACGTGGGTCAGTTACCACTACCTGTAGTTTAGAAGTAATGTTGCATGGTTAGTTTAAGTATAAATAGAGTCGGTATCATTATATTTTGCATTGTATCAGTTTTCCATATTTACAGCAAGTAATATACCATATTAGCAAGTAATACATGAGAGTCGATTTATGGTATTGGCTATGAGTATGTTTGTCGTATGTCAAAGGAAGGCTGATTCCTTCAATTATTGTGACACTTGAACTTTCCTCAGTATGTTTATATTAAGGCATCTCTTGTGTGATTGTGAGTTGCGATGCCACATTATTTGCATCATGGTTTATTTTATATATGTATAATGTGTTTTTACCTTTAGCTAATGAACGGGTTAGTATTCTAGGTTGTAGCTAGCTAATTGGACACAGCAGTGAAAGTGTATTTCATCTCTTTTAGTCGGTGAAAAAAATCCTAGTTATTTTTTATTTTTTATTGTCTTTTAAACCGGTTTTTCGTAATCATAAAGTAAAGTAAATAAGAATAATAGATGGACTTACATTTCACGTTCCGAACGGCAAAGACTTTCTAATCACTTGCAACTTTAGGACATAACACTTAATTGTTGCGACACTTTTTGAATAACTCAAAATGAATATCTTTGTCATGCATGAAATTTGGTATGTTTTGAATTTATTGATTTTGCTTTCTAATGTGTGTTACCGGATGGCAAATGCTGATCTATAGCAAGTGGTTTCTTCATAAGCTTGGTCATGAAAGCTATAAGAAATATAATGTTAATTAAGTACTTCAATTGCGTTTGTAGGTCTAAACAATATGTTGATGGCTTATGAGGATAAATCTGCCTATGCCCTGTGCGTATATTCTCTTGCTATTGGGCCTAATCATGAACCCATTACGTTTCTGGGAAAGACACCGATATGCTTTATATTATTCACTATGTTTCCTACTATATCAAATGGTATAAACTGTGATCTGCATGTACCTATGAATGAACGTACTAGGCTTTGATTGATTGGCGTTTAAAATAATTTTACACACAATGTACCCTTACAAGGGAAGATCGTTCCTACAAGAGGACCGAATGACTTTGGATGGCATCCAGTCTTCCAACCTGATGGTTATGATCAAACGTAAGCCCATCTCTGTTTCTATAGGATTATCTTCATAATAGGTGGCAATTTCGAGCAATTAACTTATAAACGGGTCTTGGCTTTTTCATATCTGATACGGGTCCTATGGTTCAAAACAAGTTTAGCTAAAAGAGGAACACATCAAATGGGTCGAATGGGTAAAACAGGTTGAAAGTCACGTCAAGCCTATCTTTTAAGAGTAAAATGTTATAAATGTGGAGAAAGAAGTTTTTGTAAGTCCCCATACTGATCTAGCAACCTGTTTGAACCTGAATAAGATTTGACATTGTTATAAACCAAACATATTTTGATCCGTTTCAACCTGACCCATTTTGACCCGCCATCTTGCCACCTATAATCTCCCTGATCCTTTCATATGATCGCATGTTTGCAATAAAACCAAACAAATTTTATGATTTTTGTTGTTATAGTTATGCTGAAATACCCAAGGAAGAAAAGAACAAGATTTCTTATCGCGGAAGAGCTCTTGCACCAGTAAAATCCCACTTTGCGGAGGTTGGTTATGTATTTGAAACCTAAGATAGAATATTATCTCTATTGGTGCATAATGATTTTCTCACTTATAACAACTCGTAAATTTCCCTACTAATTTTTCGCGACTATATTTTTTTTCTCTTTCGTTACGAACTTTAAACGCGATAAGTCACGGGATATTTTCACCTCGACCTCGATAATAAAAACTTTATAAAGTAAATATATAATAAACTTTTATACTTTTATATTTCACCGGGCCTCTTAACCCAAACCCGATCCGATCCAATTTATTTTACTCTCTTGGGCTCCTATATACTCACAAGTTCAACCCAACATGATTGGACCTAGCCTTTAATTTCTCAAACCCAGCGCACCCCTATGAATCTTAGTAACACAAATCTTGGCACTAGTATTTTGGCATGTCGTTATCTCATTTCCGTGAACACACGAGTACCAAACAAGACATCAAAACAAAACTCATTCTTTGGTCAATAATATACTATGCATGCATGCATGTGTAATCAAGACAAAAAAAAACTCAAAGACTTTGCCAAGTAAAAGAAACTATATTTCTTTGTTTCTGCTTCAGCGAGACAATCACAAGCAAAAAGCAAAACCAAACCATCATCACCTTGGTCCATATTTTATTTACATGTGTGTGATACCAAATGAGGAGACCAAAAGCCTAAACTAGCCACCCTACATTCTATATTATAACTCAAAATGTGAAAAGTACTTTTGGGAAGTTGTTTCTTGGTTTTCTGTGAACACCAACATAAAAATGAAACAAAAACAAATGGCTCCTCTCCTTTTTTTTCTTTGAACGAGACACAATTTGGTCATTTGTATATATGTAGCGTGTGTATGTGGATCAAGGGGACACAAAAGCAAAAGCAACAAACTTGAATATTTTAAGACTTGGTCCCCCCTCTTTCTGTGAACTGATTTCCATGTGATTCCCACGTGAACAACCAGACGAACCTGCAACCCACCTGCTACTCTTCTTTCCCCCAAAAATCGCTTCCCTCTCTTCCCCCTCCTCTGCATACGCTTCACCCACCTCCAAAAATGGTAACCTTTCAAACAACCCTCTCACCTCCAAGGACAACCATAACCGGATTTGAATCACTCTCTTGGCTTTTCCCATGAGGATGTCGACAAAACCAAGGCCCCCTTTTGTCTCCTTTGGACCACAACCTGAAGATAACACCAAGAAGCCACGTGAAGACCATGCCCACCTCCTTCTATATAAACTCCTAAGATCTTTTGTTAAACTCACAAACTCTCACACTACACAACTCACTTAACATACTCGTCTTCTGTGGAGATTCGGGCCAAGGGAAAAGAAAAGGTTTCGGGTTTCATTTCATGAGCTAAGTGATCATTTCAGTTTAGTTTCTTGGCGGGTATAAGCTTTTGAAAGCTAGTTGGCACATCGGGTTTCTTCCATCTCGATTCTTTCCCACTCGACACTCATTCACTTCCAACCCACTGTGAGCTTCGATCTTTTCCTTATCTTATTGTCATTCCTCTCCTAATGCTCATGTTAAGTATTAATATGTAAAGATTAAAAACTTGAGTTTGTCAAAGTCTTCGTAAAAGTTGAGGTACCAAGTATTTTGAAACTGAAAATGAGAAAGAACGTAAAAGACAAACACACATGAAATCACAAACTCAGTATTCACTGAGTAATATTTTTACACTAGGATAAAACAGTTAAATACTACTTAATTATATCTAAACGCATCCTATAACAAATAAACCCACCTAGCTCAGTTGGTTGGGGCGTTGGACAGTCAAGCGAAGGGTTATAGGTTCGATTCTCATCAATGCTTGTTTTTCCCTTTTATTTTTTTTTTACGAGTTTCACCTTTTGACAGCTTTAGCCCCTCCACTTCATGTCTTTTAGAAACTTTCTTAAAACTTCTAATAAGTTTTCAAAAACTATTATATAAACTATATTTTCACATGACATATTTTCGTGACAATTGATTTATAAATAGAAACTAATATTTACGACCGGGTCCTCCCCGATTATTGTCAAATTCTTATACTTAGTCTATTTTCACAAACTAGGCCAAACTACGAGAACTAAATAATATAATTTATGGAAAATAAGTTATAGACTTTTTCAACTTATCATCCACTAACTAAAAATATATATATAAACATATTTTTATATATTTATCGCGACATGTAACGTTGTTTATATAAATACTTAACCTAAAGTATTAATTAACATTTTACTGACAATATATAATTTTCACAAACACTTTGAAACGAATTAAACGTAAACTCTTCCACACAAGCAAGATTAAACACAACCACTTGTAAACACTTAAATTTATTTAAAAACTTCGAGTCGTGAGTACACAAAACTGCAAACTGAGATTTACCGCACTAATTTAGGTTGCGTGTTGGAGCTGCTTGTTACTTGATCTCTTGATACTTTATTCACCGAACTGCTGAGGTGAGTTTATAGCCCCACTTTTACTTTTATTTACTTGCTTTATAAAACTTTGGGGTGAGAAACATGCAAAACTCTTTTCGGACCTGAAACTGAAAACACTATTACGTGAAACAACCTTGAATCCCAACTATGCTACCGTTAGTTTCCTTTGGGGAGGCACGATTGTTATGGACAGATCTATTGGGGATGACACCCCCGTTCGAGTTTGACCGGATAGGCAAATGTCGGGCGTATATCATATCGTATTGATTGAGTGTACTGGAAATACACTTGCTGGGCTTTTATTTATCATGCTTCTAGATGCATGCACACTGTCGTAGTTTCGGTCGCATGAACTTGGTACTAGCGTAATAGCCTTTTTGCATATAGTGTCATTTATTGAGATGCTATATGTGCAACTGTGGTCCAACTTGATTACTTAAACTTAAACCTATGAGCTCACCAACCTTTGTGTTGACATTTTAGCATGTTTTTCTCAGGTTTACTTATTGGCGTGGGCATTGGCAAAGGCATTCGTTGAAGACTGGCATCCGAAGTGTTTCCAAACATTTTAATACAACTTTTAATGAGACAACATATATTTTTATGGGCTTTACTTCCGCACTTTGAAACAATGATGTAAAACTATTTCTTAAATAAATCTATATTTTGAAAATGGAATAGAATTTCCATTCTTTATTACCTTGTGTTGTGTATATTGATTTAGTAGCACCCCATGACCCGAACGCTTCCGCTGTGAAATTTTGGGGGTGTTACATCACTCCACGTTGCCTTCTTCCCAAGGACGTATTCACTGTATTTTGGGTTCAAAAACCGATTGTTGCAAATACAGGATGGTGCAAAAGCCACCTTTATGTGACTGAATGTTTGACTACATTAACAGTGTGTTGTTTAGAGAATTTTTTTTGTAAGACTCGCAAGGGTGACACATCTATTTATGTTGTTTAATTCTGGTGACTCGCCTTCGTTGGTACTTTGTGATTAATTGAGATGTACATTAAAGAACCAAACTTATGTGTCTCAATAGAGACCTTACATAGTGAGCCACACCTTACTTCATTTCGTAACATGTCACTGCAATATCAATATGGCATTCTACTGTACGATAGGGGTTAGTTCATGTGGATCGCTGAAACTCAAACCTTTAGAGTTTGGAATAAACACTGACGATGAAAATGCGAAATGGGTTTCTTAAAATATGGTTAGTGTTAATTTTTTATCTTTTAAGTTAATATCGATGTTATCATCACATATTCCTAAGAGGTATTCAATAAATAAATGTTATTTGTAAGTTGATATAGAAGGTAAAATAGGCTAAGGTGGTGTTTGTTTTTTAAGAGGCTCTGAATCTGAATCTGAACCTCACATCTGAATCTGAATCTGAGGCGTAAATGTCTGAATCTGACAGCATCTGAACGGGAAAAAAAACTCATGTTTGAACCGCACATTTGCTTGCTCGTACTAATTTTTTTTGGTTTTCTTTTGTGTCAGCAAGAGGCAACAAGAGGCATTCAGACACCCTCTCAAGTCTAAACCATTAAGATCTTACTGCCTTTGAACGCGTCTGAAAGGGGAAAAAAAACAAACAGTCTGAACGACCAAAATGTCTGACCGCGTCTGAACGGTTCAGAATAAGAGGCTATTAAGAGCCTCTTTATGAAAAACAAACACCACCTAAGTGTTATGGGAGGTGATCTACCACCACCACGTCCACCTTCCTTTCACGCGGTACAAACCCAATGGACAAACCAATATAAGCAAAAGCCCCTAAACATGCCCAAAACATACATTATTAAAACAAAAAAAATACACAATCAACATATATGAACAAACCCATATAAGCAAAAGCCCCTAAACATGCCCAAAACATACGCTGGGAACATGACTAACAAAGAAATAAAGCTACCTCTACTTAAGCAATACCAAACATGGTTACAACTATGATAAAAAAAATAATAATAAACAAATTACAACTTCTTGACCTATTATCAACACAGGTCTTCATAACATCCGCATCATCATCTTTATACATGGACCCTCTTTGCATATCAATAACCAAAGTCCGATGTTCTATCAATACATAATAAGCCCAAACCACCTTATAACTCCCATTCATATTACCCGCCATATAATCAACCAACGAGCTAAACATCCAAAAGCCGCACCACCAGTGCCAAAATAAAACCAAACATTCCCTTAAAATTACAATGATCGATCCTATCCAAACACCAAAAAAAACACATATTACCTCCCATGTTTATCACAGAACATAACCTTCTTATTACACTGCATCACATGAAAATTCCACAATTCAGCCACTTCTATTGCCTGCTTAGAATTTCTAACTTTAAGACGTACTCATCATCCTAAGTCTAACAGTTTCCTTAATCAACTTAAATAGCTCATTTAGAGGTCTCTTTTTTTTTGAAAAAACCTCATGTCTCTCTCTTGTCAAATAAAGTAAACCATAGCTCCCAAAACAAGTCTCTGCATAATGTTCCACACAGACCTATTAACAGGTCTGTTCCCAATAAAAGATAGCAGCAGTTGTTAATTATTAGGGGCATGGTGCATTCTAACTAACTCCTTGAACATCTCCCAGATCCTCACAGAAAAATTACACTAAAAAAATAGGTGACAATGACTCTCTTGAACATCATTACATAAAGAACACTTCTCATCACCAATATCTTGCGACTTAGATATCCTATCTTGAGTTTTAAGCCTTTAATTAATAGCAAGCCAAAGAATGAAAGATTGTCTTGGTATATTTTGACTAAACCACACCAGATTATACCAAGGGACAACATTTCTAACTTCTGAAAGATCATTCCAAACACTCTTAACAGAAAAACTACTCACTTACCATTTTTAGATTTCCATAGAACCTTATCCTGCCTATCTCTAAAAAGAAGAGGAGGGGGGAGATGAGCAAGGAAAGGAAATTTAACGTACCAATTTGCAGGCCATTTCCATACACCGTTTTCAACCACATCAACAACCTTTCAAATCAAAGAAAAACCAGCTTCATATATGTCCCTCTTAGATATAAACTTGCACAGAGGGCCAATGAAAATCCAATTATCAAACCATGCAGACGTCAAAGTTCCATCACCCAATCTATGAATAATATGGTCTCTCAACAAATCACAATACTGCAAAATTTTCCTCCAACTCCAGGAAACATCATTTAACTCAGGCACATCCCAAAAGTTCCTCTTAGTTTTCCTATATTTCAATCTATATGCAGATACCCATTTTACCCAAAGCGAATAGAAACAATATTCCAAACATGCTTGGACATCAAAGCAATATTCCAAGTATGTAAGGGCTTTATACCAAGACCACCATAAATTTTGACAACAAACATCAGCCCATTTAACCTTAGCACTGCCTTTTTAAGATCACCATGAGACCAAAGGAACCCCCTCATCAGCTTTTCAATCTCTTGCGTCACAGATTTAGGCAAAATAAACACAGATGACCAATATATTTGATTGAACTCACATCACATTTAATCAACTGAAGCCTACCGGCAAACGACAACACCTTGTTCTTCCAATTCAATAATCTCTTCTTAACCTTATCAACTAAACTAGAACAGTGCTTCTGATATAGCCTAGCAGACAATAACGGCACCCCTAAATATCTAACAGGGAGAATTCCAGCTTCAAACGGCATAATAGGATAAATAGTAGCTTTGACACTAGCTTTCACATTAAAGTAGAACTTTTACTCAAGTTAGGAATTAAGCCAGAAACACTACTAAATTCATCTAAAGCTTTCTTGAGGACAAAGACAGAGTGATGATCAGCATGACAAAACAACATTAAATCGTCTGCAAAGCAAATATGAGTCAACTTAACCCTTTGACACCTCCAATGGTACTTAAATCTACCATCTTGCTCAATATTCCTTCTTATCATTAACGTCAAAACTTCCATAACCAGAGTAAAAAGATACGAGGACAAGGGATCACCCTGTCTAAGCCCTCTTTGACCCTTAAAATAACCTTGATGTTCCCCATTAACATTTATCATAAACGAAGGAGAAGTCAAAGAGTTCATGATCCATGTATAATAATACTATTATAAAATCCAAAGTGAACTAAACACTGCCTTACAAAACTCCACTCCGCAGAATCATACGCCTTCTGTATATCAATCTTAAACGCCACTTTAGCAACACCTCTACTCCTATGGTAGTTCCTCATAAGCTCTTGGGTTAACAAAATATCATCACTAATCTGTCTAGAAGGAATAAAAGCACTTTGGCATTCATCAACTAAACTACCCAAGACACCTTTAATTCTATTAGCAATAATTTTAGTGATGCATTTATAAAGAACATTCCAACACGCCATGGGCCTAAAATCCGACACTTTTTTAGGGGAAGCAAATTTAGGGACCAAAGCTATAATAGTTGCATTAAGCTCCTTTAACAACATACCATTGCAAAAATAATCTTGAACAGCAGAGCATACTTCATCACCAATGATAGACCAGGATGCTTTGAAAAATTTAGCAGAAAAACCTTCTGGGCCAGGCGCATATATATATTATCAGTATATATGTATGTATTTTAAAAAAATGCAAGTCAACAAAATCTGAACCAAAAAAAAAAAAGAAAAAATTTCACAGTTTGTAGTTATCTTTACAATGATCCACTCAGCAAAAAATTCTAAGTTCATGCTTCTATCAGTATATGAATAGAGAACACAATCATACATGGCTACACGTTGATGGTGACAACATAACAAGAAGAAGAAGCAGCCTCTTGAGTGCACTGTAACTAGCATTTTGCAATAAGCACAAAAAAAAAAAAAAAAAAAAGTTGCTTCCTGTGACGACATCCATTATGCAGCTTTTGTGTCGTGTCTTCAATGTATACAACCGAGTTTTGGTCACATCTCGAGTTTGTGTATCCGTCCCTAAAACCCAAAATTGCAAGCTTCTTTCTTTTGAAATGAGTAAACCCATTAACCTTTAGCATCACTGGCTTCAGTCCCTTACTTTTAGCAACCTTCACACATGTTCAGCAGTACACTTAAATAACTTTAGGTCCTCTTTCTTTGCTAAAGATCTAGCAGAGGCTCCCATTTCTTGGTTCCTTTTGAATCTGTCACAGTGACAAACGTGCTGTTGCGCATAATTTTACCATGAAAGATATCAGTGGTTTGGGCCCGTTGTTCATACCTCTTGTTTCCTTTGGATCAACGGAATGTATCTGCTTGTCCGAAACCAAATGTTGATGCCCAAACTTCCCAAGAATTCAGACCTACCATTATGAAGAACACGCAAGTTGAATATTTGTAGTGTTCTGAAGTTCCTGTAAAAGCACACACGTTGAATAAATTAAATATGACAAACAAGACATAAGGCAAATAGTTGCGGGCATTAGGATGCATATCCAACACGTCTAAATTTATCATGAATATAACTTCTAACTATGTTTCTGTAAAGATGTAATTTTGGTTCTTGACAATACAAAAATTACAATCTGTCCTCTATCATCAATTACTGTGACATTGTCATAAATTTATACCATTGAAGTGAAGTTACATTTCCAACATCTCAAGTATATATAAAAATTTCAATATTTACAAACCTGCAAGTGGGTTATTAGATAATAGCTTCGTATTGTTGCAACACACGTACACGAGAATAATGATATGTGATATCCAAAAATATGTACGAGCACTAATTTTCAAACAAGTACTTCATCTAGTGCATGCAATTGGAATGTTTGATTAGTAGTGTAAGAAAATTGTTTGAATATTTGGGTGAACCCAAATCAAAACACCTCATTTGTGATGATGACCCAACAAGTCTTTTTAACACGAAAGCTTATCAGATATATATGTTGCAGTTTGTAATGAGATACCCCAAAAAGAAAAGGCCGTAACATTCACGGGACACTAGTACTGGAGCATATTATTTTCCCTATCGCGCTCGACTATTTCTGCAGCAATATATTCTAAGATTAGGCAGTTGACTGATCCTTTTGTTGTTGATCTCTTCTTAGTCACTAAATGAGATTGGTATAAAAAATTCCGTAAAATAGGACGCTAAACTAGGTACTCACTAGATGGTTTCTGACTGATTTTAGTTGGCTTATGTTAGATGTTTGACTGTTAGTCCTAAGGGTAGTTTAGTAATTTTGGTCTAAAAGATATTTACTAAGAATAATCTAGAAATAAGCTAGATACTTTGGTAGAATAATCTAGAATAAGCTAGATATTAGCTTATAGGAAAATCTAAGATATTTGTATTAGAATCTTCTAGAATCCAATAAGCCCTAGTATAAATAAGGGCTTATCCCCCCATTTGTAATTAATCTATTTTGTACACAACACTACTCATCTTGTATCCTTTGATTTGTAATACAAGAAACTTTTGTCTGATCTCCATTTGTTTTGCTACTGATTATTCTTGAATATTCTCTCCTGATCCTAACAAATTGGTATCAGAGCTAACCGATCGTGTTTGAAGCAAGCTTCTGGTTGATTTTCAAGATTCAATATCTTGATATCATTTTGGATCTGTTCTTCGTTTTGGTGTTTGGTGTTTGCTGTTCGATCGGGTTTGAAGGTAGGAGAAATCAAGATCAGAATTTGTGTTGTGGAAGATCAGAATTTGTATCGTGGGAGGTTAGAGAACATTAGTAAACTTTAGAAAACCCCTTGTTGGATAAAAATGTCCTCTCAGCCATCATCATCGGTTAGTGTTGTTGAGAAGTTCAATGGCAAAAGCAACTTCAGTTTGTGGCGAGTTAAGGTTCGAGCCTTATTGAAGCAACAAGGTATTTGGGCACCTCTAGCCGGTCCCAAACCGGCTGATATGACCGATGCCAAATTCAACTCACTAGATGAAAAGGCGCATTCTACTATTTTGCTATCTTTATCGGATGAGGTTCTTTACGAGGTTGCGGATGAGGAAACGGCTGCGGGTGTGTGGAAGAAACTAGAAAAGCTTTACATGACCAAGTCGTTGACGAATAAGTTGTTACTGAAGCAACGGTTGTTTTCATTGCGGATGAAAGAGGGCTCGGCATTAAAAGATCATCTTGATGCTTTAAATTCCATCCTGATGGATTTGAAGAATGTTGATGTCAAGATTGATGATGAAGATGCTGCTCTTATTCTGCTTGTTTCGTTACCTCCCTCGTATGAGAACTTTGTAAATTCCTTTGTTGTTGGTAAAGAGACTATTACATTGGAAGATGTTCGATCCAGTTTGCATTCACGAGAGCTTCGCCATCAAGCATCAGGAATTTCGGAATCTCAACCCGTTGGCTTGTCAATTACGAGCCAGGATAGAGGCAGGCATCGAACAGAAAGAGGCAAAGGAAAAGGTAGATATAAAGATAGATCGAAGTCGAGATCTCGAGGGTCAAATCCTCGAGATACGTGTTATTATTGCCATAAGGAAGGCCACTGGAAGAACCAATGTCCTAAGCTCAAGGAGAAAGGCCAGGTAGCCGCGGTTGCTAAAGATGACTCGGGTTCGGAACGCGAGTTGGTATTGTCAGTTGCTGACTATAAAGGTACACCACTTGCTTGGATCATGGATTCTGCTTGTTCTTTTCATATGAGTCCCAATCGGGAATGGTTCGTGACATATGAAGAGTTTGATGGCGGGCATGTCTTTATGGGCAATGATTCACCATGCAAAGTTGTTGGAATCGGAACAATTCAGATTAGAATGCATGATGGAGTTGTTAGAACGCTCACCGATGTTCGTCATGTTCCAGATCTCAAGAAAAATCTGATCTCGCTAGGTGCATTCGACTCGAAAGGTTTCAAATACACTAGTGAGAATGGTGTCCTTCGTGTTTCGAAAGGAGCTTTGGTGGTTATGAAAGCAACTAAAGGTACTTCTTCTCTTTACACTTTACAAGGTGAAACAATCACAAGTTCTGCTTCTGTTTCGTGTTCAGAGAAGAGTAATTCAGATTTGACAAAGTTGTGGCATATGCGTCTTGGTCACATGAGTGAGAAAGGCATGGTCATTTTGAGTAAGCGAGGACTCCTTGACAACCACAAAGTTGCGAACTTGGAGTTTTGTGAGCATTGTGTTATGGGAAAACAAAAGCGGGTTAGTTTCTCGAAAGCAACTCGTCAAACAAAAGGTACTCTCGATTATCTTCATGCTGATTGTTGGGGGCCTTCTCGAGTACCTTCTCTCGGTGGTGCTCGGTATTTTCTCTCAATCATTGATGATTTCTCAAGAATGACGTGGGTGTTTATGATGAAACACAAGAGTGAGGCGTTTGAGAAATTCAAGCATTGGAAGATTCTGATTGAAAACCAAACTGGAAGGAAGATTAAGCGTCTTCGTACTGATAATGGTTTGGAATTTTGTTCGAGAGAATTTGAAGCCTTTTGTCGAGATGAAGGAATTGCTAGGCATTACACTGTTCGTTACACTCCTCAACAAAACGGGGTAGCTGAACGAATGAACAGGACACTGTTAGAAAAAACTCGGTGCTTACTGTTGAATGCCGGATTAGATAGAAGTTTTTGGGCTGAAGCACTTAATACAACTTGCTATCTAGTCAACAAGTCTCCTGCCACCGCTATTGATTGCAAGACTCCAATTGAAGTTTGGACTGGGAAAACTGCAGATTATTCAAAGCTTCGTGTTTTTGGATGCCCTGCGTATTATCATGTTAGTGACGGTAAGTTAAATCCGAGAGCCAATAAAGGCATTTTTATGGGATACGGTGACGGGGTTAAAGGCTATCGAATTTGGTCACCATCGGAAAGAAGAGTCATTCTTAGCCGAGATGTGACATTTGACGAGGATCACTTGTTTCGCTTAAAGCAAGATTCGGTTGAATCGAAGCTTGAAGAAGGTGCTTCCGAAAAGGTGGAGCATGTTGCTAAACAGGTGGACGTGGAGCATGAAGTTCCAGAAGATACGGACCACGATGTTACTCCACTAGATGATCCTCCAAATTCAGCACATTTGGAACATGAGCAATATAGGTCTATAGCCCTTGATATACCTCGTAGAGATGCAAAAGCTCCTAGTCGTTTTGGCTTTCAGGACTATGCCGCATATGCATTGCAAGTAGCGGAAGAGGTAGAGTCTCTTGAACCGGCTACTTATCAAGAAGCTATTACTTCTAAGGATTCTGATATGTGGAGTGCGGCTATGAGTGAAGAGATTGAATCTCTTCATAAGAACAATACATGGGCATTGGTAAAACTTCCTGAAGGAAGAAAAGTTATTGGTTGTAAGTGGGTTTTCAAGAAGAAACCCAGTTTATCGAGCTCGGACAACATTCGATTCAAGGCACGTTTGGTCGCGAAGGGATTTAGCCAAAAGGAGGGAATCGATTACAATGAGATTTTCTCCCCAGTGGTACGTCATACATCTATTCGTGTGTTACTATCCTTAGTAGCACATCATGACTTGGAGTTGGAACAATTAGATGTAAAAACTGCATTTCTTCATGGTGACCTTGAAGAAGAAATTTATATAAGCCAACCCGAAGGCTTCGTTGTTCAGGGCAAAGAAGACTATGTTTGTAAGCTCCGAAAATCTCTCTATGGTTTGAAACAGTCGCCGAGACAGTGGTACAAGAGATTTGACAGCTTTATGGTGAAGCATGGTTTTAGTAGAAGTGCTTATGACTGTTGTGTCTATCATAAAAGGGCACCGTCGGGATCACTTATCTACCTACTCTTGTACGTTGATGATATGCTCGTAGCGGCAAAAGATATGGAGGAGATTAAGAAGTTGAAGATCCTTCTCAATACGGAGTTTGATATGAAAGATTTGGGAGCAGCTCGAAAGATTTTGGGCATGGAAATAATTCGAGACAAAAAACATGGTAAGCTTTTCTTATCACAGAAAAGTTACATTGAGAAGATTATTTCTCGTTTTGGCATGAGTTCGGCAAAATCGGTAAATACTCCTTCCTCGGCCAATTTTCGTTTATCCACTGCTTGTGCACCTCAAAGCGAAGCAGAGATAGAGTATATGTCCCGAATACCCTATGCTAGTGCTGTTGGGAGTTTGATGTATGTTATGGTTTGTACGAGGCCGGATATAGCTCACGCAATGAGTGTTGTGTCACGGTATATGGCTCATCCTGGAAAAGAGCATTGGAATGCGGTGAAACGCATTTTTCGTTATTTAAAAGGGACATCTGATGTTGGCCTTATTTACGGTGGTGAACGTGAATATTTGGTTGCCGGATACTCAGATTCGGACTATGCTGCTGATCTTGATGCTAGAAGATCCTTAACAGGCTATGTATTCACTATTGGAAGTTCGGTTGTAAGTTGGAAAGCTACATTACAACCATCAGTCGCTTTATCTACTACCGAAGCGGAGTATATGGCTTTAACGGATGCAACTAAGGAAGGAATTTGGCTGAAAGGTCTGATTGAAGATCTTGGTTTCCCTCAAGATCAAGCGATCGTGTTTTGTGATAGCATGAGTGCTATCTGTTTGGCTAAAGATCAAGTTTACCATGACCGGACTAAACACATTGATGTTCGTTATCACTTCATTCGTTCCGAAAGAAGAATCAAAGTGAAGAAGATTGGCACCAAAGACAATCCTGCGGATGTGTTTACTAAACCGGTTCCTTTGAGCAAGTTTCGTCACTGTCTGGATTTGCTCAATATTGATAATTGGAAATATGGCGCTACTTAGGAGCTAAAGTCAAGGTGGAGATTGTTAGATGTTTGACTGTTAGTCCTAAGGGTAGTTTAGTAATTTTGGTCTAAAAGATATTTACTAAGAATAATCTAGAAATAAGCTAGATACTTTGGTAGAATAATCTAGAATAAGCTAGATATTAGCTTATAGGAAAATCTAAGATATTTGTATTAGAATCTTCTAGAATCCAATAAGCCCTAGTATAAATAAGGGCTTATCCCCCCATTTGTAATTAATCTATTTTGTACACAACACTACTCATCTTGTATCCTTTGATTTGTAATACAAGAAACTTTTGTCTGATCTCCTTTTGTTTTTGCTACTGATTATTCTTGAATATTCTCTCCTGATCCTAACAGCTTACTTTTGTGAGTCCCCCCCTCCCCTGCTCCAGTTATCTTGTTTTCATTACTAGGAAAAGGTTGATTACCAAAAGTGAAGTTTCAAGCCTATACGTTTTAACTAAAGGTCATAATTCCGTTATAATTTAAACTATCACTAACGATTAAAGGCACACTTTATATTTCTAACGGATACAGTGTGCCTTTTCAAACCATCTATCCTTCTTGTTTTCTCTAGGGGTGCTCATCGGTCTAAAACCGGACCGGACCGACGAAAACCGGACCGGACCGAGACCGAATCCGGCAAAAACTCCGGACTGAGACCGAGACCGAATGAGGTCGGTCCGGTCCGGTCCGGTCGGTTTTGTCGGTCGGTCCGGTCCACAAGGCTAAATTTCGGGTTTTCGTCGGTTTTGGGTCCGGACCGGACCGGACCGAGACCGAATCCGGCAAAAATCCTAGACCGAGACCGGACCGCCGGTCCATCGGTCCGGTCGGTTTCGGTCCGGTCGGTTTTGTCGGTCGGTCCGGTCCGTCCGGTCCGTTTGAGCAGCCCTAGTTTTCTCTTTTTTTCCAACCTTTACCAAATTCAAACATATGTAACTAAGTAGCCAATAAAAACACACGATATAGTCGCACCTACTGCATCATACATCTATGTAGTTCTCTTGTTTAAACATTTTACGAATCATATTATACATTCGGCTTATTACAGTTTATACTTGCAATAAATACACAAACACAGAAATCAATTGTCATGGGTCAAAATAAGGAAGTCAACAATAAAAGTCAAACCCACATCAATCTCTAGCATATACCTACCATTTAAATTAGGTATTGGATCATCCATATAACCAATGAATTTACGATTCCCAACTAATTTATTCAACCAAGGATCATAAGTAGAAATTTTTGGTATAGAAATTAGGATACATATAGAAATTAGGTGTTTAAAAATTGCACATTCACAAGACAAATTAACAATTATAAAATCATAAATACATGTTTATATTAACATACCTTTAAGCAATCGAAGCCAATTTTGACAGATTTACTGGATATGAAAATTAGGGTTTTGTGGGTGTTTATGATTGAGCGGGAAATGAGAAGTGTAAGAGTTCTTATGTTAACTACTTATATAGACCCGTTTTTCTAATTTTTTTTTATTCAAAATGCCACCTCAATAATACCACGTAATCAGTTTTTTATACACATGGCATAAACAATAAAAAAAAAATAGGCAAAAATAGTAGCACAATAAACATTTGAAAAAACATAATAAAGTAAAATGACATTAAAATTGGTAGAGAAAGCATAATGAGTTTTTTTTAAAAATATGTTAAGCATTTATAGCTTTTTTTTTTTTTTTTTTTTTTTTCATTTTTTAACAAGTCACTGCCTAATTAATATGGCATTGTACGGTATATGATAGGTAAGTTCAGGTGGATCGGATAAACATTTAACGACCGGATTGAACGCCAATCGTGAAATGTGTTTCCTACAATGACGAAAGATCTTTACAAAACATACTTTATCCAAAGAACAAACCTTTTGATCTCAGCCACCCATTATTTTAACATCCAATGGTGGAGATTAATTCATATTTTAATTTAATTAATTACTAAAGGGCATATTTGTAATTACACTCTCAAAAATAACACACCTGTAGGTGTCAGTTACATCTCATTCACTTTTCACATTTCAAAACAACCTCATTTCATCTATTTCCCTCTCACACTAACCTCTTTCCCCATTCCCAAATCAAACTCTAACTTTTTTCTATCAAAATCAAATGCAATATTAATAAAATATTTTGTAAAAAATGGATTTACAGGAAGAAGTAGCACACTCTAAAGGTGAATTGTATAGTGATGTCGTGCCGTTCATTTTTCGACTACCGGAGATGGTTTGTTGCGGCGGTGGTTGTTGTAACCGCCATTATAACCATCGACGTTGTAACTGTCGTCGTTGTAGCATTTGTGATAATTAGTAATTTATGGTGAAGGTTTGTTGCTTGGTTTGGTGTTCTAGAAATGTATTGCGTTTTAGAAAAAAAGCAAATTACCCAAACGAACCATATACACATCGATAATACGAAATTGAACTTTTTTTCCACACTTTACCAAAGTGACCAAAAAACGTCATTTTCAACCCGTGTGGTGTCTTTGTATACTGCTACTTTCTTAAACGAACACTTTCTCGCTCACCATCTTCCTCGCTCACCATTTTCAAGCTTCAAACCTAGCTCACCATAGTGGAGAATGCACTAATAAATTTGAATATAAAATAGTTCGGAGAAGATTGAATATAAAAATTCCACTCCATTGAGCTTCAGTGTTAGCCTTATCTGAAACAGGCTCTTCATATATTTCCTTTGACCATTGAGCTTCCAGAGTCTTTTGTTTCACCATCTTCAATGTCAATAACCACTACATCGTTCTGTTCTTCATTTTCCATGGTTTCTTCTGATTTCGTGTGTGCTGTGATGCTAACATCAGTGGGAATAACATTATTCAAACTTTGTTGTTCGATATTCTCTGGTGTCCCAACACTATATATGATTTCTTCAGTCTCTTTCTCCGTGCTTTCTTTAGCTTTAACTTCAGTTTCATTACAGTCATCTTGGGATTTTATGGTCAAGGAAATATATGAAGCTCAATGGTGAAACAAAAGGCTAACCCTCGCTCACCAAGCATTCAGCCACCATTGCAGGGCCTCGCCCACGCCCAGAGCCACGCCCAGCAAGCAGTCTCGCCCAGGGCCACGCCCAGCAAGCAATCTTGCCCAAGCCCGGCTGTACCACGTCCAGGGCCTCGCCTGCCAAGCAATATCGCCTGTACCACGCCCAGGCCACGCCCTGGCTCATATAATAAACGTGTAGTGTTGGGATTTTATGTTTTAAGAGATCTAACGGATAAGATTGGAAAGTTCATTTCCGTAAATACTCTGTACGAGAACCTGTTTCGTAAACAGGTATCAATTATAGTTCATTTTCGTAAAAAGCTCTTAGAAAAAGGCCTTAATTCATCAGAACTTGGTTGATGTTCTACTAGCAAAAAGCTTTCAAAACGAGCATCTAGCCTATTAAAATATCAATATCAATTGACTTGATATACAAAATGCGAACCAATTGAAATCAAGAGAAAGGAGGTAGAAAATATGTTTTTGTGAAAGTACCTTCATCACGTGAATGCTGAGGAAGAAAAGAATATTTTTAGTAAAACGAGAAAGTCCAATTTCTACTCTTCATTCTTTAAACTTTTTTTAACATCATTGTTTTTACTTTCATATAAGTGATATTAGCTAATTTTCTAATTGAAATAAAAATGAATTCATTTGATATTTTGTTCTTTTAACTTCAAAAAAATAAAATAAAAAATAATTAAAGACACAATAGTTTATTTTTGTAAAATTTTTAATTTTTTTTAATGTGATCTACCAAAGAATCATATGGGATTTTGTACGAATCACATGTGATTTTTCCTCAAATAACATGTGATTTACCTCAAATCGCATGTGATTTACCGCAAATCACATGTGATTTTACATTAAATTATTTTTGAAAGTGAATTCCATGTGATTTACTCATTTTTAAATTAAAATTGAATCACACGTAATTTACATTTTTTCATAATAGAGCAAAAAAAATAAATAACAGATCACACGTGATTTCAGAAATTTATTTTATAAAATGAAGAAATAAGTTGATTTCAAATTAAAGATCACATCTGATTTATTACTTTAAAAATCGAATGTGATTAATAAAATCACATGTGATTCTTTTTGGATCATTTGTGATTTTTTGATGGATCACTTGTGATTTTTAAAAAATAACAAATCACATGTGATTTTTTTACGGATCACGTGTGATTTGTCTGGACGGAAATTTTGAATAAAAAGTTTGTCCAAAGTATATAAAAGTGCATATCTATAGAAGTATGTGATTCTTTTTGCAAGATATGTTGTTTTTAAAAAAATAGTGAAAAGTGGGTTTTTATAGAATTACATTTCTACCATTTCTTTGTTAATTTTTGCTTTCATCTCATCTATTGGATGAAAAGAAAATGATTGGTTGAGATTTTATAATTTGTTCTTTAGATTAAATGTGTTTTCTATAGATCTCACATCTTCCTACAATATGGTATCCTAACATATAGTTAGCGTTAAGCTTTTATCTTTAGTGATTTCGTTTCTCTAAATAGATAGAAGGTTTTGTGAACGATATATGTAAATAAAAAGCAAAATTTTATAATGTCTTTGAAAAATTTGTAAATAATAAGAATTTGGACTTTGGAGTAGGAGTATTTTTTAAGCGAAAAAAGATCAAGAATTTATATTATATTTTCAAGATAATCGGTTGATGAAGTTTGAATTTTTTAGTTTTATAATCAACTTCATCAACAGGTTAGGTTTGAAAATATAATAATATTCTAGACATGTGTGATCATCATTCTCTATAGTATATAAACTAGAAAGATTTCTCTTTTTTCACCTATGTGGGATATAAATATGGCATTGTATGGTATGGGTTAGATATGTTCAATTAGATCGGTGAAACATTTAGATATTGAATTGAACACGTACCAATGACAACATGGGTTTTTAAGAATTTGGAATCCTAAGATATGTACATAATTTGGTATCCTAAGATATGTATGATCTTCGTAAATAAAAAAAGTTTGGATTACCCTTTTTGTGTAAGTGTGAAGAAATACTAAAAAGTTGAGCATTTTCAAGTACATTTTTTTGTGAACGAAGTTTGAAAATTTTTAATATAACCAACTTCATTAACAACCAAGTGCTTGAAAAACATGGTAATACTCTCATATTTGAAACTCATTTAGTAGAGTATATAAACAACAACAATCTCATTTCGTCAGCCTATGTGGGATGCAAAGCTGAGAATGCTTTTTATCATGTACATATCTACACGTTGACTCTTGCATTTCTCTATATCTGTTCGTTATATACTTAAATAGTGTTTGTACTTTGAAGCCAGTTTGACAGTAGGGTGCCATTGTTTAATACGGTTATTAAGTGACGACGCTATCGGACTCCGAAACCCTCATATGGGTTTACTCTCTCATTATCGATCTTTTTTGTTTGATCGTGTTGAAAATCGGCATTAACGCAACTTGTTTTTGTTTTGTTACCCTTAGACTCGACTCGACTCGACTCAGTCGATATTAGAACGGTCATTAAAGTCTTATTTATACTTGGTTCGTTTTTATGTAAAGCAAAATCTAAACTTCTGTCCAAGCTTTTCTTGCTTGGAAACAAAACGATAATTGTACATAAACTCGTCGAGTATGGGATATATTCACTCTTTCATCCAAGAATAAGATTTCGCTTCGCGAATATTACTGAAACTAGAAGTTTCTTTAAACTAGTAAACCTTAAATTTAAAATCCAACCTTATGCTAGTTGTTGAACTAAAATCAAAATATAATATTCAAAATTTTATTGCTTTTTTATGATAAGATAATCAGGTAGTTGTTTAGAACTTGAGACAATTTTGTGTGACTGTTGATGTTTTGTTCTTTTCAACTTGTCCTATATTATCTAGTTGGATTAAGCGTCTTTAACCTCGATTGTTAATTGATGTTATAGGATGTTCAAAAAGAAAATTGATGTTATAAAAGTTCCAACAGTTGTAGATTGCTTGGCATTTGATCTAAACCTAATCATTTTATTTTGTTGCACTAAAACTGATCATACCGAGTATGATGTTTTCTGAAAGTGAAATGACCGGTAACATGCATCTAATTAAAAAAAGACTAATGCATGAAACATATGAGAATTGAACCATGGATATTCTAAATAGGGAGATTTTTGAAAGAGTGTTTCACAAATTATTTCGTTTAATAGGTGCTAAAATTCGCACCATAAAATATCCTTGAGCTAAGGTAAAGTTGCACACCAGAGGTTGCACATACCAAAAAATGAAAGTTTTTAAAGAATATTATACTTCGCGACACAAAATCAACAGTGACCGATGCCACACCCGACGTACATGTAGGTCCGTCCTTGATTCCAAATATACCATACTCCACTTGCCAGCCGATCACCCACACTAGACAGTTTCCTCTCACTTCATCTATTTAACATAACAAAATTTCACTTATAACAAAGATCAAAAAACAGCTAAACAACAAACACATAGATGAAAATCAACAGATACACATACGAAGATGATGATTAAAAAATAAATAATTAAAAAAATAATAAAAAAATAAATAAAAACCGCCACCAATGAAGAATCCAAAAAAAGTCTCCGGCGGAGAAAGAGTCGGGTGTCTGATAACACTAGGAAGGTGAAGAAGATAGCTATGCACTCTGACAGGCGGTGGCGTAGGAGAAAAGTTCATTATAGAACCCATATTTGCCATAGAACCAATCAACCAATCATAGCCACTCATTTCTTTTATATGCAGAAGTAGGTTAAACTGTTAAAGTAGAATTATAGACTGATTATTACGAATTAAAGTTGCAATAATCATATAGTCACTCATGTACTTCAAGATACTTGCGTAAATCTGACTTTTTTTTAGTAATATCCTAGTGATAAAACATCAATAACTTTGTTTCAGGTTTGGATCTATGGAATCTCCTCAATCTGTTGTGTCACCATTCAAGACCTTATCAATTTATTCCGACCCCGAAAACCGTAATCTCGGTCATTTTGTTCGAGACCCGAGTTCTGCAACAAAGAAAACCGATTCATATCTTGGTGTTCTTGAGGTTTACATTCATCAAGCTAGAGACATTCAAAACATATGCATATACCACAAACAAGACGTTTACGCCAAAATTTCTCTTACTAACAACCCCGATAAAACCGTTACTACACAAACAGTTAACGGTGGTGGAATAAACCCTGTATTTAATGAGAACCTCTGTATCCATATACCAGATGTAGCTACTATCGATACTTTACTCAAATGTGAGATATATATGATGAGCCGGGTTAAAAATTATCTTGAAGATCAGTTGCTCGGATTCACTTTAGTCCCTTTTTGGGATGTTCTTGTTAAAAACGGGAAACTTAACAAGGAATTTACGTTATCGTCAAGTGATGTCTTCCACTCGCCTTCGGGTTTTGTTGAGCTCACTTTATCGTATAATGGAGTGCCACCTGATGTGATTGCTATCTCACCGCCAATGCCACCATCAAATACTAATGTTTCCATTGTCTCAGACCAATGTGAGTTGGATAAACTTGAATTTCCAGATCCCAAAATTGTGAACGAAAACGAGATGATGGTGTCGGAATATATTGGGATTTGCTCGGAAAGTTTAGGCTCGTCTGATACTGATGATCAAGCTAGCTCGGAAAATGGTACATCTTCTGTGTTTGAGAATCATAAACCCAAATCCGACAAGTTGTTTGTCCTGGTTGTGGTGTCTTTATGCAAGATTATAAATCAGCTATGTAATACTGTGCAGCATGCTGATAGATAACTAAATAATCTGGGGAGATGAATGATGAATGTTGGGGAGATGAATGATTTGGGTAGATGATGAAGAGGATGAAGATGAAGGGGTAAAACATAAATGTGTTATAAAAATATAAATGTGTATGGACTAAAATACCCTCGACTACAAAACAAAAATCAGACTTTGACTTGGTCAAGAGACCAATCTGGCATTTAATGGCTACTGTTTGGACCCGTGGCGATGATTATGCCCGGTTTCGTCCCATCGCGATCCTCAGTTACAAGTTCAGGGACCAACGGTGTATTTTAGTCTTAAAAATATATTCACCCTTTTTTTGAAAATTAAATATCTCACAAACCGTTAATCGTTACGTCAAAAAAATTATACCATCTCGACGAGAATTAAATTATCTTTCTATAGATATGCATTGTTATATACTTTCGACGAACTTTTTTTTTAAAAAATTTCGTCCAGAAAAATCACATGTGATTTGTAAGAATCACATGTGATTTCTTAAAATCATATGTGATTTGATTTTTACGAATCACATGTGATTTTTACAAATCACATGTGATTTTTCTGGACGAACTTTTAAAAAAAAAAAATTCGTCGAAAGTATATAACAATGCATATCTATAGAAAGATAATTTAATTCTCGTCACGATGGTGTATTTTTTGTAGCATGAAGATTTACCGTTTGCAAGATATGTTGTTTTAAAAAAAAGGTGAAAATAAAAAAATGGATGAATGTGATTGGTTAATTGGTTCTATGACAAATTTGAGTTCTACATGGATCTCAACTCGGTGGCGTAGTTATCGAACGTAGAAACGGGCTAACAAATCAGGCTTGGACAACATGAATGGGCTAGGCTAAGAAATCACAAGCCAAAACGACAGAGGTGCTGCCGTTTTTGCCGGTAAATTATATATATAGTAATAACAACAATAGGCCCATGACATTCACAAACTTGTTATAAATGGGCTTAGCCCATATGATAATAACAACTGGCCCATGACTTTATATAAGACTAGTTAAGTAGTCAACTGTAAATAAATATATTAAAAAAAATTGACTTTGAAGGATTATTTACAAAAAATGAGAAAGAAAAGACAGCAAAACATAATTTATTTAAAAAAATAATAATAAAAACATGAGGGAACATGCAGGGAATTGAACCATAGACCTTATATGTACGTTACACTTCATTTACCAGCACACTAGCTCATGTTACATGATTTGTATCTTCCTACATCTATTTAACTTACACTTAGTGTGACAATTCAAAAGCTTTATACAATCCCATTACACAGCAACAAATTATCGTTTGATTATTATTATTATTATTTTAATTAACTATTTTTTTTTTTATTTTTTTTTTATTTTTTTTTTTTTATTATTATATATTTCTTTTTACGGTTATGATATTGTGGTGTGTTTGTGTGCGTAGGTGAAAGGACCGGGGTATTGGTGGAAGATACTTGTCTTTGTTTCACTGCTCTTAAGGGTCTACCTGGTTAGTTACTACTATACGCTATCTAATTTTGTTAATTTTACTTCGTAATGCACTAATGCTTATTTGTTGAAAAAAACAAACATGACTATAGTCTAAACACAATTATATGCTCGTTTTTGGCAAGGTTTGATCCTGTCCGCGCTCGAGTTTGCTCATATTTGTTACTAGTTTACTATCTTAAAGAACAAACACGAACAGAACAAAACAAAACATGCTCTTTAATGTGTTTGTATTTTGTTTTGTGAAACCAAAACGAACGAAAACAAGTCGTGTTTGTGTTTATTGACAATCCTAGTTTGTGCGGTTCATTTTTCAATCTTACGTTTGGGTGGAAAAATCTTTGATTAAGCTAAACGTTCCTTTTTTTTGCAGGGCCTTACATGTACGTTTCCTTGCTGCACTTCCCTTTTTTCATGTTTGACGACTTCCTGTCAAACTGTCTCTCATAGGATCATCAGGTCACCAGTTAAACCATTCATTGTTTCATTCAAATCTTGTTTATTTAATCTTCTTATAGACTTGGAATAATTAGCAGAAATGGAGTCATTGAAGTTACGTAATTGAGAAAAAACTACCGAAATACATCAGTTTGTTACAGCAACTACTTATCTGCTTTTAATATTCCCCTGAGAGTTTCATCAAAATCAGATAGCTGAACCCCACAAAGCTGATTATTGATTGTGACACTTGAACTTTCCTCAGTATGTTTATATTAAGGCATCTCTTGTGTGATTGTGAGTTGCGATGCCACATTATTTGCATCATGGTTTATTTTATATATGTATAATGTGTTTTTACCTTTAGCTAATGAACGGGTTAGTATTCTAGGTTGTAGCTAGCTAATTGGACACAGCAGTGAAAGTGTATTTCATCTCTTTTAGTCGGTGAAAAAAATGCTAGTTATTTTTTATTGTCTTTTAAACCGGTTTTTCGTAATCATAAAGTAAAGTAAATAAGAATAATAGATGGACTTACATTTCACGTTCCGAACTGCAAAGACTTTCTAATCACTTGCAACTTTAGGATATAACACTTGACTGTTGCGACACTTTTTGAATAACTCAAAATGAATATCTTTGTCATGCATGAAATTTGGTATGTTATGAATTTATTGATTTTGCTTTCTCATGTGTGTTACCGGATGGCAAATGCTGATCTATAGCAAGTGGTTTCTGCATAAACTTGGTCATGAAGGTACATATAATAATATTTATGTAATATTTAGGTTGATGTTAAACTATAAGAAATATAATGTTAATTAAGTACTTCAATTGGGTTATGAGGATAAATCTGCCTATGCTTTGTGCGTATATTCTCTTGCTATTGGGCCTAATCATGAACCCATTACGTTTCTGGGGAAGACCCCGATATGCTTTATATTATTCACTTTGTTTCCTACTATATCAAATGGTTTAAACTGTGATCTGCATGTACCTATGAATGAACGTACTAGGCTTTGATTGATTGGCATTTTAAATAATTTTACACACAATGTACTCTTACAGGGGAAGATCATTCCTGCAAGAGGACCGAATGACTTTGGATGGCATCCAGTCTTTTAACCTGATGGTTATGATCAAACGTAAGGCCATCTTTGTTTCTATAGGATCATCTAGGTAGCAATTTCGACAAATTTACTTATAAGCGGGTCTTGGCTTTTTTATATCTCAAATGGGTCCTATGGCTCAAAGCAAGTTTAGCTAAAAGAGGTACACATCTGATGGGTCGAATGGGTCAAACAAGTTGAAAGTCACGTCAAGTGTATCTTTTAAGAGTACAATCTTATAAATTGTGGAGAAAGAAGTTTTTGTTCTCATTCTGACCTAGCCACCTGTTTGAACCTGAATCAGATTTGACATTGTTACGAACCAAACCCATTTTGATCCGTTTTAACCCGACTCATTTTGACTCACCATCTTGCCAACTCTTATCTCCCTGATCCTTTCATATCATCGCATGCTTGCAATAAAACAAAACTAATTACATGATTTGTGCTGTTATAGTTATGTGAAATGCCCATGGAAGAAAAGAACAAGATTTCTCATCGCGGAAGAGCTCTTGCACTGGTACAATCCCACTTTTCTGAGGCTGGGTATTTATTTGACACATAAGATAGAAAATTATTTCTATTGGTGTATAACACTATAGATTCATATTGAACTTTTAGAAAGGTGTTTTAGATGGGAGTTTGTGGTTGTGATTTTCCCACTTTGCATTGCTTTTGATTCCCCACTGAGGTGTCCACTTTTTATTTGGTTAAGGATAACAGAACATGGTTGCAAAAACTTAATATTGTGGCTAATGTTCGACCAAGTGTATGGCGACAGGACTCAAAATGTGAGTTAACATACAAAATTGCCATTCCATTGTCAGTTTTTCTTGATTGCATACGGTTTTTTGTATTGTATGAGTGAACATACGGAGGATGGAGACTCCTAGCCTTGCAAGATCCATAACCCCTCATCTATGTATTGACATATCAGTGTTAGATCAATTGCAGTATTCTACACTGCAAGCCTGCAAGTAGTTATTTGTTAAACATACTTCGTTTAGGAAATCTTTGCGTGACTCATTAAGTTACCCTTGCGAAACGTCAATAGTTTGGATTACGTCAAGCGGACTCAAATTCTGTCGCTTCGTGAGTGTTTTGGTATGACTCGTGATGGCGACACTTTTATTCATTTGGATAATTCTAATGGCTCACTTGCGTTGGCATCTTGTGATGATTAAGGTGACAACAAAGTTGTCACCATGTCTCTTGATTTCACTAGAAATGTTGTACCAAGAGTTGTCTCAATCCATTTAGTTATAATTGACTTTGTTTAATCTCTAACGGGTCAAAATGATAAAAGAAACTAAGAAAGTCACCTTTTTACCAGTCACCCAACCCGTCTAATAAATCTATATCCAGGCATACAAGAAGGAACCCGTGTTAATATCTTGATACCTAGCTTGTTCTTATGATTAACACAAACGATCACAAATATGAAGCTTGCAGCAAATCTAGATGGAAGGAATTGAAGCAAATGAACGTACTATAACAATAGCTGCTTTATCTCTGATTCACTTCGTACTTTTGGCTGTACTTCAGTTCCTTCAGAACAATTTCAGGAATAGACCTCAATACATATGTCTATGTGGAACCTGCACCGCATCTCTAAAAACCACCACTTGACATACGTAGTAGCTTATAAGTTTCATTTCTTTCGCCATCAGTTTACTTCTCTTTTTTAAGCCGGTTCAGATAAGATGAGTTCAGAAATAAAGCTGCTGCGATAGAGAGAGCATATGACTAGGGTTAGGTAAGGGGGTTCTTTCCAGAAGGTTATCTTAACCCTTTCCTTCTTATTGGTCTTTTTACCTATATGGACTGACCCATTTAAAAAACACACCTTAAAACCGTAATTTTAACTCTTCACAACAAACTTTATCTGCCACAAAATGATAACCAAATTCGAAAATTGTTTTATTTTGGTCCCGGTGGTTAAATAAATGTTTAAAAATGTCACAATATTAGAACAACATCTAGACTTGAATGGTTTATGTAATGAAAATAAAATTTGAGTTATGAAACAATAATAAAGTCAAAGTTTAAATAGAGGTCATCTATGGTGTACAAGTTATATCACTAATCTAATTTGTGTTTACTCTCCTATTTTCGTTCTTTTTTGTTAGTTGTTGTCGATAATGCATCTCGTTTTGTGTTTCTTAATTTACATGCCATGAAGTCGATTCAAGTGTGTCGTTGGTACTGTAAAGCAATTTTACTTTGTATTGTTTGTGAGGGGATGACAAATGTTGATTGATAGTAAGTGGTTTCTTGAGAAGTTTGGTCATGAAGGTACTTGAATTACTTTTTGTTACAAACTTATATCAATGTAGAACCTAAACATATAATGTTTGTTGAGTACATATATTACTTTTTTAGGTCTGAACGACATGTTGATAGCGTATGAGGATAAATCTGCCTATGTTGTGTGTATATTTTCTTTTGCTATCGGGCCTGATCTTGAATCCATTACGTTTGTGGGAAAGACCAAGGTATGGTTAACTTATCCACTTTCATCTATTTCTCTATGATCATCTTGTTATAGGTGGCAATTTTGACCACTCTACTATGAATGGGTCGATTTGGGATGACAATATCTTAAACAGGTACAATGGGTCAAATCAGTATTCCCTAAATGGAAATGGGTCAAATGGGTCACACAGTTTAAAGGTGGCCAAAGTCTGTTTTTAATGCATACAACCTTCTAATAATATTAAATGAAGATTTAGACTATTGTTGTAATCCATTGCTAACGCATGAATTGTATGTAAGGAAATTTAGAAACTAGACAAAAAGTGTTTTCATGTCAGCCCATTATGACCCGACGTAGACCAAAATATGACCCATGTCTACCTGAACCCATGTTAACCTGTTACCTAACCAGCTCCTCTTGCCATCTATAATATCAAATTTAGATCCTCATACTCGCATAGATCTAAAATATCCGACCTAAAAAGTGTTATATCATGTTATAGATATGCGGAAATGCCCAAGGAAGAAAATGGAAGATGGAAATGGCCAACTAATTGAATGGCATTATTTCTTGTTCTAAATAGCATTCAAGTTCCTTTATTACAGAATAGTGATAAAGACTATACAGTCGGGAAATGCAATGATGGGAGAACTAAACATTTTGTTACTAAGCAAGTTTGGCAAGATTGTATGGAACAATTTCCAACTGATTCATGGTGTTCTGTGGTATGGTATTCCCAATGTGTACCTAGTCATTCATTTGTTCTATGGTTTGCCATTCAAAGGCTGGTCACTCAAGACAGGATGATTGTATGGAATCCTGATGCTGATTTTCAGTAGTTGATCATTTGTTTTATGGTTTTGGAATTCATAGCTTTCAGCACTCGGCATGAATATTTTGGTGGGATTTCTATCAAAATAGCTGTATTCTGTTTTAGGACGTTATAAAAAAAATGTGTCTATACCAAAATAGCCATCAGTTTCAAACATAGGTTTACAAGACATCTATCATTTAGAGCCGTTTCTATCATTGTTCAAGCTCAGTGCTATTTTGATAGTTTAAATAATTGTAACAAGCAAGCATGGATCATTTGTTTTTCAGCCAGAGGCCCAGAATAAGCTCACTGAAAAGATCACGCATAACTCTTTTGATTAAGCAGACACGTGTAAAAGCAATCAAGCAAATTACATAGCAAAAGTTTATTCAATTCAACGACCCGTTCGACAAAATGTTGTAAATTCGTGCATCTACGAGTATCCAAAAGAACACAAACGTATAGCTACAAATAATGGAGAAAACATAGCAACATCAAGCAGCCTCATGATTGCACCACCTAAACAACTGTTTGGCACCAACACAAAATAAAATCACCACACATGTCTCATACTTTTAGCAACTCTTCCCACTTGTTTAGCAGATGCCCCTATTTTCTTGTTACGTTTGAATTGGTTACTGTGACAAATGTGGACGATAACTGCTGTTTAGGCACGTTCATACCTCTCTCAAACTCCTTTGAAACGATAGAATGTACAGAATCTGCTTGTCTTAAACCAACTTTTTTATGCCCATACTTCCCAAGAATTCAAGCATAGCATTATGAAGACCACCAGTTGCAACCTATGTAGACTTCTGAAGTTTCTGCAAAAGACACGAAAAAAGGTAAACGTCAAAGGCACTTGGATGCATATCTGACATGCTTAATTATAACTCGAGTAAAATCACAATTTGATCTCTGTCATCAATAACTGTAACATTGTCATACTCTTATACCTTTAAAGTAAACTTACGTCTCTAACATCTCAAGTCTCACACAGCTGGAAAATTTCTACGATAAGGCAGTTGACTTTTACTTTTGATGTTGATCTCTTCTTAATCACACCTTGATTCACTAGTTTACTACGGAGTATAATCAAGTCAGTAAATGAGGTAGGTACAGAACATTCCCTAATATAGGACGCTAAAGCAGGTGCTAACTACACGTTTTCTTTGCAGTTAGTCGACTTAATTCGTTAAGTCCCCTCGTCCCCTGTTTCGTTTATCTTGTAACGAAAGGTCATTCCATTCCAACTCTAAAAGCAATAAATTATCCCTAAAAGAGTGAAGGCACACTTTTCCACCCTTTACTAAATTGTGATATTCAATGATCAAAACAGGATTTTACTTTTGATGTTGATCTCTTCTTAATCACAGCTTGAACAACACCAAAAAAAGTGCTCCAATCAACTAAAAATATCGCACTTAACGCATTATGAATCACTAACACAGATTGACCCACATTGTAATATCCAAATTAAACTATATAAAAACTAGAGGTGGCAATTTTGAGACCCGTTGGTTAAAGATGGGTCCATTTGGGTATTTGATTGAAAGTGCAATTATATAATAATTACCCAACGGATCTAGCGGGTCAATTTTATTTTTTTTCAACTTTTTTCATCTTTTACTCAAAGAAAAACAACAAATAAAAATAATAGTCTTGTCGGCCGGACCAAAACCCTATATAGACCCGGACCCATTTAGACCCATGTTTTTAGAAGACCCGTCTAGACCCAGACCCAACCCAATCCACCTATTTTGCCACCTTTAATAATAAAAACATTCAGGTAACACCAATTAATCTAATACACACACACAACTTAAGCAGCCAATAACATAAACCCTTAATTAATAACTTCAAATTCAAATTTTTCTAATTACCTTTAATCCTATATATAAATTTTTCTAATTACATAAATCGAACAGCTTGCCTGAAAATAGATCAACCGTAACTGGCGGAGTACAATCCGGTGCCCGAAGCCGTGGCGGTTGGCCTGAGATCGGTAATCAGTGTTTAAAAAAAAAGGAGTTGTGAAGCATAAGAACACTAACTTTTACAGATTTAGTCCCTCTTTCTTATGGTAACACATATTTTCACCTTTTACCTTTTGGTAAAGTTTTCTATAAAAGAGTTCAGCCCCCTGTTGTGTATATTATACTTCCTACTCCATGTACTAACTGCATATAGCTTTGGAGCAGACAAATCTCCCTTGGTGAAAACCGTCATTTTTGGACAACTATCAATTTCCGAGGTATCCAATGATGGAAATTCAAAAGCTTCCTTTCCTAAGCAAAATCCCTTGAGAAATATAAGAGAATTAAGTTTCAAGGACTTTAGACAAGGGAACACCACAGTAGCATTCTCTATGGCATCACATTCTTCTTCTTCTCCCTTCACAATTACCTTCATACTAATGCAGAAATATATATGTAGTTCCTGGAGTTGCAATAGACTACCAACCATGGAACATGTAAATACATATTCTAAATTATCACACCCGTTTATAGACAGTCTTGTTAGGTTTGGAAACTTTAATACTGTCCCCTGCTTGCTCTTCCATATATACTTGAGACTAAATAACCACCATAAGTCCACTTGTCTCAAGTTTGGAATTTCAGCTCCAGTTTGTGAATCAAATATCTCCTCAATGTCCCCACATTCATTACAATGGACAGTTTCAAGCTTTTGCAGTTGTAGCAGCTTATCGGATGAGAAAAGAGTCTTTCCACAACTGGGGTTATAATCCGCATCCATTTCTATCAGATTATGAAAAGACCAAGGAAACCGTTCCATAGTAGTACGTTGGTACGAGCTTGTACTTTCATAACTTGGTAATCGGGCCTACAAGGTCATAAAAAACATAAGCTTATGTAAAAGAAAATTGTACATATAAGTTGGTTCAGTTATTAAAAAACTTCAGATGTGAGTAAAATAAGCCAAAAGGCTCTACATGATTGTACAACGGTTGGGTTTTGGGGATCAGATACATAACTAAACCGTTGATATTTTCTAGAAAAGACGAAGGTTTTTTCTTTTTTTATTTGAAATAAAAATAATACCTGATGCGAGGTGGTCGTCACATGAAAGTTAAGGCCGCATTCAACACTATGTTTGCCTAAGCTTGTATTTATGAAGTTAAGCTTTGGAGCCGTAGACCGCCCATAAGTGAACACCGTTATTTTTGGGCATTCACCAATCACAACCTTTTCCAATGCTGGCCATCTGAATTCATTCTTCCCCAAGAAGAAACCCACAAAGTTTGGTAGATCGATTAGTGAAAGGGAATTTAAATGTGGAAAGACCACCACATCAGATGCCGTTGTCTGCTCTCCATTTTCTTCCGTAACAATGACTTCCATTGCCTTGCAATTCTTCACCTCTAACTCTTCGAGTTGCTTGAGGCTTTCAAGAGTGGAAAATGTGAATATATGTTCCAAAAGGTTGCACCCTTTAATTTTCAAGATCTTTAGTTTTGGAAGTTCGAGCATCGTAATATATTCTAGCCTTGGAAGTGACTTTCCAGTATCAGTACCACTCTTGTTGTTGATCTCTTGAGTTTCAAACACCTCTGTCGTTGATTTGCAATCTTCTATTTTCACATGAAGCTTTTGCATTTGTCCTACAGCATACCATGGAATCACACTTGACAATGCATCGCAATCTGTTATAATTATCTCTCTAGCGTATTGGCATAAGGACCAAGAAGCTTGAGATAACTGGAAAAAAAACGAGAATTTAATTATATAATCAACAGAGCTAATAATATTAACAGAATTACCAAACCATTATTTTAGTCACTGAATATATAGGCAATATACCTTATGCTGGTCATGAATGTGAGTAGATATACCATTGGCACCACCACCGATACACTTGAAATTTCTGAGCTGTGTAAGCTTAAGAATGTCTAAATGAGGGAAGAAAGTGCTGGTTGTGTGGGAATATATAGACTCATTTTCATCATCTCTGTTTGAAACAATCTCTTCAATACCATCACAACGCCATATATCAACTTCCTTTAGGTTGGAAAGAAGTTTCACCATGAGAGGTGAAAACAAGTACTTGATGCTGTCGCAATACTTCATCTTTATGGTTGTGAGGTTATGGAATGAGGACTGTGACTGTTGTGGTTTCTGAAGAATTAAGAATTCATTCCAATCGCACTTCCACACATGACTCATCCTCCCCATATCCTTTAACTTTAATTTTTCAAGATAGGGGAGTATTGGTGGTTGTTGAGTATTGTGAGGTGATTCTCTACTACTTGGAGTCGTTATCTCAAAGACCACATCCGCATCTTTATAGTCGTACAAATAAAGTTTATGAAGGTGATGGAAAGTGGGTAATAGATAGGATGGGAGTGCAACTTTAGAAATACCATCATTCACTTCCTCTCTCGATGTGGGTATAACATTAATCTGCATATTACAACCACAAATATTATAGTTTCTGAAATAATAATAATAATAATAATAAAAATAAAAAATAAATCCAAGGAATATCCGGATATGAGAAAGAAGAAACAACGTAGAAATAGTTGGATATTCTTTTCTTTTATTATATATAAATGATTATCAATATATTATTCGTAACACTATTTATTTCAAAATCATGAAAAGAAATCTGTTTATTTTAAAAATTATAAGTAACCTAATATTATTATTTTATTTATTTAAAAAGAATAAATAACATTCAAGTAATGAAAAGAGGTCACAATCAGTTTTGTTAAGAGCCGTACCTCTTGATCTTGGTTACTCTCGACCAATTCATTCTTTTTCTCACTTTCTCTGCCGCATCTTTTAATTCTAACCTCTTTAAGTGCTCTCATATCAAAATTGGTTGTGGCAGGTGTGATTAAATTTTCAAACCTCTCACAATATTCAATACGTATGCTTTCAACAGCTTCAAATCCACGAATCAAGTTATTTCCAGTATCTTTTATCCTCCACACCTCTCTAAGCTTCCCTAATCCATTCAAATGAATGCTTCTCAACCTGCCGCTGCTAACTTTATCCATTTCCCCAACACATCCCATGTCGATGTCGAATATCACTTCAACAGAAGCACACCATGTAACTTTAAGCTCTTCTAGATGATTGAATAATGGCATTGGATTGCTTGGGAGAAGATTCACAAGCCTATCACATCTGAACACTTTAATGCTTCTCAAACTGCTTCTACAAACCTGTTCTCTTCTTTTACCAGCATGTCCCAAGTCAGTGTTAAATAACACTTCAACGGAACCACAACTTTCGACATTAAGCTCTTGTAGATTATTCAGGAATGGAAATGGATTGCATGAAAAAAGCTTCTCAAGACTATCACATCTCTTCACTTTAATGCTTCTCAAGCTGCTAGGTTGTTGAGTTTCACCAAAGTCCATATTGAACAAGACTTCAATGGAACCACAACCCTCGACCGTAAGCTCTCTCAATGGGCGAAGATTACTAATACTAAACTGACGTGGCCATACCTCCTTAACATTCTCCATATCAGAAACCAACAACTTTTCCAGCTTAGGAGTCGCATCCTGCAAATTATTTAAGATTAGACATTCATTACACACTTTTTGTTGAAAAGCTTGTTGAAATTATAATATTTACATAAAAGTATATACTTACCTCTTTGTTAAAGAGAGATTGCATGCGGGAAATATCACTCGACCAATAAATGCTTGTAATTTTTGGAAGGCCTTCAAGTTGCAACTTCATGAGACGTGGCAGCTCAATTACATCAACTTTATTGCAGAAATGCAATAAATCTGGTAGCTTAGCCAACCTGAGATACTTTAAGTTGGAAAAGACATCAACGTAATTCTCAGTATGTATGATTGCTTCCATTTTAAGGCATCCGGAAATTTCCAGATACTCGAGCTTTGACAAACTTGTTGCAACACTCAGCGTGAGGTATTTCAACTCTGCACATTCTGAAACTACAAGGACTCTTAAATTGCGAAACGAAGAGTATCGACGAGGATGTGGCGGATGCGGGGATTCCACATCAACATCTTCAAGAGTATTCATATCATTCACTCGTAAATAAAGTGCATGTGTGATTTTAAACAGCTCGTTGATTTTAGATTTCAGTATTTCTTCTCTGTTGGTGACCAACTTCAAGCTGTTTTGATATGAGTTTGTTTCACCTTGAGATTTGTGCTGCCAGCGACCTTCTGTAATATAACAACCAACTGAGAGCTTGAATCTTTGAAGTTTCTCATAAGACATGTTTTTCATATGAGCATTGTTACCAATAAATTCAAATTCTAATGCACAAAGTTTCTTTGTACGCTCTGCAAGTTCACTACAGTTGTTGTCTGTGAAGCAGACTGCTTTTTTATCATAAGGTATCATGTAAAGCTCTTCAAGTTTCACTAAGCCTCCCAAGACACCGTCATCTATAACAAGATTGTAACAACCTGTTACATCCAGTAGCCTTAGCTTCTTCAAATTTCGGAATGTGGAAGGTAGGATGGTAACGCCAGAATTAGCCAAGCCAAGCACTTCCAGATTCGAAAGATTTCCAATACAAGTTAAATCAAACATCAAGAAGCATTCATGGAGACAAAGAGTTCGAAGGTTGGCGGAGCACTGAAAAGATGTTGGAACTACTGGATACTTCAACTTCTCAAATGCTATAACTTGAAGCTTTTGCATTCCTTCATAAAAGTCTAGAGGAAACCTTAGCGACTCATTTCCGTGCATAAGTTTCAAGAGTGAAAGGTTTGGAAACTGAAATTCAATAGGAAACTCAGACATGCCCTTGCATGCTAACGATATTTGCTTGCAGGACTGGCTCATATTATAAGCTTCACTCAACTTTGAGAAATCATCATGGTGAATGATCCAACATCCCTCCTGATCACCACCTTTAGAAACAGTAGCTACCGCAAATGCAAGTACAAGATCATGCATTTTCACACACTCGTAGTCATCACTGTCACCATCCATCAACAAATATGCATTTCTGAGATTGCTCACACTTGTTTCTGTGCTTCCTCTAGCATCTTCCATAGTAGAAACTTGTTCTAAAAGCTTTAATCCCCATGCATATCTTGTGAGATCTTCAATCGGGATATTAGAGTCCTCAGGGAACAAGCCACAAAGCAGAAAAATCGCTTTATCTTCTCGTTCTAAATTCTTGTAGCTCATATCAACAATATCTAGCACTTTATTATTTTTATTCAAACACTTGAGTTTATGCTTCCATACACTACTCCTTTTCTTTGCACATTTAACATCTGCAGCAATGATTTGGATGGCAAGTGGCAAACAACCACATTTTTTGACAATTTTACATCCTATATCATAGAGATCACGATCATGTTCGGCTGAAATCTCTGCGATTTGACAAAAGAAATCCCGTGCTTCCTCTTCCTCCAAGGCATTAACGCTAACATGTTTAAGAGCAGATTTAGCATCAACTGCAATTTGATGGCAAATACTTTCTTCACGTGATGTGAGCAACAACTTGACCCCCTTTGGCAAAGGACTCTCTAATCCGATATCTTCAAGTTTAATCTTGCTCTTCTCCCACACATCATCCAGTATAACCAGAGTCTTTTGTTTTTGATTTGAAAGTACTTCAAATCTTTTGGAAAGATAAGCTGCCAAATCAGTTTCGGTGGTTGGAAGGTCGCCTGTCTGCACTGCTATTTCTTTCTGAATTTTAAGCAAGTTGGGAGTATTCCCAACAGCTACAACCACAATCCAATTAAACATCTTGTTATCATGTGCAGCCTTTTTCAGTTGTTTCATCAGTGTGGTTTTCCCCACACCACCCATTCCACGCAAGGCTATCACTCGAGCCGCATCATCATCATCTTGTTGAAGGAGTTTCAATGCTTCATTGAACGTCTTTTCTCTTGACTTGAACACAATTCGAGTATTTCCAGCTGATGCTGATGTTGATGCTGATGCCCGGCGTTTGGAATCGACTCTTCCAAGAGGTATATCAGCCTCAGTCCATTCGATTTCCTTACTTTGTGTAATAAGATCCTCAATCTTCTTGGTAAGCTTCAGTGCATCTTCTCCTGCTTCATACTTCTCTTTTAAATTGAAGCAATCGGTGTTACTTGGTATCTTGTCAAAATCTTTCTTGATGTCTTCAACATCTTTCAACCACTTTGGTACACAAGTAGGTATCTTTCGATTGTTTATGTCGTTATCTTTCACGCGCTCTAGGATATCATCTCTGTTTCTTTCCAAATCCTCCATTTTTTTTCCCATTTCCTCAACACGTTTGGCGGAGCAAGTGAAGTTACTCAGCTTTTCCGTAATAAAATCCGTCCAAAGATTCTTAAAAACGTTCACGACAGGACCAACGAAAAAAGATAAACACTCCATTTTCCTGAGACATAAGAAATCATGTAATTAAAACTTAAATTCCGAAAATGAATTGAAAATAAACAGAAATCATGTAATTAAAACTTAAATTCCGAAAATGAATTGAAAATAAACAGAAATCATGTAATTAAAACTTAAATTCCGAAAATGAATTGAAAATAAACAGAAATCATGTAATTAAAACTTAAAGACATCAACTTCGTAACGATCGTTTTTCACCGTTGCACGTCACCTATCTATCGAAAGTGGCAACTACCAACACAACTTATGATTCACCTTGTCTTACTATTTGAAAGGAGAAAGCTTTCAAAAATGTTCATCTATAATTAGGACATGTCATTACTTATGTTGATGATACGTTAGGACTCATTTATTAACCTAATTAAAGTATTAAAACTTTTAATAAAACATGAAAAATATTCATGTTTATTAATATCCAACAATATTTTTAATCTTGCACTAATTGTTTTATAAAACAAACTTTAATAAGACTTGATATCTATCTTTAAATATATAAAGCAACACCTTAACTCTCTTAAAGGCTCTAGTTAAAGTACACGTATACATATCTTAAGTTGACACATCAACCATTATCACTTTATACATACTAATCACTAAATCACGTATACTAGTTGTAATACATTAATTATAAAGCATTTGTGCTAAATGATAATTCTTAAATTTTTCTAAAAACAAACTTACATATTATGATTGTGTTGGTTACACATAGTAACATTGGTTATAAAGCATTTGTATTACATTATAAAGCATTTGAAACATGCTAAATGAAAAGTTTTTAAATTTTCATCCAACACACTTATTTATTATGTAATTATATTGGTTACAACATAGTAGCATTAGTTACGATATTTTAAAGCATATTTTATAAACATGTTTTACAAAAAAAAAAAAAAAAAAAAAAAAAAAAAAAAAACTACGTAATTTTTAAAATTAAAAAAAAAAAAAAAAAACCTAAATTCATAACTAGGGATGTAAACGAGCCGAGTCGAGTCGAGTACTGCCAAGCTCGAACTCGACTCGATTACTAAAACTCGAGCTCGAAACTCGACTCAAGCTCGTTTGAGCTTTGAATTTCAATCTCGAGCTCGACTCTTCATCTCAAATTCGAGCTCGAAACTTGACTCGAGTTCGATTATTGCCACTTTTAAAGCTCGAACTCGATGAAAAATGGGCATATCAAGCTCGACTCGATTCGATTTTACGTACCCATATGTATATAAAAGGGTAAAAGTTTAATATCATTGAAGCTCGATAAGGGCTCGCGAGCCTCACGAGCTGAGCATATTCGAGCTTGAACTCGGCTCGAAAGTGTACTCGAGTAGCTCGAGCTCGAGCTCGACTCATTTATATCGAGTCGATTTCGAGCAGTTTACGAGTCGATCTCGAATAGCTCGTGAGCTGTCTCGTCTCGTTTACACCCCTATTCATAACTACCTTTTAGTTCATGTTTTTAATATACAAACATATTTTAATGTAATTTATTGAATGAAAAATGATATTTGTAAAAATTTCTGATTGTCTATGATAAATGGTACGTTATATTTGAAATTTTTTTATTTTAATTGCATGATATATATATTTTCGATGTTATAAAGTATGCAACTACTATTAATAAAATTATCAATCATCACGTGGTCTTTCGTCCTCGCATTGCGCAAGCATTATATTATTATTCTCTAACAATTTTTTGTATGCAATTTTTCGACAATATATTTACTTATAAGGTACTCGTCGCCGCAACGCACGAGTACCCGGCTAGTAATTTTAAATTAACTTGTTTCAATATAGGTCCTTCATAACCAACACGCTTAACCTCTTTTGATATACATCTTGCCAGAAAAATTACAATATCTGATTCATGATATGACAGGAATGTTATACTAAACTTTAGTCATTTTTTTCCTTATCTCACAACTTTTATTTCAATGAACTTTTGATAAAACAATATACCTTCTACTAAATTTGATCTTAAGAAGTTCCTATTGTTTGGCGTAGGTTGTGCGTATATGCACAATCTTGTACCTTATTAGTTATTACTCCCTTCGTCTTAAATTATAATCTTGATTTCTATTTTATGATGTCTCACAATAGTAGTATTCTTTTTGTGTTAACTAATCAAATAATAGTTCAGTAAGGGAAGATGATATATGATTGATTGAAAAATGTAATAGTTTTCTTAAATTGTGTGCTTTTGTATGTGATAATAGTTTCAGAAAGAAAAAATTTTGTTACAAGAAGAAAGCCTTCAAAATTGTTCATGTAAAATTAGGACACGTCATTACTCATGTTGATGACAAGTTAGGACCCATTTTCAAACTTATGATTGAAATAAAGAAGAAAATTGTACAAATGAATTTATGATATTAGAAGGGGTGGGTTATTGGGATGGTGGCTATTTTTTTAGATTGACCCTTCCTATTTTTTTGGGTTTTTTTTTATTTTTTTTTTATTTTTATAATTTTGTTTATATCAAAAAGCTATAAACCTGAAAATGCGAAACAGTAAATATAAAGTTTAATAAGTCAAACGGTTAAAACTGTCAGAAATACGGAACAGAAACTGACAAAAAATTGTGTTGTACTGAAAAAAGTGGGGGACAAAAGAAATATTCCCATATGATATGACATCATAGGGGGTCCAATAGTACAACCCTATTAGAATTCCTTTTTATTTCGCAAAAATAGGCCTCTTTTTAATTTTAAATTATCAAAAGTCTAATTCTTAAAACAATAGGATGCACCATTAATCATGACGTATCAAAAGTCTTATTGTCTAATAAGGATTTTAACCATATATTTTTGTTTAGTTTTTCTAAAACAATAACAATATGAACGTTAACCGACACAAACTAATGGCCATCAAATAATTCTACTCACTATCTGCTTTCTTTCACGAGCAACATCGAGCAATCTTAGTTGGATTGGTGTGATTTTGTGACGGGGTTGCTTCTTTAGTGGAAGCTTATGTGGTTCTTATTGTTTGTATTTTTGGGTCTCTTTCCTTTAGGTTTTCTAACATATCTTGCTCTTTAAAAGAACATTGACGATCCTAATCTTTTTGTTTGCTTAGCACGACAACAATCAACCCCGTGGTGGAAGTAGGGCTTTACCAGGGATCGACCATTAACCGATACTTCTTTGCCTTGATCCCTAACGAGCTATCAAGAGGGACACAAGAGGACACCCCATCGTGCTTGATATTCAATGATGATATTGTGCTAGTTTTGGAATAGCGAAATAATTAAACAACAAAATCGAGAACTGAAGTGATGCACTGGAAGACAACGACATACGGATCGGCCGAGAGAAGACATAATATCTAAGGTGTGACTTTAGTAGCATTGAGATCGCTATAACGAAGAAGTGGGAATTTGTATTGAAGACAAGATTTTACAACCAAATAATCCTTTTATATATCTTGGATCGTTGATTCACAAATGAAAACGTATCCTACCGTATTAAAGCATCCTGGTTAAAGTGGAGAGTGGCCACATGAGTTCGATGTAATAGTAATGTCCCTCTTAAGCTGAAAGTAAAATTCTATAGAGTGACAATTAGACCTGCCATGTTGTACGGGTCAAAGTATTGGCTAACTATGAAAGCCTAAGCAAATAAGATGTAAATGGCGGAATTGAGAATGCTAATGTGGACTTGTGGTAAGACCACATTCGACATGATTCCAAATAGAGTCTATCTAGTGGAGCTTGAAGGTGAAACTAAGATCAACAAAATGAGGGAGAAATGATTGAGGTGGTTTAAACTTGTCACGAGAAGACCACAACCAGCACCGGTTAGGAAAGTGGAATTTTTTGTAATCGACAGCTTGAGGGGAAGGGGTAGACCAAAACATAGGTGAGAGGAAAGACTAAAGCAAGATTTGAAAGATCTTCTCTTGTTCGAGGACATGACCTCTGATAGAAACGAGTGAAGGGCTACAAGAAGTTACATGATAGGTATAGAGTTGTATAACTAGTTCCCTTTTTGCATTTTAGGCACTTTGTAGTAGCCACGCGTGTACTTTTAGGCTTTACTTTTGTTTTAGTTAGAGTGATCCTATGTCTTATGCCTTTTAGAATTTAGTTTCACCTGTAGGTCCTTTTATTTTTGCCCCATTTTTATTCTTTTTGCTCGTTTCCTCTCCTTGCCCCCTTTTCTTACTTGCTTTTGTTTGCCTTTTTTGTATGTGATTCTTAGTTGTTTCTTTTTTCGTTCTGTAGGTTTTCTCGTGCTCTTGGTCCTATGCTTATTTTTTTTCATATGTTGTATGCCTTTATGTATCTTTTTCTTTCTTACTCTTTATGATGTTATCTATCTTTTGCATGTGTTCTTTTGCTTTCGCAGATTACCGTGTCATGTGTCTTATGCTTTCTTTTTCATCTTATGCTATGTTTTCCTTTCATTTTCAGGTTTCTTTTCATTGCCGGAGGTTTTTCTAAAAGCAGTCTTCTTATCTTGAGTTTACCCAAAAGTAAGGCTGTGATCTGTCTACATTCTACTTTTCTCATACCTCGCTCTGAAAGAATTAAGTATCGTTGTTTTTGTTGTTGTATCTTAAAAATAAATCTCATTTTTTAACAGGTTGTCACAAACAAAAAGCCATGTGTTTGCTGACATGGCATGTGTTATACCATCGCCTTTTTGAATATGGCAATGTTGTGACAACCATGTCACGCAAGTCACACAGTGGAGCACATGGAGCAACGATCTTTTTCAGGAAGGGCCTAAAAGATATTATGAACAAAAAAAGGCGAATAAGTGAGTTATTGTACGTGATGAAATAAATTTTATTCCATGTTGATTACCTTTTACACTTGTTCATGTGTAGGTAATGTATGACTTTCAAGATAAAATGTATGTTTAGCAAAAGTAGCTGTAAGTTGTATAATTTAAGCTCTAAATTATATGATGTAAGCTATTAACGGTTAACATGCGCTACAAGATATATCTTTATATTCAATAAAAGTGTTTGTTAAATTAGCTAAAAATGTAAAATGACATAAAAGGACAAATCTATAATTGTAAACAAATGTTTGGAGGGTATATCAGTAATTTAAAGTTTTAACAGCTCTGAAATGTTTAAATAGCTTCATGAATCAACGTTTCATTTAGGAGCTATTTGTTTGAAATAAAAGCTTGAAGTTAATACATCCAAACGGATCTACTTATTTTAAAAGAGATTATTTTTGTAACAAAAAGCTAACAGATCTCGAAAAAACCCTTATCAAACAGGCCCAAAATAAGTTATACCGTTAATGGTTTAGCTGTTGATTTGAAACCTAATTGAGTGTCCAATGATTTTTTACATGATTTAAACATAAATTAAGCTATGAATAAAAAAGACTCACTGATAAAGAAATCAATGAGCAACGTCAGCAAGGTTCACATCAAAGTCATCGTAAAGTAGTCGATGATAACTTGAAAATATACTCTCTAGCTGATGCGAAGACGGCTATTATGTCTAAGAACTTGAAAATGAGGGACAAAGGTTCATCATGGATCGATAATGCCTTGATGAGCTTATCAACTTAACTCGAAATATCTCTTGGATATTTAGGGGGACTTTTCAAGATTGCCAAAGAACGGAATAAAGTGCATCCTTAGGTAAGTCAAGACAAGTACGAGTTGCTAAAATGACAGTAAACAGTTAGCAACATTGTTCAATAAAGTAAGGTTGTTGCATTTAACGGAAAATGTACTTCTCCATAAATATTTGACACGTTTCAACATCCTTCACGTGACATCCTCGTATTCCCTTTATAAAGCGAATGTTGGTCGGAGTAAATTTTATCTTTTCCGTAGTAAATTGTTTCGTTAAAAATAACATTTACTTTCGCTTGAACTCGTCTTGGTCTCAAATCTCATCAGTGATTCCAGTGTTCATTTGCAAACTTATACCTTTGTTTAAGTTTACTTGTTGAGAGAGCTAAACTATTGTCATTCAATTAAGTGTTAAATCCCATAACACTTTGTAATTATTTGATTCATTTTAATAAGAAGGGCTTATGGCAATGTAATGTATCATACTTGTAACTCGCACTTTTTATATGTATCGAACAATTTTTTTTTTGTTATTTTATGTACTAAACTTGATTTTATTGTATTTTTTTAATACTTTGCCTCTCACTTTTTTGCTACTATATGTATCATAGTTGTCATAAAGTACACAAAAAATACAAAAAAATCAAGTTTAGTACATAGAATAGCAAAAAAATATTGTTTGATACATATAAAAAGTGCAAATGACAAATATGATACATTATGGTGTCGTTAGCCCTAATAAGAATTATACGATTTAAAAGTTTGTTTGTTGCATTTAAACCTTTTTATATCTTGTTTCACAAAATAGCCAAGAAATTAGAAACTACATGGTTCTTTTCGGTACCATTGCTCGACCTTTTTTGTAAGCTGATTGAGCTGACTTTTGACTATATTTTGTTTGGTTGAGTACAAGGCATATACCAAGAACAAGTTCTTACCACTAAATTTGTACTAGTATAATTCAAATACGGATGTGTTGCTCTAAGTTGGTTTGGTTTGATTTGATTTAGGCTGCATTTGCTTTCATTTACACCTAATTACATCTATCATATGCTCTTCAATTCTAAAATCCTAGTCATCAATCCTCTTTGCATTAGATAAAGGGATACACGATCATATGCGTTTAATTTTTATTTACAATAAAAAAAGTTTAATGTGATCCATCCGTCCAATTTACAATAAGAGTACGTTTGTATAATATGTAAAATATGAAAGGAAAAAAAACTTGTTTGTCATATCAAGATGAGGTGTTTCTTAGTAAGTAAAAATTAAAAAGATTAGGGTTTTTCTAGCTCCTTTGCCGCTTGGGTGGTCATGGATGGGTGAAGCATGGATTCCAGTGGTCTGCTAGGGTTTAGCTAATCTTTATGGCAGCTAGGGTTTGGTGGTGCTATTAGGGTTTCATATTTTCATTCAGCCATTGTGGTGGTTTGGTGTGGCTAGCGTATCTATGGAATCCGGTTAAGGTTTCCGCTTTGTCATTTTGGTTGTTCCTGCTTATGTTTGGAGACGGTGCGGCTAGGGTTGGGAAATTGGGTTTCTTTGTTTTTACATTTAGATTGTAATTTAAATGTAATTGGTTTTTATGCATTTAGCAGTTGTGGTTGTTCTGCGTTTAGGAGTAGATTTGCTTAGTTACATTTGTAGAGTCAAATCACCTATGTAACGGGCTGAGGGCATGTGATTCACCCATGTCAATTGTACTTCATAGTTTTTGGCGTAATATATTTACCGGGGTTTAAACCCTTTTACCAAAAAAAATTTATCAAAAGTTGGGAAAGTTGTATGTTGAAAAAGCTATTATTTGAGCCAATCTATCCATCTATGAAAAAAAAATGCTAGTATTTATGACTATAGAAAATAATGTTATAATATAACAATTACATATATGTTTTATATAACTATATAATAATTAAATGTACTATAAGTATTAATCTTATAAATTATAGAGTACCATATATAATATTGTCAATATATTTTATATTAAATCTATAGTCTTCTAATAATACATGAAAATTGAGTTTCGTTCAATAACCTTATGTCTTCGCGTTTACAGTATAAAATAATGGTTATAATATATATTTTATAAATATATTTTATATATCTATGTAACAAAATGATTAAATGTATTTATAAATATCGAGTTTAAAATTGAGTTTATGACAAATAGATTATTTCAAAGAAATTCATTTTGTTTCAATATATTTTAGAAAATCGCGTACAATAAATTTTTTAGTAGATATACAGAGCTAAAGTTTAACTTTTTATTAGAAAATAGTATATAATTTTATTTTCAAAGATACGTGCATCGCTGTTATTTGATATTCATCTTTTGTAGTTGTTACAATGTTAGAGTATGGTCTCTGCTGTTACTGCTATGGGTCTATTGCGGGCTTGGAATTCAAGTTATGGTTCTTGGTTATTTATTTTTATTTTTTATTACTATCTCCGTCCCAAATTTATTGTTCTAGTTTGACTTTTTCGGTCTTTTCTTCCCAAATTTATTGTCCTAGTTTGAATTTTTCGGTCTTTTCTTTTTAATTTTGACCTTAAATATTTTTGTTTGTGTTATACAATAGTTGATGAAAATTATACCAATGAAAATACATTCAAAACTCAACCCATTCATATATTTTTCATCAAATTTTATATAATACAAACAAAAATGCTTATGATCAAAGCTGTAAAAGAAAGAGCGAAAAAGTCAAACGAGGACAATAATTTTGAGACGGAGGGAGTACTTTCTTAGTAGGCAGAAGTGGGTTTATTAAAAATGGATGATATCTTTAAAAAATATTATACTTGTTCAAAAATACTCTTCAGAATAGCGAACAAGAAAATTACTCTTGTTAATATTAATGTTGACATTTTGTCTTTATGTGAGTATTAGATAGTGTTTGTTTTTCTTAAGAATGTCTTAACAGCCTCTTAATGCTTCTTAACGAGCCAAACCTCTTAATCGGTCAGATGTTTTGGGTGTTCAGACGGTTTATTTTTTTCCCGTTCAGACGCGGTCAGAGGGAGTTACATCTTAATGGTATAGACTTAAGAAGGGTGCTCAATGTCTCTTGTTGCCTTTTGTTGACAAATAAATAAATAAATAAATAAATAAAATAAAAAATAAAATAAAAATAGTACGAGCAAGCAAATGACACAACACCTTACTTTAATAAGATTTTCGATTCAGATTCAGATATTTACGCCTCAGATTCAAATTTAGATGTGCGGTTCAGATTCAGATTCAGAGCCTTTGAATAAACCAACATTACCTTAATGTTGACACTTTTGTTTTTATGTGTGTAGTGAAAAACCTGCGATGACTATTTTACCCTATGAATTTGCGAACAACCACCGTCTTAGGGTAAATTACATAAATGGTCCTTGTGGGTTAGCAAAAAATTACATTACGGTACTTTTTTTTAATCCACTCCTTATAGTTTTACACACTGTTTTTTATATACGTTTTTGTCTACTTGTTTTTATATACATTTCATCCGATTTTAACATTTTCATATGTGAAAAATCCGAGAAAAAAATATTTGAAAAAGAATTCCAAAAAAAATTGGAAAAAAAAAATCCGAAAAAAATTCTGAATTTTTTATGGGGCCATTTATGTAATTTACCCTATGACGGTGACTGCAATTTCGCAAACCACAAGGATCATTTATGCAACTTTGAAGGGTAAAATGGTCAGACTAATCATATAAAGACAAGATGTTAACATTAATACCCATAAGAGTTTTTTGTTTTGTTCGCTACTCAGAAAAGTATTTTAAACAAGTATGATATTTTTATAGGTATTATCCCCTATTAAAAAAATCAATTACTTTTTTTTTTCTTTTTTTCTTTTTTTCTTTTTTTTTTGTAAAATTCGCGGCTGAGATTTGGCCCTCAATTTGCAATAAAAATATTAATCTCCAAATGGATTTTTTTTAACGGATTTAAGTTATGTTGTCAACATATTGTTTTTTTTTTTTTTTTTTTTTTTTTAAATTGTAATTACGATAACGTGTAACTACAGATCCACCCATATTTTCTTAGGAAATAGCATGATACAAGGTTTCTTTCATCTTTTATTTTAGAATTGGATAGTGTTATTTTCTTACTGTGATTTACTATATAACCTATAAAGTTTGGTGAAGATAATATACGGTTAAAGCCTAAAACACCTATTAAAAAGTATGTATACACGTGGCTACTATGACAAAGTTAAAAGTGAAAATGTCGAAAATACCTGAAATTTGCGCAAAAAACTACTAAATGTTTAAACATCTTTTATCATTGCTAAAAAATTACTTAGAAACCTGTCGTAACTCATAGAAAAAAATCTAACTCGTTAGAATACAAAGTAGATTAGACAAAACAAACAATAACCTCTAATTGATTTCATAATCTTAATCGAATAACTAAAACTTTATTTTATATATAAATACTTTTGTAACTCCAAAATGCAATTTTAAAGAACATAGTATTCGACTTAAACTTTTAATTATACAGGTAGACACAATCAAGTGATCTAAAACCTAATAATTTTTTGTTTGTTTTAGATAATTAAGCCTAACAAAATTAGGATAATATTTAAGATCTCTTTCATCTTTGCAACATCAAGATCTTAAGATCGAATCACAATATTAAGATCTTACCAGAATGTCGAGTTTTAATGTATAGGATTTTTAGTGTTATACAACTTTGCATAATTTTCGATATAGAAGAAGAAATTATATGCATGATAAATGAAAATTTCAAGTTCAGACACTATGGTTATAGAAATACTCCGATAAATAAATGAGCAATTACATATATCCACATTAAAACACTAAAAATAACAAATACAACCACTTTTACATGTTAAGCTTTCATATTTCTCCATCGTTTTAAAAATAATTTAACATATGACAATTATACCCTTACTTGTATCTTCCAAAAACCCATTAGTGCTACAAATCTTTCCGGCTCCCAAATATTTTTTCCAACATATAATGACAATTATGTAACAAAATTAAAACTTATTTTAAAGTTAAAAGAAAGTCATCACATCATTTGACTAATTTTATACAATTCTCCAAAAATTACAACCACATGATTTGACGAATTTTATAATAAATGTTGTTTCATTTTAACAATAAAACTTCGAAGCAACTTAAAAATGAATATATACATTGACAATATCAAAGACTTAACTAGGTAGTGTTCACGCTAGAAGAATAAAAAGATATCATACCCAAGTTGAAAAAGAGTGTAAGGACAAATTGAGTTAAAAAAATAAGTGCATAATCGGATTATTATAAACATTAATGGGGATTGGGTATATTTTTTATCTTGCAATTTTAGGTGGGAAATACGTAATTAATAGTGTTTAAATGGGGATATATGCAATTCTTTCATAAATAAATTACTCCAAAGGTGAGATAATTATATATCATTTTTTCTTCTAAATATCAAAATATTAAATCCTCACATTTCATTCCAATTTAATTTTAACAACTCTAAATAAACAATTTTTGAAGTTGAGGGGAAATTTCATCATATAGAAAAGCCAAATCTCCAATCCTTTTTTCCGTCTCCATGAAAATTAGGCATTTGACTTACACAAACACACACATAAACATTTTATTAAAATTAATCATCAAATAAACTCCAAAAAAATTTATAATTATTAACTTCATTGTAAAAAAATTCACTAATATAATTTTTCAAACTTAGGGATCATTTCTTTGTTTTTTTCCTCGGATTTTGGATCCGAATTTATCAACTAACAAACAATTGGTTAGATATGGAGGATTATTAGATTATGGAAGATGAATATCAGCTTATGGATAACGAAATCATGTTATCACTGACGAAAATCGGGTTATGAATGAAGAAAATAAGGTGGTTGATGAAATAGATGGAGGTTAGATCTAGAAGAAGATGTAACTGCCAGTACAAATAAAACCACATGTAATGATGTTTGATTCTAAAAAGATGGAAATCACACTTGATTTACAAATACTAAATCACATGTGATTACACATACGTTGTGACATTTATAATTAGTTTCAATAGTGAAATCACGTGATTATATTCGAAATCACGTGCCGAAATTATTTCAGATTACTTGAATGTATAGTGTGGTGTTAGGTGAGTCTAGTGAAAAGACAATATGACCCTCGATAATAATTGTTTCAATATAATTACTTTTTAATCAAACACTAATTTTAATCTACACTCTTCCATCAAATAGATTGGTAGGTATGAACAGATCTATTACTCCATGTTTCAATCACTATATAAACGATTTATAGGTAAAAAGAAATAGGACAACAATCGTAAATGCCAAAAGCCCAATATCCAAAACATAAGCCATCAATCTAAGTTTTCCAATGGTGTCTTAAATTTATTTCCCTCTTTGAAATTATACTCTGCTTTCATGTTTACTTCGCGATACTAATTTAATTTTAAGGTATTTTTTTATTTCGGTAAAGATAAATCTGTTGTTACAAGACAATGGACAAGAATAACATTAGTATCATATTTGGCGATGCTTAAACGTTAAAATGGTCATAAACAAAATATATGGATCTACGCAGTATTATGATAATAACAAATACGAAAACGAAAACATCGAGCCTAATTCACCTGGCGCTTTGTCAAGCCTTATTAATCAGACATAGAGCGTGGGCAAATAAAATCTCATTTAGCCTACAATTAGTAACTTATAAGAAACATGCATGCATGCTACATACGTAAAATTACCTTGAAAACCAAGACAGATTCCAAAGATCACACGAACTCTCAAGGTTGCAGTGCTAATTGAGCAAAGCAAGTTTGTTGAACACCAGATGTCTGTCAACAACCAGGAATGTGGTCATATATAAATCAAGCATTAAAGGTAGCCATGTGACAAGTTAAGAGGAGTAAATAATACTCATGTTTTGAGTTAAAATCTCTTATATAATAAGGTTATATATATATATATATATATATATATATATATATATATATATATATATATCTTGGGAAACTCATATTCTTAAAAGTGAACATACTCTTTTTCAGAAACATATATATATATATATATATATATATATATATATATATATATATATATATATATATATATATATATATATACATCTACTGGACAAATATATGTGAGGTGGCTCACATATCATGGTATAATAGATGTTTGTTCAGAGACATACTCTTTTTCAATGAACCAATAAATTTGTACCTCTACAATGCATTAAACTCATAAAAGGAGTCATTGCACTTTGCCACCTAGACCCATTGTGGATGCCCTAATGGGGAAAGGTTATTATTTTTTGGCTTGTTTATATAGAAGAAGTAAAGGAATATTAGTGAGTCTTACTTAAAAGAAATATTATTAAATGTTATGTGAACCACTTCCTTAGCTAAAGGGGAAAAAACAGAACCTTACTCCCCAAACAAATCCTCCCACAACTTTATATAAAATTAATATATATATATATATATATATATATATATATATATATATAGTATGAACTTTTATTGTTATTTTAGTTTATAACTCATAACTGATATTATTTTAATACAGTTTATTTAAAATCGTGTTTAATCTTCAAATTCTTGATCTTTTATTATTTTTCGTTTATAGAAAATAATTTTTTTTATTAAAACTATTTGTCGCTATAAAATCTCGTTATCATGCATGAGTACTCGTCTATGATATATAAGATAGGATATAAAATGGGAAGATGGATTTCTCTATTAAGGAAGAGTTTGATTTTTAATGTATTATGATCCTCTTGTTTTGTATATGATATGTGATTTGTCATGCGAACCAATCAGATGCAAGTTAAATTGATAAATTTTTTTCTTCTAATCAAAATTAAATGCCCACTTGTTTTTTTCACTTCTCACAATACATAGAACATGATCAACTAAGTTGAAAGCAAACTTGCGAGGATTTTATCATTTTTAAATTGAGTATTTTATCGGCAAATAAAAGTAGAGTAAAATAGATCTCACATAAAAAAATTGTCCTATAGTAACACAATGAAAAGTGCCATTAAGAGTAACAAAAGTGTCGCGAAAAGTATAGAAATGTCGAAAAAAGTTAAAAATTGATGTTACTTGATTTTTTGGGTGTTTTTCCTACACTTAAAAATGTGTAAGTAAAAGTGAAGTTGGTAAAAGTATACGTATAATGACACAAAAAAGGTGTAATTTTTTTTTCCCGTGACACATGATTTTCATAAAATATGTCATTGAATCTCAAAAGTTTGATCTTTTGTTCACATTTTTTTAAAAGTGTCTTTAAAAAATTATATTTGATGACACTTTTTTGTGTCATTAGAACCACAGTCACTAAAAGTTTTCTTCTAATTTTTCTATAATGGATCTACGCAGTATTAGGATAATAACAAAAACGGAAACGAAAACATCGAGCCTTTGGCGCTTTGTCAAGCCTTATTAATCAGACTTAGAGCGTGGGCAAATAAAATCTCATTTGATCTACAATTAGTAACTTATACGAAACATGCATGCTATATATATGTAAAATTACCTTGAAAACCAAGACAGATTCCAAATATCACACGGACTCTCAAGCTTGTAGTGCTAATTAAGCAAAGCAAGTTGGTTGAACATAAGATGTCTATCAACAACCAGGAATGTATATATATAAATCAAGCATTAAAGGTGGGACCATGTGACAAGTTAAGACTTAAGAGGAGGAAATAATGACAGATGTAACATGTATTTTTTATTTTGTCGGCAAAGGATAGCTTAAATATGGAATATACATTTATTACTCTTTTTATTTTTGTAAAAGCCACTAACAACTATTTTACTTTGTGATAATTAATTAATGATTTCATTTAACTTTGTAAATAATAACTTTAATTAAGCGTAGTAAGAAACTTATACTATATTCAATTTTATATTGGGAGGAACAAAAAGACTAATCAAAAAATAAAAGTGAACAATAATATTAGGACGAATGCATTATAACGATACATGTTCTAAGTTAAAATCTCGTTTTATTAACTAAGGAAGATGTGAAGATGGATTTTTGTATTAACTAAGGAAGAGTTTGATATCGAGTCTTTTGATCGACAAATAAAAGTAGAGTAAAATTGTTTTAATTTGGACCCAACAACTTACAAGAGAAATCACAATTTCTTAAATATCAATTTAAATATTTCTAATAAAACCACATATGATTTTTCAAACACGTATCTCAGTCACATGTGATTTCTTCCCACACGTAATCTCAATCACATGTGATTTTTACAAATAAACTACTATAATCTATAAAATCATATGTGGTTTTATTAGAATATTCAAAATTAGTATATACTCACATCTGATTTCTCATGCTACTTTCAAATACGAAGAAAAAAGAAAGAAAGAACGACAAAAAAATGTAAATAAATGTGAAAAAAAGAAGAAAAAAAGTTTGTCTAAAATATATCAAGTGCGAGTCTATAGATAGACAACTAAATGGTGGTCGTGTCGGTATAATTTGTTTTGTCTAACGATCAACGGTTCATGAGATAATTAATTTATAAAAAATATATAAAAGTTATAATGCTTTTAGCCTCAGCCATTGATTTATTTTTAGATGGATAATAAAGATGAGTCCCTTAGTATGAAAGAAATGTTTGTTATGCAAAATAACTCTCCACAAAAAACAATTATAAAAATGATGGGGTGACTAATATGTAACAACCCCGTAATTTCCCAGACACATTTTTACGATGAATTATCCTTATACTTCAGTTACGAATTTTTCCGAGCTTATTTTACTTGAAAACGAGAAGTTATCTCGCGAAACGTGAAAACCGCACACAACACGTACCGGCAAAACCGTAAACTTGTTATGCAATTTAATTTGATCTTTATAATATTTACGAGAAACTAGCCGTGTGAATTCTCATTTTTATTGAAAAAATCATTTGAAGCGCAATGGCGTAAGTTTCGTGTCTTTAATCGATCATTATCGAGCCTAATATGTCCCGAACCACAATTTTACAAAAGATATCTAAAATTATACAAATGGTCCCTGTTGAGATAAATACTTTTCAGCCCCTGAGTTCTGGAAATTTACATTTTCAGTCCCTGTGGCATTCTAGTATAAATACTACCCTATTGGGTTTTCTCTCATAAAAGCTATCACACCTCCTCTCCCTCAAACGCCGGCGCCACTCCGACCACTTTTTCGGCCAATCGCCGCCTCCTTGCCACCGTACACCACTGTCTGTTGACGTTTAAGGAAGATCAAAGGGGTGTTTATTTAAAGGTTTAGAGCAACGGTCGCGCCTAATATGAAGAAATTAGTATAAGCCTCCTGATGTGTGTGGTTCGTAGGAATGCAAAATATCTAAGTTTTATAATCCTCTTAGGCAGTATAACTAACCGTTGTAGTGTAGTATAGTTACGTCCGGGGGTTTGATCGTTCTCTAGGGGAATAGTGAGGTAAGTTCGATTGTAAGTTGAATTAAGTATAAGGGTTGAGAGAAGATTATTTTTATTCTTTTTATGTTTTTTAGAAAGCAAGTAAAATCTCTAGTATTTGGAAGAGTTGGTTTTCAAAACTAATTAAACTAATCACAACTAAATCTAAACTAATTATGCGAAAAAGTAAATTGGCGAGCTTCTTATATGATAAAAGTGTATTTACTTAGAATTTCATTACTCTCTGGTTATCTTTTACTGATTAGTCGATTGTCACGTCCTTGTCTAATTAGAGCGTTGTATACCTTAATACCAATCAAGGGGGGTCAAGCCTTAACTCCTATTAACTATGTTTTAATTGAGTGACGCCTAAGAAATTCATTTTTATCTTAATTTCCACAATACGAGCATAGTTTAGGCGTTAAATACAACGAAAAGCAAGTTAATATAATAACTAAGCATTTTAGTGGACGTTAAACCTAGTAATATTTGAGAGTTTTCAACTCCTAACGCTAATCACTAATCAACAAGAGACGACACACAATAAACAACGACTAGGTTTCATTTAATCCTAAGCAAATACTATTAAATTTAGCCTAGCATAGTAATGAAAGAAAATCAAATAAAGACATCAAACAATCTCAAATAATCATAATTGAATTATTGATTAAATAACTAATATTCTCAATCATAGAAGTCCTTGGGGGCCAAAAAGGCCAAAAAAACCACTGAAAATTACCTAAGATTCGGACTTCTAGATAATCCCAAAGTTGCACACCTCTCAATGAAAACAATATGAAAATGTATATAGATTTACAATTGTGACGACGTCACTTGTTTAGTGTTACGCTGTCAACTAGCCATCTTTTAGGGTTTAAAAATTGCACCGACTTAGTTGTGACAGCGTCAGGTTGGGATTGTGAAGCCGTTAGCTTAAATATTTTTGGTCTTGACACAATCAGAAGGAGGTCATCTCCAGCGCCTGAGTGGTCACTCTTTAGCCATATCGTTCTTCAAGTGACGGCGTCAAGTGGTGCTTGTGACGTCATCGCAGCCCCTTCTTGTGACGTTTTTCTCAATGTTGTCGTTTTCTTCGTTTTTTTGTAAAATTAAGCTTAAGACACTTCATTTTCCGGCATCTGCTTCCCAAGTACATAAAATGCAAATAGAAATGGTTTAGGGCAATAAATGATCAAATATGTATGAATTTAGATGCTAAATGACCCGTTAAAAATATATAAAAGTACACCTCATCAAATATCCCTACACTTTGGATTTGCTTATCCTCAAGCAAATGTGCTTTTATCCGAATCAATTTACAAGCTCGGGGGCATTTAGCATTAGTCTAAAGATAATTTATTGCATAACTCGTTCTACAATAGTCATAACAAGCAAGTAAAATATATACTAGCACCTCACAAAAAGTGTTTGGATTCTCTCATCTCTCGTGTGTATAATTAATATAACAATATGAAATGAAAAATAAACACTTTGTACCGATCATATCACATAGATTACTATAAGCTTGATAAAAGATCAAACATCCACCGCTTTAAAAAAGTATTTTAAAGGGTTGTAATGTTAGGTATAAGGGTAAGGAAGATATGAGGGAATTTTATTAGTGGCAAATTAATCATTTAAATTAATTACATGAACAAAGTGATATTGCTAAGCGAAGACTCGATAAACAAACTCTAACTCTTATGTTGTTTTTTTCGACACTTTCTTGACTTAAATATAAGTAGGATGACAATCTATATGTTTTTTGTTCTTTTCTATTTTTTATACACTTTTACTCTACTATATTTTGATCTACTGAAAATAAATAAATAACATAGATAACACGGGATCTATAATTGCATCCTACACTTGCACTTTTGCATAAATATAAACTAATAATGACCCAAATATCTAGGTTCAAAACACTTGGAGTACTTAATCATTAACGTATTGATAGCAGGTTCGGGGTCGAAAAGACTTCCTTTTCTACGAACAAGTTTTTCAACCCTCTAGGCAGTGTACCTAATCGTTGTAGTGTAGTATGTGGTAAGCCTAGGGGATTGATTCGTTCTCTAGGGGAATAGAGATACTAGAAAGAGATGTATGACGAGAATTTAAGGTTGAGGGAGATTCTTTTTATGTTTTTTAGAAAGCAAAGTAAATATTTTGGGGTATAGGAGTGGGGGTGGTACGTCTACCAATTTTAACTACTTTTTGTAACTACTTACTAATTAATTACTTGAACTATGGATAGATTATGCTAATGTAGGTGTACTCGTATGATAATTAAAAATGTGTTTACTTAGATGTTCTTAATCCCTAGTTATCTCTTATTGGTCGGTTGAATTGTCACATTCTCATCTTAATTGGTGCGTTGTATTCCGTTTGGTCATGGGGGTGCCTAATTCCCTAGGTTTATGAATTGTAACTCTCCTCTAGACTATCCTGGATCGGCAAGTACATAAGTATCTCCCCCGATTACTCTACTATCAACAAGCTACAACTCACGCAATAAACACAACGAATGGCCTAGGTGTACTCCTAAGCTTTTTTGCTATTTAGGACATTCAAGCTCGCAACAAATAAATAAGAAACCAGTTTTCCTTACTCTAGCATCTACCAATTAGGACAAGAGACAAACTAACAATAATCAACAACTAGGTTTCATAGATCTAAGCAAATACAAGGATAATTTAGCTACTCATGGTAAACAAGCAAGCATACACACATACAATTAAACATGGGGTAGACATAATGATAAAATGAATTAATAAACTTATCTTATAATGTAAAGTAGGGTATGGAACCCTAAAATACTGTCCAAGTCAGACTACAACTGAATTAGGGTTTTCTCTCCAAAGTTCTACCTCCTAAAATATAGAAAAAGCGAATTCTATGTATAGATTTACAAATGCGACGTCGTCACCTTTTGCTAGTGACGCCGTCATTAGGGTTTCATTTGGGCCAAGTCATCGTTGGGACGGCGTCAGTTGATGTGTGTGACGCCGTCAGTCTTCATGAGGTACATCGCATGAGATTGGTTCTTGGGTGTCTGGTGTGGAAAATGAGGGAGACGCCTTCCAGAGTTTAGGCGTGACGCTGTCAGGTTGTAGAACGAGAATTTGTTCTGAGCCGTCATGTGTATTTTGATCAAAACTCTTTATGAGGGACGATGTTGCCCTTTGGTTGGGATGCCGTCAGGTCTTCTCGATGGCCTTTGATCTTGAATTTGCCATTTTCTTCATGTTTTAGCTCCTTTTCGTCCAAATATGCTTCATTCAAGTATTTTGCTTCCAAAAGACCTCAAATGTGAAAAGGAACGATCTTAAGTAGTAACGAATATAAAATGTGTCGATTTAGGGCTTAAATGACCCCCTAAAAACGTATGTTTTAAATCCTTATCACGTACATATGGGGGTAATAATTTTGAATTTCTTCTCCATTTACTCCATAACAATGTTACTAAACCCATGAGTCCCAATCATCCCAAAATTGTATTTACATGATATGACTCGACTTAGTAGCCATGCAACCATTTAGACAATTAACTAATGGTTTAACATATATGTTATAGCAATAATGCACTAAAGATGAGTGCATACAAGGAAGGCTAAGAAAATTTGGGTGTAACATTTGAGAGTGGAGCGTAAACAATGCTCTTAATAAATATTCTGAAATCCATCCAAATATCACGAGAACCGCGAAAATATAAGGCTTAGAGGGTTGTACTAGGGTATCTTGTACTAAAAATAAGTACATAGCAAAGGTTTAGGGTAATTACTTGACCAATTTAGCCAACGTAATTGTAATAAACAGGCTAAAAATAAGGGTTATTCTAATGCCTCTTATCATTTAGTAAATCCTAATCATACGAATGTGATATCACTAGCGATCTCAGAATGTACCACAAAAGCAAGTTCTAGAACCTATATACTACCGGTACACTCATAAGCATTGAAGATGAATGCCTTTTCCTATGTATCTAAAGGCGAACCTCAAATTTTTAGGGTGTAATTTGAGTGGTGGGGTTTTTGTGCTAGCTATATAAACCTGATCCATGAGACGCTTTATTATAACTAAATTTTATGTCACAAAAAATTTTAATTTGTGCTAAAATCACCTTTAGAAGTATTTCATTAAGTTTATTACACAATTAATTAAGAACAAAACAAATAACAAATGCGAGATTAGTTTCTAAGGTGTCCATTTTTACCCCCTGTACACTTAAATTGAACATTTTTCCCCAATATTCTTAAAAATACCAAAAATGATAGAAGAAAAATAAAAGAGATGAAAGAAATTAATTCTCCCATGGTTTGCTCGGTATGATTGGAAAACGAAAATACGATTAAATCTTGCTCCAAGAAGACATGATAGTCCAATGATTCCACTTCTTGTCCAACATAACTTGCAGATCTTAAGAAAACAAAAACGAAACCTCACATTAAATCGGTGGTAAATAATATAGAAATGCATTGAATTCATTATAAACTAAACTAGACATCAATTAAGATATAATGCTTGAAAAATAAACTTTTACAGGAATCTAGAAACTTTTAAAAATTCAGAAAACAAAAATCTATAAGAAATAAGTGCTACAATACCTAACGCCGTCACTTAATAAAGGCGACACCGTCACTCAATAAAGGTGACGCCGTCATGGCATCCTGACAGATTGTTTCGCGTTTTATTTCTGAAAAATTTCTGGAAAAATCTAACTTTTAAAAGCTATAAATTCCTGCAATTATTTGTTGTAACTTTTAAAAGCTGTAAACCACTACACTTATCTTTTTATAAAATACCTTATATGTGATTAAGACGAAGTTAAAAAAAAAAAAAAAAAAAATTTACAATCTATTCAAAACATTAAAATTTAAACAATTATTAGAGAGTATATATATGACATAAACAAACATAAAATGAAAAATATCAAACAATTAAAACACATGGACTGCCTCCCACGAAGCACTTGTTTTGGTTCGAGCACGTGCCTGACTCTACCCTTATTTAACGGACAAAAAGGAGGTTTTCCTTACACTTAAAATGAAGTGCGGGTGATAATAGTGATACACACCATCTCCATGGAATGGAGCCATATGATAAGAGATTGGTGGTTGAATTATATGCTCAAAAGGGTGTGATTCTTTCATTTTAACCTTACCTAATTCATTGGGGTCAATGGCTAAACTAAGGATTTCTCATAGAAAATAATCATCTTTTATCATAACCAAAATTGATAAATTCTTAGTTAGGGATCCATCTTGACCTAACAAACCCATCTTGAACCCATAATGTTTCTTGCGATCACTCATGATTGGGTTATGTAAGTATGCAAGGTCATGTCTCACTCCTATATTAGAGGTCATGTCTCACTCATATATTAGCTTCCTCTCCACGTGATTTAAAGTCTACTATCTTTATTCTAAAACTACCCGGACTGTATGGTTTGATAGGTGTATCGAGGTCTACTTCAATTTCTAGATTCACATATAAGGATGGGAAATTTGGTAACGGTTTTGGTTGAGGCTTCCATTCTTTTACACTAGAAACTTCTCTAAAACTAATAGAAAGGTCTTGGCAACAGGCATTCAAACCTACATGCTCTGTTTGTATATAGGTTCTACATCTATCTGGGTTCTTATGGTATCTTCCATTACTTTCGGGTAAGTCATGGACGGTGTGTATTCCTCAAATGATTGTAGGACTTATGGGGTACATAGTGAGCTCATAATTTTTAACCTTATCCTTCATCATATATAAATCACTTATGTGATTATCAAGTGTTTTGGTGAAGTCTAACTCCAATATGCACCTAACAAACGTTCTGATTGAGCCTTCTAAATTGAAAACAGATTTAAACTTACATTTCTTGGATCCCATGTTCTATTTTTTAATTGAGAATGAATCTCAATGCTTTCCCACGCTAATTCAGTGCCGCATTCCCAAAGTTCCACCTCTGTTATATAGTCAAGCTCCAATTGGGTATCACGGTAAATACGACTACAAAAGATTTTAAGTGGAGACAATAATTCGAAACCTTGATGAAGGACTTTTTGGGGTAAATCTTTGAAATGAGTCCATGCATTGTAGAATGGTTCATTATTATGTTGTCGGAACATCGAGATATCATTTTTGAGTAAAGTTGATAAATTATGCGGTGGGTTGTATGGTGGATTCACGTTCTTTATGATGGCTAATGGAATAGTCAATGAGAAATTTTATGAACAAATACACAAAGAAAAGATAGACTACGAGAAAGCTATACAATAAAAAAAATCTCACTTAATAGGAATCTAGTAAGTAGACCTAAACGAGATAGAAATCGAAACATAGACTCATCTCCAGCAACGACTCTAAAAACTTGATATGCGTGGTTGGTAGGAATGCAAAACACCTAAGGTTTAAAACCCTCCTAGGGAGTGTACCTAACCGCTGTAGTATAATATAGGTAAGTCTGGGGAATTGATAGTTCTCTAGGGCAATAGTGAGGTAGGTTAGAAGTGTAAGTTGAATCAAGTCTAAGGGTTGAGAGAAGATTATTTTGGGTCTTTTTATATTTTTTAGAAAAGAAGTAAAATCTCGGGTATTTAGAAGAGTTGGTTTTTAAAATTATTTAAACGAATTAAAACCAAATCTAAACTAATTATGTAAAAAAGTAAATTGGCGAATTTCTTATTTGTTAAAAGCGTATTTACTTAGATATCTATTACTTCTCTGGTTATCTTTTACTGATTAGTTGAATTGTCACGTCCTTGTCTAATTAGAGCGTTGTATTCCTTAATACCAATCGAGGGGTGGTCAAGCCCTAAACCATATGAATTATGTTCTAATTGAGCGCCACCTAAGAATGCCTTTTAATCTCAATTTCCACAATTCGAGTAAAGTTCATGCATTAAATAAAATGAATATTAAGTTAATATAATAACTAAGCGTTTTAATGGACGTTCAAGTTAAGAACATTTGACATAGCCAGTTTTCTAAACCATAACGCAAATCAGTAATAAACAAGAGATGACACACAATAATCAAGAACTATGTTTCATGTAATCTTAAGCAAATACTATTAAATTTAGCCTAGCATAGTAATGAAAACAAAACAAATAAAGAAATCAAGCAATCACAAATAATCATAATTGAATGATTGATTAAATAACTTATCTTCTCAATACATAGAAGTTCGTGGGGGCCAAAAAGGCCTTAAAAAGCACAGAAAATTGCCGAAGCTTCGGACTTCTAGGTTATCCAAAAGTTGCTACCTTTCAATTTCCAGTTTCATCTATTCCGAGCCCTCTCCTATAATCTTTTTTATTTCAAAAAACAAAATTTTGGGGTCTTTCCGGAAATGTGAAACAAAAGTTTTTCCCTTGCATCTTGGTCACTTTTACTTTTTTGTTATGTTTTCCCCGAATTTCATCAGTTCCAGGCTCAAGTGCCTGTTCCATCGAATTCTTCAAACCTGGGGCATGTCGATCCTGAATGAATCTAAACATCATTGATCCTACTATCAATCAATCCGTCATACAAAGGCCTAACTCCGGCTCTCTCTACGGGTGGAAGGAGTATATATATATATATATATATATATATATATATATATATATATATATATATATATATATATATATATATATATATATATATATATATATATATATATATAGTGTTATATTCTATGCAGTACCAATATTAGATACAGTACTTTACAGTACTAATAAAATGAATCTGGACCATTGGATGAGTTTGATCAAAGGTTAAAATTAAATGTGCCAAAATTGCAATTAAACAAAAGATGAGGTATTGTTTGTTAAGGCTGAAAGGGTATTATAGGAACTCCAGAGTAATTGATTTTAAAACCGTCCATATAGACCACTCAAATAAATCTTCAGATCTCTCTCTCACTTCCATCCTCACACATCTCTCTTAACCCTAATCCTAAGTCAGCCACCACCACCATAAATCCTCCCTATTAATCTGTAGCTTTCACGGCCGCCATTAGAATCCCATGATCTTTTCTCTCATCTCATACTCACAATTGTTAGAGAAATAAATAAAATAAGGTTTCTTACCCATTCTCTCGTGTTATCTCAGATCCAAAAATTCATAGAATAGGTTTCTTGAAGATGCATTATTTTATATTTGAAAATTAACGAATAAGGTTTGTAGGTGCTAATTAACGATCGTGCACAAAAGGTACACTGGTTATTGTTATAATCGAATATATTCTGTTATGGTTGATTTTAATAAGGTAGGGTTTAGACTTCAAAGGAGTTGTTTATAAAGCCATCATGGTGGTTCTGTACCAATTTTTATTATAACGTTAATTAATTCCACTACATATAAGATCCATTATGATTGTTTCGTTCGATATATGAATTGATGTAGATAAGGATTGTGCATATATGTAGATAAGGATTGTGCATATGTGTTACGCTAGTTGTTATGTTTATTGTTATTTTCTTGCCCAAGTTGTTATGTTGAAGCCACTGGTCACGAATTTGGTTTAGAACATACATGTTTTCTTGTTTATTTTTTATTTTACTAACTACTTTTATAGGTAATTTAATGGATATGCATCTTAAGCAACAATTTTTTGGTATAACTTTGATTTCTTCGTAAAAGTTGATGCAAATAATAGGTTGCCAATAAGTGTGCATATGTGTTATGCTAGTTATGATTAATTCGTTCTTACGTAATTTAATATAAGCAAAGATTAAATATTTAATTTTTATTTTTGTTTCAAAACAAGTATTGTGTTTTTGGTGCTTCATAAATACGTCTTTGATTGAAGTTTATGTGCCCACAGGAAACATACATGTTTTTGAAAGGCGTGGACCTATGTTCTAATAAATTTGATGAATTGGAAGATAAAGTGAAGAGTGCACACATGTTTTTGGAAGGCGTGCACAACGTGGACACCGCAAACATACATGTTCTTAGAAGAGGGCACACATGTTTTTGGAAGGCGTGTACAACGTGCACATATGTTAGTGGAAGAGTGCACACATGTTCTTAGAAGAGTGCACACATGTTTTTGGTTGACGTGTACATATATACTTAACAAGATACATTTGTATTTAAATTGTATTTCATTTGATATCAATTTTTGTGTATACTATTTATATTTTTGGTTTGTTATAAATTTAGAGGTTACGTGCATATGTTTATGTTTTTTGTTATAAATTTCAAAGATTAAAAAATGTGCGCTAGAAACATATGTGCAATTATCATTTTAAGCAATACAAGCTTGATGTATAACCAATTGTTCACAAAAAAACATATGTAAATTTACAATATTTATTTGTTCCAAAAAAAAAAAAAAAATTACAATATTTATAAAAAAACATATATGCAGTTCATTTTCAAACATGTATACTGAAAAAAAAAAATAAAAATAAAAATAAAAAAAAAAATCCGAAAATTAAGGGAATATAAAAACGTTTTTTAATTAAAAATTTTCAAAAAGAAATAAAAAAAGTGTTTGACTATTATGCCCTTTTCAATTAAATAAAAATGTTTATTAATACTAAATTCCTATTGGTTTAAATGAGTACTGTAAAGTACTGTATCTAATAATGGAACTGCATAGAACGCGCCCCTATATATATATAGCGTAGAGTTAAAATAAAAAATTTATTATAATGAAAAGAATGAGAAGGCATGTGGAGGTGAAATGTGTCACCTTTGCCACATCACCATGCCATGTCATGTGACATGTGTCACCCCCGCGCCCCCCCCCCCCCCCCCCCCCAAAAAAAAAAAAAAAACTTTTCCCACCAAAAAAATTTTTTTTGGGCAAAAAAAAAATCTCGCCAAAATTTGTAACTGCATCACAGTTATAAAAATAATGCATCGCAATCATAATTGTGATGCAGTAACTTATAATCTTAATGCACTAATATCATGATTATGATGCAGTAACTTATAACCTTAATGCACTAATAAGTTTTGGTGCATCTTTATTATAAGTTACTGCATCATAGTTAATAGTTAAGTGTCAATTATGATGCACTAAAATCATGATTGTGATGTAGTAACTTTATAACTGTGATGCAGTAATTTATAACCTTAATGCACTAAAATCATAATTGTGACGCAATAACATATAATCTTAATGCACTAATAAGCTTTGGTGCATCTTTATTTTAAGTTACTGCATCATAGTTAATAGTTAAGTGCATCAATTATGATGCACTAAAATCAAAGTTATAACCTTAATGCACTAAAATAATGATTGTGATGCAATAACTTTATAATTGTGATGCAGTAATTTATAACCTTAATGCACTAAAATCATGATTGTGATGTAGTAACTTTATAACTGTAATGCATTAAAAAAATTTAGCGAGAAAAAAAATTATTTTTACCAAAAAAAAATTTTTTTTGCCGGGAAAAAAAATTTCGGGGGGGGGGGGGGGGGTGGGGGTGGGGTATGGTGATGTGGCAAAGGTGACATATGTCACCTCTACATGCGTTCTCATTTTTTTCATTCTAAGAAACTTTTCATAATAACCCAAACCTATATATATATATATATATATATATATATATATATATATATATATATATATATATATATATATATATATATATATATATATATATATATATATATATATATATATAGGGTTTCACAATTGCACCGACTTAGTTTTGACGGTGTCAGGTAGGGATTGTGACACCATCATCCTTCATATTTTTTGGTCTTGACACCTTCAGAAGGAGGCCGTCTCCAGCGCCTGAGTGGTCACTCTTTAGCCATATCGTTCTTCAAGTGACGACGTCAGGTAGTGCTTGTGACGCCGTCACAACCCCTTCTTGTGACGTTTTTCTCGATGTTGTCGTTGTCTTTATTTTCTTGTACAATTTAGCTAGAAACACTTCATTTTATGACATCTGCTTCCCAAGTACCTAAAAAGGAAATAGAAACGATTTAGGGCAATAAATGATCAAATATGTATGAATCTAAAGGCTAAACGACCCTTTAAAAACGTATAAAATTACACCTCATCAAATATCCCTACACTTGGGATTTGTTTGTCCTCAAGCAAATGTGCTTTTACCCTAATCAATTTACAAGGTCGGAGGAATTTAGCAATAGTTTAAAGATAATTTACAACATAACTCATTCTCCAATAGTTATAATAAGCACATAAATTATATACTAGAACATCAATAAAGTGTTTCGATTCTCTCATCTCTCAGGTGTAAGTGATATAACAATATCAATATGGAAAAATAAACACTCTCTACCTATCATAGCACATAGGATAGACTATCAAAGAGGTATTTTACACGGTTGTAACGTTAGGTGTACGGGTAAGGAAAAACATGGCTATGGGATATGGGGGAATTTTACTGGTGGCAAATTAATCATTTAAATTAATTACATGTACAAAGTGGTTTTGCTAAGCCAAGACTCGATAAACAAACTCCAACTCTTTTGTTATTTTTCTCGACACTTTCTTGACTTAAAGATAAGCAGGATGGCAGTCGAGATGTTTCTTACTCTTCTCTATTTTTTATACACTAATACTCTGGTAACTTTTGATCTGCTGAAAATAAATAAATAACATAGATAACACATGATTTATAATTGCATCCCTATACTTGAACTTTTGCATAAATATAAATTAATAATGACCCGAATTGCTAGGATCAAAACACTTAGAGTACTTAATCATTAACATACATATGGAAGTAATAATTTTGACTATCTTCCCCATTTACACCATAACAATAGTACTAAACCCATGAGTCTCAATTATCCCAAAATTGTATTTACAAGATATAACTCGACTTAGCAACCATGTAACTTGTTAGACAATTAACTAATGGTTTAACATATATGATATAAAAATAATGCACTAAAGATGAGTGCATACAAGGAAGGCTAAAGCGATTTGGGTGTAGCATTTGAGGGTGGAGTGTAAACAATGCTCTTCATTAATATTCCATAATTAACCCAAATATCACGAGAAATGCGAAAAGATAGGCTCAGAGGGTTGTACATAGCAAAGGTGTAGGGTAATTACTTTACCAATTTAGCCAACGTAATTTTGATAAACAGGCTAAACACAACGGTTATTCCAATGCCTCATATCATTTAGTAAATTCTAATCACACGTATGTGATCTCCCTATGATAAGGTTTTAAAAGGTACCTTTTTGAGGGGTCGTTTAAGCCCTTATTTGATCACTTTTGTATCCGTTATTGCTTAATATCGTTCCTTTTCACTTTTTAGGTCTCTTGAAGGCAAAATGCTGGAATGGCACTTATTTGGACGAAAAGGCGCGGATATACGAAGAAAATGGCCAAAGTCAAGAATCGAGATACTCAAGCTGCTGAAATACAAAGGGACGGCGTCAGGTGTTATATTGCGACGCCGTCAGAGCATTTTGTGACGGCTCAGAAGTGAAATTGCTTATTTACAAGTGACGGCTTCAGGCTTTAAAAGAGTAGGTCGTCACAACTCAGACAGCCTAGATTTGATCCTGACGGCGTCAGAAGATGAAGCCGGCGGCGTCACAACCATAAGGTGACGCCGTCACAAGCTGCAACATGCGCGCGAAGTAGCTGATACTGTTTTGGCCATAACTTTTTCATACGAACTCGGATTTAGGTGATTCAAAAGCCCACGCGTCCAGAACGAGAAAATCTACAGTTTGGTGAAAAAATGGTTGTGACGCCGTCACCCTTTTCCGACAGAAAATGTGCCTGTAAATAGAACATTATAACTTCAATTTTTGTAGGCTCTAAACCCTAACTCCGATTCTTGGGATTAGATAGGTGTTTTTCCAGCAACTTTGAAGGTTTCAGTCACTCCAAAAACATCTTGTAATGGTTTGTTGATTATATCTTAATCCATATATTCAATTTATCATTATGTCTATCCTATGTTTGATTGATTGTGTGTATGCTTGCATGTTTACCATGTCCGGATAAATTACTTGTGTGTTTGCTTAGGTGTAACGCCCCGACCCGACAAGGGTAAAGGAATCACAAGTAATGGTGTCATATCAAAGCAAAACATAAATAACCAAAAGAAGTCTTAACATAAATGCGGAAATAATCCAAGTCAAATGACTCCAATACATAGGTCCCAGCGGAAAAATAATAAACTCCAACATAATATCTGAAATAAATAAGTCTTAAATGGCATCATAAGAAATCAAAGCTAAAATCTCTAAGGTAAGTCCACTCAAGCACTCATCCCAAAGCAACCCAGCTTCCAATGCTTAGATACCTGCCGCGGAAGAAAAGAAAAGTGCGGCTGAGCTTCAAAAGCCCAGTGAACAGATATGAAAGCAAAAGCGAATACTAAACGATATCGAATATGAAATAAAGTGAATGAGCGATAGCAAAATCATAATCATTTTCAGAGTATAAAATCATAATTTTCAAATAAAGTTTATAGTCAACTACCACGAGCCCAGAAACATATATCAGATCATATTCATATTCACATAAGGCAACATTTATCGTAAGGCAACATTTGTAGGGGAGACCTACCAGAGTTATGAAGGACGTGCATGCACGCAGCATCAATCATCAGATAACATATAACAGATAACAGATCTAGGATGCATCCATACGCCCCTTCCTACATATACAAAATATGCTTCACCATCCAGAGACGTGGCAGAACATCACTCTACTGCCCTAGAGTCATATCAGAGGTGCATCACTGATACGGACATGGAACCCCCATGACTAGTGAAATATTTGGCTCGGGTGTCAAACTATCTTAGGTCAAATCAGAATGTCATAACTGACACAGATCATATTTTATCAGAAAATCATTCATATTTCCAAAATCATAGTTTTCATATCAGATAGTTCAAAATCAGATGTTTCATAATTCAGAAATCAGAGTTCAGATAAACAATAGCTCAAACAAATCAGATTTGGGGTTCATAGCAAAGGCTTAGGAAACCCTAATAGAAAAGCTAACGAAAGAAAACGTTAAAAGGAACCTTTACTGAAAAGGTCAGAATATCTGTACCTTATTCCAAAGCAAATGATCGAAAAGCAGAAAGACGGAAAGCAAAGGATTACTCCCTCTTCTCAAAACCTATAGACATTAACGGTCGTCCATGTTATTTATGATTCCATAATCGTCGAAATGATCTTTTAATATTTGGTGTTTATACTTAATGTATATTAATGATCTTCATACTTTAGGGTTTTATTATTAAATGAGACTTAAGTGTTTTATAATTAATGTTGTAGATCAGGGTTCATTATGTCATTTATTAAAGTCTAGGGTTAAATGTGAAAATAGTTTATAAGACATAACTCACATATGAAATAACGAATTACTATATTTAGCTCAAACCCTAATCGACTCTCATTTATGTTCTAGGGTTTCTTATTCTTTAATATCTCATTAATATGCATTTACTTTACATGTTACGTCTTAATGACTCGCTACTTAACCTAATACGTAAATGATAACAATCTTTCCTTTTATGTTTTACCATGTACGTTTATGATTTTATGTGACATACAAGTTACTTATTACTCGGATAAATTACACGTGTACATAACTACTAGTTCACTTTGAGTTAACATAACGCACACATATGAGACACGGTTCACAAACATTTAGGGTTTGATATACTTTATTCGCTTTACATATTAAACTAGGGTTTATTGTTTACGTGACCCTTACTTGTTTATTACACGTTCAAAACTTATGTATATATGTTCGGTTCAACTAGGGTTTCGGCTAGTAGGTTATACGCAAGTCCTAGCTCGTCTAAACACGTTACATATTCAAGTTATTAAGTTTTACTCCTTAGCCGAATACACATATGGTTCGGTCCTAACTCATGCATGGTTCGGCCCTATATCATTCAACATATACATGACCCGATTCAATATTACATATTACGTTACATGTTCTTTATTAGTTACAAGGTTTAATTCGTTAAGGGTTGCCCTTGTTCTTGGTTTACACGGCTCGGCACAAGAAAAAGAAAACAAGAACTCGACTAAACAAAATATAACACAACATATACATGCAAGGTACGTCAAAGGAAGACGAGAACATGATATACCTTAACTCGTTTGAAGCAAAACTTGACACCAAGGGGGGTGTGGTTCTCGGCCGAACGGAAACAAGGAGAAAAGAGGCACAAAACTAGAACTAGGGTTTCAATTCAAAGATTATGTCTTGTATTTATAGTTAACATTTTTAGTTAGGGCTTAGGAGGGGGTTTGGGTCCAACCGGACACACCAAACGCACGCCCAAGTTGGGCTTCGGCCCTTGATCCATTTGACACAAAAACAAACGCCCCGTTGGGCTTTTCTTGGTTCTAGGCTTGGCGCAAGACAAAACAAAACAAACGAGCCCGTCCAACAAATAAACGGCCCATTATCATTAGCGAAACGTTTAGGTCCTTCGTCGTACCAAAGTCATTCACGTAATTATATTCGTCAAGTTTTATTTATTAGGTTTTTAATGTCGTTAATTTATTATAAACGTGTTTTACGTATTTTATTGTTCTTGGTTCCAAGGGTATTTTCGTACTTATATATGTTTTAGATTTTCGGGTTTTACAATTCTTCCCCTCTAAAAAAAATTTTTCGTCCTCGAAAATTGAAATGAAACGAAACGAAAACGAGATGAGAACATACCGAACTATTCAAAGAAATGAGGATAACTAGCTCGCATCGACTCTTCGGTTTCCCAAGTAGCCTCACGCTCCGGGTGATTTTTCCAAAGAATCTTAACGAACGGAATGACTTTACTTCTCATGACTCTTTCTTGTCTTTCTAAAATAGCTTCCGGTTCTTCAGATAAGGACATATCGGATTGAATTTGATCCAACGGATACGAAACAACGTGTAATGGATGATAGTTGTATCCCCTTAGGAGAGATACATGGAACACATCATGAACATGCGATAACTGAGGCGGAAGTGCTAATCGATACGAAACTTCTCCTATACGCTCCAGAATTTCAAACGGACCGATGAATCGAGGACTGAGCTTGCCTTTGATTCCAAAACGTTTCACACCTCTAAACGGCGAGACTTTCAAAAACACACGATCACCAACTCGAAACTCTAAATCACGACGATGCTTGTCAGCATAACTTTTCTGACGAGACCTAGCCTCCTTCAACTTTTCTCTAGCAACAGTTACTTTCTCATTAGTGATCTCAATCATTTCCGGACCTTCAATTAGACGTTCACCTACTTCATCCCAACAAGTAGGTGATCTACATTTTCTTCCATAAAGAAGTTCAAACGGTGCTGCCTTAATGCTAGCATGCCAACTGTTGTTGTATGCAAAGTCTACCAAACACAAATATTCATCCCAGCTGCCAGTCCATTCTAAAGCACAAGCCCTTAGCATGTCCTCTAAGGTCTGAATAGTCCTCTCTGACTGACCATCTGTTTGAGGATGAAACGCCGTACTAAAATTAAGTCGAGCACCCCAAGCTTTTTGCAAACCCTTCCAGAAACGAGAAGTAAAACGCGGATCCCTATCTGACACAATAGACGTCAGAGTACCATGAAGTCTAACTATCTCTTGCTGAAAAATCTCCGCCAATCTGCCAATACCATAATCCTTTCTAATTGGTAAGAAATGAGCAGATTTGGTTAACCGATCAACAACCACCCAATCGCATCATGCTTCTTCTTAGTAAGAGGTAGTCCAGTCACAAAGTCCATAGATATCTTATCCCACTTCCATGTCGGAATATCCAATGGTTGTAACAGTCCACTAGCTCTTTGATGTTCGATCTTCACTTGCTGGCAAATCATAAACTTCGACACAAACGTCGCCACATCTTGCTTCATGCCATTCCACCAGAAGTACTGTTTCAAATCCCTATACATCTTGGTAGAACCAGGATGGATAGTGAAAGGAGAACTATGAGCTTCGGTCATAACTTTCTCACGAAGTACCTGATCATTGGGAACGCAAAGCCTATCTTCATACCATACAATACCGTCATTATCAACCTTAAACTCCGTCTTCTTACCTTCTTCAACATTTTGCGCCACGGCCCACAGCTCGCCGTCATCTTTCTGAGCTTCCTTAATTTGCAGTATAAGGTTCGACTCCACCTTCATACTAGCCCAGTATCCATCAAAACCTCATACGCACAACTCGACATCCAAACGCTCTAAGTCACGAATAATCTTAGGTTCAATCTCAATACTTGCAAGAATACCTGATTTCCGGCTAAGTGCGTCAGCAACTACATTAGCCTTACCAGGATGGTACAGAATGTTAGTGTCATAATCCTTAAGAAGTTCTAACCATCTTCTTTGTCTCATGTTGAGTTCCTTTTGAGTGAAAATATACTTGAGGCTCTTATGATCGGTGAAAATATCACACGTCTCTCCATACAAGTAATGTCTCCAGATTTTCAGCGCGAACACCACAGCAGCTAACTCAAGGTCATGAGTTGGGTAATTCTCCTCATAAGGTTTCAGTTGCCTTGAAGCGTAAGCTATCACCTTACCATGTTGCATCAAAACACAGCCCAATCCTTTCTTAGATGCATCGCTATAGATTTGATATCCTCCGGAAACAGATGGAAGAGTCAAAATAGGAGCGGACACCAATCTCTGTTTCAACTCTTCGAAACTCTTTTCTCTTTCATCCGTCCACACGAACTTTTCACCTTTACTCATCAATTGGGTTAAGGGCAAAGCTAAACGAGAGAAACCTTCAACAAAACGTCGGTAGTATCCAGCAAGTCCTAGAAAACTCCTAACCTCAGTCACTGTCGTAGGTCTTGGCCACTTAGTGATAGCCTCAACCTTAGACGGATCCATGGTGATACCATCAGCAGATACAATATGACCAAGGAACGCGACTTGTCTTAACCAAAATTCACATTTCGAGAATTTGGCGTACAACTTCTTCTTCCTCAGAATTTCCAGAACTATCCGGAGATGTTGCTCAAGCTCCTCTTCAGACTTAGAGTAAACTAAAATGTCGTCGATGAAAACAATAACGAACTTGTCGAGGAACTCATGGAAAACACGATTCATCAGGTCCATAAACACAGCAGGCGCATTTGTCAAACCAAAAGGCATAACGAGAAACTCATAATGACCATATCTGGTACGAAACGCGGTCTTAGGAACATCTTGCTCCTTCACACGTAGTTGATGATAACCAGACCTCAGATCAATCTTAGAAAAGAACTTAGCTCCTTGCAGTTGATCAAACAAATCGTCTATGTGCGGAAGAGGATAACGGTTTCGAATAGTAATACGGTTGAGTTCACGGTAGTCGATACATAAGCGCATACTTCCATCCTTCTTCTTCACAAAAAAAACAGGTGCACCCCATGGAGAAACACTAGGTCGAATGAATCCATTATCTATCATCTCTTGCAGCTGTTCCTTCAACTCCTTTAGTTCTACAGGTGCCATACGATACGGAGCTTTCAAAATCGGTTCAGCACCAGGAATTAACTCAATGCTAAACTCAACTTCTCTAGCTGGAGGAAGACAAGGAAGTTCATCGGGAAAAACGTCGGTGAATTCACAAACAACTGAAAGGTTTTCAATGTCAGGACTCTCCAAAGATGTGTCCTTAACAGATGCCAGAAAACCTTGACACCCATGAGCAATCATGGTCCGTGCCTTCATAGCAGAAATGAACTTAACAGATTTGAGTGGTTTAGAACCATAATAGACGAATTCGGGATGTTTTATGTCTCCAAAGATCACAGTTCTAGCATAGCAGTCGATGGAAGCTCTATGATAAGCCAACCAATCCATGCCTAGAATGACATCAAAGTCGACCATATCGAGAGGATACAGATTTGCAGGGCGAATACGATCATCAAAACGAAGAGGACATTTAGCGTATTTATGATCAATGATCATGTGGTTTTTCATAGGCGTAGATATCGATAAGTGATTCGTTAGTGGTTGTGGCTTCATATTAAGTTTCTTAGCACATGTGATAGATATAATGGAGTGTGTGGCACCGGTGTCAAATAAAGCAAAAACAGAATAATCATCAATGAAAAGAGTGCCCGTAATGGTACCTGAAGTGCGCTCCGCTTGATTACGAGTAGTAGCATAAACTCGTCCAGTAGTAGGTGGCGGCTTGATGTAGTTTCCAGGGATCGCCGGGTTCCTCTTAGGGCAATCCTTGATCTTGTGAGTAGTGGAACCACAAGAGAAACATCCACCAGTGGCCTTGAAGCACGGTCCCGGATGAGCCTTTCCACAAGTAGTACAGATAGGTGGGGGAGGCAAAACTTCAGCTGTCCTTTGCTGACTAGAAGATCCTGAAGCACGACCCTGATTTGATCCTCGAGCCGACTGATCTTTGTTGTAACGCTGGTTATTGTTACCTTGATTCTGACGATCATTTCCACTCTTACCAGCAGCTCTGCTATCCTGACCCCTCGCCTCAGGGCGCCTAGAGTCCACATTCCTTCCCGACTGACCCCGCTGATCATAACCCTTATCCACTTGTCCCCTTGAATCATAACTCCTGCCAGTATTTCCCTTATACTCATTACTTTGAGTCCTACCTTGAATCCGATCACCATCGCGATTACGCTTGTTGTAACCCGAACCCTCATGAAAGATCTCAATGTTACGAGCTGCATCATTGCAGGCCGACACATCCTCATACTCAGTGTTAAGCAGTCGGTCCAACACCCACTTCTTCAGTCCCCATTTGAAATGCTTAGCTTGGCGCCTACCATCTCCAGCAATCGCTCCAACAAAGCTTACCAACCTCATAAACCTACTCATGTACTCATTGGAGTTCTCATGATCAAACTGGTAGATCGACTGATAATCCCTCTCATACCTTTGCTGTTCCGCATCAGGGAAGTAACGGTTATAGAAGATAGTCTGAAACTCCGCCCAAGTACAAGCAATAGCAAAAGCAGCTCCTCCTCGTGCTTGTTTCAATGCTTTCCACCAATTTAAAGCATCACCCTCCAGTTTGAATGCAGCCAAACGAGTCTTAAATTCATCTCCACAACCCAGTACTTCAAACAGCTTCTCAATATGAGTGATCCAGTCCTCAGCCTCAGTGGGAGTAGCAGCAGTGCTAAAAGAAAGAGGCTTAAGCTTACCGAAACGCTCGAGCCAAGTATGAATGCCGATGGGTTGAGTACCGCTTCCCGAAGGTTGACCAGTCTAATTCCGAATGTTGTTGATCACCTGTGTCATCACCTCAGGTGTAGTAAGACCAGGGAAAAGAGTGTTGAGCGCATTGGCAACCGCAGCATCCAATCCAGGAATATCATCGTCTCCATCAGCGCTACCGTTAGTACGAGTTCGAACCATCTGAACGATATTCAAACGATTAGCAAAATGAACAAAGGTGAGATACGAAATGGAAGTTCGCAGAAGGAAACCTAAAGTCTACCCAATCCTCACAGGTCAAAACCTAAGCTCTAAGGGATAACCTAAGGTTCTTATGTTCACAGGTCATGACTACAAGTCGTAAACCTGGGCTCTGATACCATAAATTGTAACGCCCCGACCCGACAAAGGTAAAGGAATCACAAGTAATGGTGTCATATCAAAGCAAAACATAAATAACCAAAAGAAGTCTTAACATAAATGCGGAAATAATCCAAGTCAAATGACTCCAATACATAGGTCCCAGCGGAAAAATAATAAACTCCAACATAATATCTGAAATAAATAAGTCTTAAATGGCATCATAAGAAATCAAAGCTAAAATCTCTAAGGTAAGTCCATTCAAGCACTCATCCCAAAGCAACCCAGCTTCCAATGCTTAGATATCTGCCGCGGAAGAAAAGAAAAGTGCGGCTGAGCTTCAAAAGCCCAGTGAACAGATATGAAAGCAAAAGCGAATACTAAACGATATCGAATATGAAATAAAGTGAATGAGCGATAGCAAAATCATAATCATTTTCAGAGTATAAAATCATAATTTTCAAATAAAGTTTATAGTCAACTACCACGAGCCCAGAAACATATATCAGATCATATTCATATTCACATAAGGCAACATTTCTCGTAAGGCAACATTTGTAGGGGAGACCTACCAGAGTTACGAAGGACGTGCATGCACGCAGCATCAATCATCAGATAACATATAACAGATAACAGATCTAGGATGCATCCATACGCCCCTTCCTACATATACAAAATATGCTTCACCATCCAGAGACGTGGCAGAACATCACTCTACTGCCCTAGAGTCATATCAGAGGTGCATCACTGTACGGACATAGAACCCCCATGACTAGTGAAATATTTGGCTCGGGTGTCAAACTATCTTAGGTCAAATCAGAATGTCATAACTGACACAGATCATATTTTATCAGAAAATCATTCATATTTCCAAAATCATAGTTTTCATATCAGATAGTTCAAAATCAGATGTTTCATAATTCAGAAATCAGAGTTCAGATAAACAATAGCTCAAACAAATCAGATTTGGGGTTCATAGCAAAGGCTTAGGAAACCCTAATAGAAAAGCTAACGAAAGAAAACGTTAAAAGGAACCTTTACTGAAAAGGTCAGAATATCTGTACCTTATTCCAAAGCAAATGATCGAAAAGCAGAAAGACGGAAAGCAAAGGATTACTCCCTCTTCTCAGAACCTATAGACATTAACGGTCGTCCATGTTATTTATGATTCCATAATCGTCGAAATGATCTTTTAATATTTGGTGTTTATACTTAATGTATATTAATGATCTTCATACTTTAGGGTTTTATTATTAAATGAGGCTTAAGTGTTTTATAATTAATGTTGTAGATCAGGGTTCGTTATGTCATTTATTAAAGTCTAGGGTTAAATGTGAAAATAGTTTATAAGACATAACTCACACATGAAATAACGAATTACTATATTTAGCTCAAACCCTAATCGACTCTCATTTATGTTCTAGGGTTTCTTATTCTTTAATATCTCATTAATATGCATTTACTTTACATGTTACGTCTTAATGACTCGCTACTTAACCTAATACGTAAATGATAACAATCTTTCCTTTTATGTTTTACCATGTACGTTTATGATTTTATGTGACATACAAGTTACTTATTACTCGGATAAATTACACGTGTACATAACTACTAGTTCACTTTGAGTTAACATAACCCACACATATGAGACACGGTTCACAAACATTTAGGGTTTGATATACTTTATTCGCTTTACATATTAAACTAGGGTTTATTGTTTACGTGACCCTTACTTGTTTATTACACGTTCAAAACTTATGTATATATGTTCGGTTCAACTAGGGTTTCGGCTAGTAGGTTATACGCAAGTCCTAGCTCGTCTAAACACGTTACATATTCAAGTTATTAAGTTTTACTCCTTAGCCGAATACACATATGGTTCGGTCCTAACTCATGCATGGTTCGGCCCTATATCATTCAACATATACATGACCCGATTCAATATTACATATTACGTTACATGTTCTTTATTAGTTACAAGGTTTAATTCGTTAAGGGTTGCCCTTGTTCTTGGTTTACACGGCTCGGCACAAGAAAAAGAAAACAAGAACTCGACTAAACAAAATATAACACAACATATACATGCAAGGTACGTCAAAGGAAGACGAGAACATGATATACCTTAACTCGTTTGAAGCAAAACTCGACACCAAGGGGGGTGTGGTTCTCGGCCAAATGGAAACAAGGAGAAAAGAGGCACAAAACTAGAACTAGGGTTTCAATTCAAAGATTATGTCTTGTATTTATAGTTAACATTTTTAGTTAGGGCTTAGGAGGGGGTTTGGGTCCAACCGGACACACCAAACGCACGCCCAAGTTGGGCTTCGGCCCTTGATCCATTTGACACAAAAACAAACGCCCCGTTGGGCTCTTCTTGGTTCTAGGCTTGGCGCAAGACAAAACAAAACAAACGAGCCCGTCCAACAAATAAACGGCCCATTATCATTAGCGAAACGTTTAGGTCCTTCGTCGTACCAAAGTCGTTCACGTAATTATATTCGTCAAGTTTTATTTATTAGGTTTTTAATGTCGTTAATTTATTATAAACGTGTTTTACGTATTTTATTGTTCTTGGTTCCAAGGGTATTTTCGTACTTATATATGTTTTAGATTTTCGGGTTTTACATTAGGTATATGAAACCTAGTTGTTAATTATTGTTAGGTTGTCTCTTATCTTAATTGTAATTGGCTTAGGAGTGCGATTAGGCTATCGTTGTGTTCAATACTTGATAAATCTTTGATAGGTTATGAATGACTTAATGGATTTCGTTTACTAAACCCGAAGATAACCTCAAAGTTAGTTTATGAATGACTTAGTGGATTTCGTTTACTACACTTAAAGGTGACTTCAAAAAGTTAGGTAATGCACACCTTACGACCTTATAAAACACAACGCGTTAAGAATAAGGACGTGAGAATTCAATCATCAATAGGAGATAACTAGGGAGTAGTAGCATCTATGTAAACACATCTTTAACTATCATACGAGCACACAACAATAGACATAGACTATCCTTAGCTTAGTTAATTAGAATAGATAAGTAGAGTAATCGGTAGAAATACCAACCCCCAAATCCAAACCCCGAGATTCGTACCTTTCATTTCCTAAAAAACATAAAAAGATAAAAAATAATCTTCCTCAACCCCAACCTTAGCGTAGTAACTTCTCACTAGCATTTCTATCCCCCTAAAGAACGATATCAATACATGTGGCTTACCCTAATACTACACTACAACGATTAGGTTCACTGCCTAGGGTGTTGAAAAACTTGCTCGACGAAAAGGAAGTTCCTTTGACCCCGAACGACGCGTGTAGCGTTATCAAGTTTTTGGCGCCGCTTCCGGGGAATAGAATAGCTAGTTAGTAGTCCACCTCGCTTAGGTTTCTTTGCTTGATTCCTATCAAGTAATTTTTTTTTCTCAATTTTTAGCTTTCTCGTAGTCTATCCCCCTTTTTCGTGACCTTTGTTCGTAATCCCATCACTTTCATCAAGGAAGGTGATAACCAACCACCACTCATCAACCCACCACCAAATGACCCGCCAAGAGCCCGTACTCTTGGTGAATACTCGAGACCAAGCCACTTAGGCTATAGGAACACCATTGAGATTCCCGACAAGGCCCAAACTACGACCCTGCGATCCGACACCATCCGGTTGGTGCAAAACGGATGTGCATTCCATGGACTTCGTTCTGAAGATCCAAATCAGCATCTTAGGGATTTCCTTAAAATTGTCGATTCCATCAAACTCGATGCTACTACTCGAGAGACCACGCGCCTGCGTCTCTTCCAATTCTCTCTACGGGACCAAGCTAGTAATTGGCTTGACCGAATTCCCGCCGGATCCATCTCAAGCTGGGATAATCTCACCACTCGTTTCCTCGCCTAATTTTTCCCACCAGAGAGAACTACCAAACTTAGGATTGACATCTTGATGTTCCAACAATGTCAAGGTGAAACTTTGTACGAGGCGTGGACTCGATTTAAGGACTTGGTCCACAAAGTCCCTCATCACGGCATTGATCTTTGGCTTCTAGTCCAAATCTTTTACGATCGCGTCAACTTCTCAACTAAGAAATCCATCGACCAAGCGGCCGGTGGTAAACTTAGTAAACTCACCGTGGAAGAATCGTGGGGTACAATAGAGGACCTTGCCTTCTATGAAAACGAATGTTGGAATGACCCCCGTGAATTGTCCAAAATTGATAAGGCAGTCTCTTTGCCCCCCATTAACTCACAACCTTCCAATCGTAGGACGATCAAACTTGAAGATCAAGCCAAATTCCTAATGAGCTCCTACGAGACTCCTAAGCTCAAGCCAAATAACTTAGGAAAATCCTACAAAAACCCTCCAAACATCGGAACTTCCACTAGTCTTGAGGGAATGGTGTCCAAATTCATGTCATCTCAAGAAGCTCGATTGACGCAACTTGAAGCCAATTTCAAGCAACGACAAAGCGAGATGAAAAACAAGATCGACACCCTCTTAAAAGCCTTCAATGGACAAAGGGATGAAACACATAAAAAAATGGCGGAGATGATGGACGTAGTGAAAGATTACACTAAGACGAAGATTACCGAGAAGGTGCTAGTGAGGAACGATGAGCATGCCACCCCCACTTTGTTTGTTAACGCCATTTCCATTACTTCCAATGAGGATGGAGCAGTTGAGAAGAAGGATCCAAAGAGCAGCAAGGATAGTAAGGATAAGAATAAGTCTCGGACTCATGATGAACCCAAATTCATCAAGCATTACCTTAAGCATGAGATCAATAAGAAAACAATCGATAACCAAGTGAAAAACTTTAGGTGCAATGATGTTCTTAGGAAAGCCCTCTTAGGTGAAATAGGAGAGGAAGAGTATGACACCATGCCTATTGGACCTATGTACGAGTCGATTCTGAGAAAGCCAGTAACTAAGAAGCAAGAGATCTCTGGGAACTTTGTAATTCCATGTAGCATATGTTAGACCCGTATCCCGAATACAAATAGGCCCCACCCTAGATGGAATTGACTAAGGACTTAACGGGATTAACCAGTCAAACCCGATGGTCAACCTAATAGTCAAACAATGTGTAACGTAGTTTTGGAAGTTAAGATGCATAACTTAAGGGACTAATGTTGCCTATTATTAAAGTGTTATTAGTAAGTATGTGGCCAAAATGGAAGCAATGGGACTTGAGGGACCATTTATGTCATTTTGGCAAAGTTGACCTCTACATATTTCTAGATAACTCTATCAACTTATTTCATTTTCCATAAATAAAATGTGTAAGTGTGTGTGTCGAATAAGAGAAATGGAGGGAAAAATATGGGTTGGTCATATAGGCCAATTGGTGATGAATTAAGGTTGTTTACCCTAATGTGAAGTCATAAAGAGGATCATTGCAAGGTGAGTAATCCTTAATTGTGTTTAATTGTAAATTTGAAAGTTAGGGTTCTTATACCCAAGATTGGGGGTTTTGGGTAATTGTGTTTTTAAACACTAATTATGATGTTAAAGTGTAATTGGGTAAAACCCCTTTGGTTGAATTGAAGGAAGATGGGTAAAATTGGGATATGATCATTATATGATCGTGTAAATAATTAAAGAGTTATAGTAATGATGGGATGACCTTACTATGAGTTAAAGTTGAGTAATTTATGGGTTGGATCATCATATAATCAAAATATGATTATATGATGATTAGAGGTTATTTATGTAATATTGTTATAGACATTCGATTATGTACTAAGTGCATGTTATAATTATGTGGTTAAGATGTTAGCTATGGAAAGTAAGGAAGATGGTGAAGGATGATGATGATAGCTTAGCTTAGAGCTAATGCAAGTAAATCGGCTATAATGTAAAGTTAAATGATTTCTATGCGTTACGCGTTATGTGGCTTATGTGCTAGATTGATGATTAGCTTGGTTAGTTGTGCTTATGTGATTATGAGTAAGATGCTAGTTATGTGTTAGACGAGAAAGGATTAGAGGAAATAATGGATAGGGCTTTAAGTATCCGAGGTATGTGGTTATGCTTTATAATTGTGATAGCGTGTTATGCGTGAATGAATTATAATGTTATATTATACCCGCTTTACTTACCAAGCATTCGTGCTTACGGTTTAAGATGTTAATGCTTTGTAGGTTGTTATGTGGTGATGATGGTAAGCTTGGGCTAAGGCTTACAGATTGCTAGTTATGTGAAAGATTGGAAGATTGGTAAGGAAGTAGGAGCTAGGTAGTATACCGAGCTCAATGTCGAGTTTGTACCCCCGTTGGTCTTATGATAGTTGTATGGTGTAGTCAAGTGTCAATTTGTATGTTATGATTGTCTTGATGAATTGGTGGCTAACCGTTGAATCAAAGTGTGTTTTAAGTGTTGTAGTCAAAGTTAAAGGGGTGTTTGGCATAAGCGTATTTATACCCATTTTGGGTTGTAAACGGGTCATTCGATTATGAAATAAGTTTATTATGTTATACTAATGATTTTGGTTGAGTTTGGCATGGTATTGAGTTGCTAAGAGTCGTTTGACATGAAATGGGTCAAAACGGGTTTTGGGCACAAAACCCATTACTTTGCAAAGTACTAATCCAAGGGTCGAATAGTAAATGTTTTTGGTATGGAAACGAGGTTAATGACGTGTCTAAGAAATCTGGAATGTTTAGTGGTCTAACGAGTTTGGGAACTATGCTTTTGGGGAAATGGGTCAAAAGTACATAACAAGGTTATGCAGAAAAAGGGGTGTTTGGGACAAGGTATATTTTAACCCATTTTGGGTCAAACGGGTCAAGAATGTTTGGATAAACAATGTATATGTTAAGTGTTTATAAAGTGTATAAAATATTTGGAGAACTAGTCAAAGTCAGTTTTTGAAAAATCATATCTTTTTAACGGTAAGTCGTCACGAGTCCCGCCACCCGGAGTTTCGAAGGTAATTGAGTCTATTTTCATTTAAAAATAGTTTCAAGGTCCAGATGTTTATAGATTTTCGTCAGCAGTCAAAAGAGTAACAGCAGGTCAGTTTCTGGACATGTATTTTCCGCATAAAAGTCAAAGTTTTTGTGTTATCGGGCACGGGGCGTAACAACATAGGTGACTTAGAGAACCTAAATGCCTTGGCCAACCAGGGATCCGATGTAAACATAATGCCGCTGTCAGTCTATAGTAAGTTGACTAAGGAGGAACCGACCAAGACCAATCTTAGACTTTCCATAGCAAATCATTCATATGTTTATCCCATAGGAATAGAAGAGGATGTCTTAGTTGAGGTTGCCAATATTGTCTATCCGGTGGACTTCGCAATTGTAGACATTGAGGAAGATAAAAACCTGCCATTAATCCTAGGAACACCTTTCCTAACCACCGCCAAGGGAACCATCAAATGCGGTGAAGGGATTATGATACTCAAAAGTGGAAAAGGACAAGTTAGGATACCCATTTTCCCGAGATATCCTTTGAAGATTACGGAGAAGGTAAAAGATAAGAATTCGCAGGTCTCCAATAATGCCGTTAAGAAGAAAATGGCTGAATGGGAAAATGGGCTTAGAGAATTCATGGTTCAAGGGTTAAATGCAACATTGTGGAAACGTGATAAAAAGTTAGGAAATAACTATACCACAATACCACAAACTCAAAAGAACCCTAAGGAATTTTTGAATGGAGAAAAGGTTCTTTTGTATAAATCAAGAATAAAAGCATTATGGGGAAGGAATAAGCCAAGATGGTTTGGACACCACAGGTTTGCTAATACACCACAGGTTTGCTCGGTTTGAATGAAAAAAGTACATACGGTCAAATTTTGCTCCAAGAAAATATGATAGTCCAATGATTTTGATCAGCTTAATACTCTGACTTGTTAAAAAATAAATATAAACTAAAAGTAAAATGTGTGATACTGTAAATACAAGTGGGCTTAGAGGGTAGAAGATGTAAAAAGTACGTCCAAAAGTGAGCTAGAAGGTATACGAATAACATAACGCAACTTAAAAAATATGTGGATGTATCGCTTGTAAAAATGAATAGGCCTCTACTCACTGTAGACAGGGGTGTCCTAAATCCGGACTCTACTAGGACCCGACCACGATCCCGACCTCGACCTGAACACGAATAAGGATAATCGGGTCGTGTTATTTGGGTTCAAATTCTAACTCGGGTCAATCGGGTCAACCTGATTAACCTTAATACAAAGTATAGCCGGGTATCGGGTTCAAAATAATTTTTCTATGCTGGTTTGGGTCAACCTGACTGGGCTGAGTAGGGTTTTTTTTTTTTTTTTTTTTTTTTTTTTTTTTTTTTTTTTTTATTTAATTTTTTATTTTCTATTTTATCATTTTATTTTATTTTTATTTTTCCCAATCTTTATTCAAAGAGCCAAGTTAAGTTAAAAGAACCATGTAATAAACTTGGCCCATTTCTCATCTAAATTTTGGTGTCCACTGATGTTGCATGGTTTGATAATATGCATAACTCTATTATAAATAAAATGGTCCAAGTTGTATCTATTTGTTATATTTTCATACATATATTGCATCATATTCATTGTGTTTGAAGTGTTAACGAATTCATTTTGGATAGAATCATTGGATTGGTTTCTCATTATTAACTCAACATGTTTTATAAGAATTACTACAGGAGTAAAAAGCTATGTGTATTTATTGTTCATATATAACTTATGCAACAAAAAAGTTATGTGATTTTTACTACTAAGTTTAAGAAATCAAATTATGTGATTTAGTAAATGACACAGTCTCGAACCCAATTTGACCCGACCCGATTAAACTCGAACTCGAGTAACCCGAGTTCAAATAAAGGTCTGTTCGGGCATGTTATTTTTAGCCTTGACTCAACATGAACCCGACCCGTTTAAGTCGAACTCACCCAATTAACACCCGAAGTGTAACATCGTGCATTAAACTCTAATGAAAAGTAGTTGTAGCTGAGTACTCTTAGTTGTATAGAGCTGGCGAATGGCGATGGTAGGGGCCAACAATACATGGCTAAAATGAATACAGCGCTTCCTTTTCATTGGACTGGTTGTATGATTTAAATGATGGGCCTCACTAGTCACCATCCAATTTACTGAGTTTACACAAGGATTTTTATTTTTTAAACCGAACTGGTTTTTTATGCTCAAATTAAATATAATAAAATCGTAAGAATTGCCTTCCAAAACTAACTGAACCAACTTTTGAAAATTTCCCCCAATAAACTAGACGGCCATAATTTTTTTTTTTACTTTTTCAAGAGAAGCCAAAAAAAAAAAAAAAAAAAAAAAAAAAAAAAAAAAAAAAAAAATCTTTTATTAACATTTGGATAATTCTGGTGACTCGCTTGCGCTGGGAGGTGATTAGCACACTCATCAAATTGATTGAGACACTCCAAATTAGAGTGTTTGGACATTTATACCTTTATATCATTTTTATATATTTTCACTTTGTAAGGGTATATATGTCCAAACACTCTAATTTAAAATGTCACGATCAATATGGAGAGTGTGCAAATCACTCCTCGCGTTGGCATCTTGTGATGATTAAGGTGTATAATAGTACAAGAAAGTGGTCACCGTGTCTCTTGATCTCACTGGAAAGGTGGCAACAAGAGTTGTCTCATATCTTAGTCATCTGAATAAGTTTGAATGGTACCTTATGCGTGTCTTAATTAATTAGGTAACCTGTCGATGTGGAATGGATATGGCATTGTGCAGTAGGTGTTAGGTACCGTATATTCACATGTATTGGTGAGACGTTTAGAGAATCCACGACGAAACAGGTTTTTTTTAAAATGGTTATTGCTAAATTTCAAGTTTTAATTACTATTGACATGATCACATTTTGTAAAAAGTAAAACTATGAATGATAGTAAAATATAACAATTGTAGTAACTATTACCTTAGAGCCATTTGCACAAAAATTTATTATATATTACGTTAAATTAAATGTGAAATATCCAACTTTTGTTATTCTCAACTAAATTTCAAAGTCGACTGTTCTATGTAACACAAGGTTTTTTGGAGTTTTGAAAGTTGTTACATGTCATATTTTAGTTGAACATTTAAAAGTTATTTCAATTAAAGCTATGTTTGATAATCTCTTTGGAAAAATAAAAGGAGCTTAAATTGACTTTTCTAAGAGAAAATATACTATAAAAAGTCAAGAATTTATTGTATTTTGATTTTTTAAGTGGCAACCATTAACCTGAAAATCATAGTATTGTTATTGACATGTATGTTGCTTATCACTTTAATATATAAACAAGAAATATTTCCTTTCTTTGATCTATGTGGGATGCAAAGTTTGACGGACTTTTATTTAAAAATGTACACATACATGTTATTTATTTATTTATTTATTTATTTATTTATTTATTATTATTTTTTTAACGGATACACATTTACACGTTGACTCTTGCATTTGTGTACGCCATTTATTTGTTCATTGTAGAGTTTGAAAACGGTTATATAGTCCACAACAATTCAGTTGTGGTGGAAATGATATATTGAATAGAAATGGCGAACCCATATAATTTTTGTATTGTGCAATGAATTTATGGTGGGATCATACACTCACGACAATGAATCACACAACTGATAGCCAAATAATAGAGAACGAAAAACACCTCAACACACCAACTTGTGTATTTAATAAAATCAAATCAAATGATATTTAATGAAAAAGAGAATATAAAAATGATTTTTTTTTTTCTTTTTTTTTTTTTTTAATAAGAAAGGCAACATTAAATAAACAACCACAAAAGAAAAAAGATACAATACATATTAGAGAATTGAACCATAGATCTTCGGGTTAGATTACACTCCACATACCAAATGAGCCGCTCTCCATAATGTAATTGCAAGACAAATACTTTGTATTGTACGAGTGTCGCTCTTCATATATTCACTCGTCAAGTGAATATACCGTGACTCTTGCTTAGTGCAGCAAGACCCAATGCCCTCATCTTTATGATGTTGTATAAGTGTACTTCCTTTGTCGATGATTAATATAAGCGTTCATTTAGCATCTAAAAGAACATTTGTTCGTTTGCCTCAAAACTCTGTTTGGGTTTGGCGAGTTTTTTATTAGGGCTCCTTAGGGTGACACATCTATCCATTTTTAGTAATTTTGGTGACATATGTTCGTTTGCCTTGTGTTCGATTTATTTTTAGATTGATATGAGTATAGGACAAAGTTGTCCCTCTCTTGATATCATCTCTAGTAATGTAGCCCGAATCACCTGTGTTGTGTACAAGTCGCCTCACTTCTTAGTCACATGGATAACACATGGATCAGTTTGAATGGCATCTTAAGTATATGTGAGTTGTGCAATTTGCAAGCCTAAAGTACCAAGTCATACCGAGAATTTTTAGTGTGAATAGTGGAATGATTTTCTTTTCGTACATGAGATGATTTAGCTTCTTGTTCCGTTTTCAAATGATGATTGGACTGTTGGGTAGGGGTGAGCATCGGTCCCGTACCGGACCGACCAAGACCGAGACCGAATTAGCCCAAAACCCTAGACCGAGGACCGGACCGTATGTGGTCGGTCCGGTCCGGTCTCGGTCGGTCCGGTTTAACAAGGCAACATAGTCTGTTTGTGGTCCGGTCTGGACCAGACCGACCAAGACCGAGACCGAATTAGCCTAAAAACCGAGACCGAAAACCGGACCGAATGTGTTCCGTCCAGTCCAGTCTCGGTCGGTCAGTCAGTCGGTCCGGTCGTTCGGGTGTTTTGCTCAGCCCTACTGTTGAGTTAGCTAACAAAAATACTTTGTGAACCATTCAAAATCCATTTTTCTTAGAAGGAAACTAAAAAAGTAAAACGTTGGCCATTCTTTTGTGACCGATCAAGTTAACCTCCAGGAACATCCCGCTTTGTTAAGGTCGGGCACGTATCCAACACGTAAGGTAAAAAAGGGTTAGAGTGCAAAACACTTTTTATTTAAGGATCATTGGGTTCCATATATAATCCAAAAGAACATTGAGGGCCACTGGCCACACCTTCATCTGTTTTCGTAACCTGTCACTGCATAATCAATATGGCATAGTAGTACAGTCGGTGTTACATATCATGAGGTGGATTTGTGAAACGATTCTATTATCACATATTCTAAAGAAAATATCTATGTAACAGCTTCTATTGATCAAAAGAAATTAAGAATGATAGGTATAGATAGATAGAAGATTACTAAATATTTAGTTATATAAACATACTAACTTCATGGCCCGCCCGATGGGCGGGCGAGTTTCTTAATTTTCTGAATATCTCTCATGTACAATTGGGGAGGTTCATTTAAAAAAAAAAAAAAAATACGAACATTTTATAAAAATTAAAGCTTGAAGATTGTTGTTGTATAGTTGCATAACCCACTAAAAATGTCGCATCTTTAAGTACCATAATGTATCCAAATACATGAGATCACATTATATAAAATAGAAAAATTCATCTTTTGTAAACTTCCAATATGTCCTTCATGATATGAGTTGAAAATGATTACACTCTATATTATAGAAAAATGCATCTTTTGTAGACTTCTCGTATGCCTTGATGGTTTACACGAGGGTCAAGTTGAATTAACCTCCCCTCAAATTTGTGTTCCTTTGTTGTTATATCCTTAAAACTTTCATCATTCACCTCCATTATGGGAAACTATTAACTGTCAATTTAATTGGGCAAGGTCATTAGTTTGAGCTCCTGAACACCCGATATTTCATTCGGGTTAATAATCTCAATTAAAATGTGTAATGTTCGTGTTTGTATTCTGGCTTTTAAAACTATTTTCGCAAAGGTGCACTTCGTACATGTTTTCTACCATATTTTTGTGTCAAAAAATTAAGCATGATCATATATCATACCTTTCTCTAGCAGTGTGATCTTGGATCCATGTTAGATTGTTAAGAATGTGTTACAAATTCTGCAAAGATTGTTAAAATATATGTTACAAAATCTGCGAAGATAATAACTCTTGTACATTCAAGCATTGATTAAATGAATTCATATCAATCACTTCTAGAACATGGCGTTGTAATGTAATTCAATATTAGGCTAACGATATTAAATTCTCGAGAACTTCATTGGTTACTTAGTGATTTAAATTGATCAGATGCTGCCAAACACATATATAATCTCCTCAAATCTAACATTCTAAACTGAGAATTATATAAAGTACCGTATTGCAAATATAGCCATAACCGAATCTATGCCATTAGTTGCTAATGTTCTGCTGTTAAATGGAACCGTAAAGTACTGAACTATTTTTCCTTTATTTAACAACTTCATAACTGACTAAGGTAGTGTTTGATAACAACTTAATGTGTCTTATTTGAAAAATAGGTAAGTTAATTAAGTCATCAAATGGATGTTTGTTTAGTGCTTAAAACTAACATGTGACTTTCTAGAAAAAGCCATGGAGATGAGGGTCTACAAATTAAGTCATCCCTTTTTTCCTAATTTTACATGTTTAACCTCCCACTTCTTAACTTTATTTCAAATAAAAGGGTATAATTGTAATTTTTACTAATTCAGACACTTTATTCAGCACACAAAACAAACAACCATTTATTCATCTACAAACAGACATCATATATCTAGACAGACACTTTAATTTAACAGGACTTAATAAAAAAACTAAACAAACAGGCCCTAAAACTTCATAATTCCAACCAATTAATCACTCAAAAAATCACGTATGTGTTCACTACATATAACGTCATTATAGTAAATAATTCACACTTCTAATATAAGTATGTTTGTGCTTATCATTGAATAGATTACCTAGAAATCAACTTGTTGATAAGGGTCAAAGCAAAGGTCAAATGGGTAAATAAAAAAAATGTAGCCAAAATGTAATTGGTCAAACGGGTCAGAAATCAACCAAAGATTAGTTTTGATGCTTGCTATTAAATCGTTATATTTATAATCAAGATTGTTTTACCTTGTATACTGAACTAAAACCTCCTTGCCCGAGCTTATTATCGGTTGAAAACTTTCTAGTTGCCTTAACTACTTCATTGAGGCTGAAGAAAGATAGGTCCGAATCTTGCATTTGGTCCTTGTTTACTTGAGCTGATAAAATGTGAAAACACAGACGGTACAACTTACTTCATTATTAACTGTGTTCCATTGATTGCAGAAGCCGACTTCTTGCTTTCGTGTTGCAATCGGTTGATAATCTTTAAACCACTCACATACGTTCAGGCGCAGCTTAAAAAAGTCTAAAATCATAGACTAAAATACTTTACGATATTAGTTATAAAGTTTAAAACTACCACTTACTTTTGAAACCTTTCGCTCAAATATGTCAAACTTGTTTAGATGCATGAAGGATGTTTTCTGCATAGACCAAAAAACATAAGCAGTCCTCATCAAGTAAGAACATCATATAGACATTTATGATTTGAAGTCATGAATATTATTAACACATAACCCCTTATATAAATTATTCTGAAAGAATAAAAGTGTTGAAGAACCATATGATCCTAACCTCTAAACATTTTTGCTTTAGGACCCATTCAAAAAGTTCTTACGTCTCCATCATTCGGTTCTCATTTTCATCTTCAAATAAAGTTTGATTGTACCTGGAGAAGGTTAAAATATTTGGCAATATATACTCTAAAAATGTCTGTAAAATAACTTTACTCGCTAATACCGCACAAAATATCACAGCTGTTACACCCTCAAATAAATGAATCAAGTTCCAGTATGGATGAATGAATTTAAGAACTTGACAAGATGGAGTTAATGGGTCAACCAACTCATCCCAGCCCTTCTTGACCAGTACTTAGAAATACATATTTCAACCCGAAACATTTGACCCCTTACCCACTTGTCCACCCCTCTATTAAGTATTAACAGCTGCTCAACCTAAACACCAGTATTAGATTTCACTTACATGGAAAACATGTTCTTCGATGCAGAGACAAATATGTCAAATTATCTACAATCACCAGGGTATTTTTCTATACTAATATCTTACTAAAGTAGTTAAGGGATGTCACTACAATGAGTAGCCATGCATATTTTTTACTGCTAAAAGAGAATACATCAAGTAGTTTTACCAAACACTATAACGAAAACAATGTGACCAGTTATCAAAATAGGGATTCAATTTCTTATATAATTTTTTTATGCTAAGAGGGAATACATCAAGTAGTTAAGGGATGTCACTATAGCATACGTCATTTCTTCTCACAAAAAGCCCATGAAACAATTTCCTACTATAACATTTTCTATATTTGTGCTTTAAATTATGACTACCTCACCTATTCTGACTTTTATTTCATGTCTCTTCTTTTTCAGACCCTTGTTGGAATCGATCAGTGGATCACATTGCTTTGCCGTTATGCCCCATTAGTGCCCATTGTCCTTATAGGGACTAAATTAGGTTGGCGGTTCTTTCTTTACCTCAGTACTCGCAAAGCTATCGCATTTTATATAATTAATTCGCAAATCAAGATAAATGTGTCTTAGCCAAAGACATAAACGTCATAAGTTTTTTAATCAAGGGTCCTAATTTAACACTTGCCACCTTCGCTATAAGTATCAAAACTTTCTTATATGGAAACTGATGCCTTGTAAGTTCATTCTTTTCGAAATCATGAATAAAGTTTAGCGCATTTGTTATTGCAGATTTAAGAGAATAGAGTAAATTATTAATGGACTATCCAGAGGTTTGTACTATATCGACGTCACGGGTACCAAACCGTATATAGATCTTGCAAGTGTACAATAAAAGAGGCTATGATTGCTAAACCGGAAAGTAAAAGGATCGGTACTACAATTAGAAACATAAGTTGTACAAAGATTGAATCCCAAGCACCCTTAAATATGATTGGATAAGTACCTTGTATCAAGTCTGCACAATAAATTTTCATAGAAGTAATGCCTCTGTTATAATATCTCTCATTTCATAGAAGTAGTGCCTCCGTTATAATATCTCTCACGGGTTATATCTGCAAAATATTACATTTTTGTTAGTCTAAAAAATTCTTGCTTAGAAAAATGTCTTTTTGATCATTTCATATTTAGGGAGATTGTATAAGAAGGCCATGAAGTATGCAACATTTCTCATTAAGGCATCCTAGCTATTGAAACTACTTTCAGTCACCAAATTATGCATCTGGTTCATTTAATACCAAATCGAGCGGTCCAAAAACTGATGTTCATCATTCCGCATGTTTTTTTATCCGATTTGATATAAACTTAGATGTATATATTCTTGGGTCACCTGTAAAGTAGTTTCTATAGTCGGGTGGCGTTGATCAACTGATTATTACGCCAGTCCAAAAAGCACATCCAAAGCACTGTAATTTACAGTCTGCTATATTAGAGTTAATTATATTCCCATAATCATTTCCAAACACTTATAGATGGTAATATCAGAGTACAAACTTTGTAGATTTGAAAACCAAAAAAAACTTGATTGAGAAAACGAATATTAAAAGACTATGTCTGACTTTACAGAAAAAAGAATATAGAATTGTGTGTTTTTTATCACTTAAGCAAAAGAGTTAACAAAATGAATACTGAAATCAAGGGTAGTGTCCAGAGACTAACCTTATCAAAGCGGCATCCCTACAATACAATGTTACACACCCAAACATCTGGTTATTATAACTTAGTACGACATAAGCACATCCAAAAATTCAATCACTATTTTCTACAAAATGTTCAATCAAAACGTTCTTACATGGTAGTTGTGATAAGCTTTTACCCACTATGATAATCGTATATGCAGTTAGCCTATTATCATCATGGTTGATGCAATACTCACTTAAATAAAAAAGTAAGTTTTTAAAGAGAGCCTACAAAGTTACCATAGTGGATTTGATGAAGTTAAGATTGCATTTTTAGCCTTTTCGGGCCATTGGCTATGCCAACGTATCTCCATAAAAATGAAACTCACATGACCCACCTGAAAAAAGATCAAAATATGCTAACTTTAAGAATGCAAGCAGATGGTATCAACAGGTTGTTGATTCGCAATTATCATTATTTCCTTTCTTTAACCAATATAGGAAGAAGATATTGAAATTACCAGTTTTGTAAGATACTTTCTTTATTCGATTGTAATCACTTTCATCTTATAGTTCCAGTTTTGTGCTCTTCTGCTAAAAACAATAAAAGTAACATGTTACCATCTTTTTTTCATGCCTAACAATATAAATACCAACTAATAAATGTAACCTTCACATGGGGTTGATTTCAAAACTAAAATCAATAATCAAAATCCATAAAATACATACAAAAGTATTCCCTAATTCATCAAACATAAAAGAAATGGTAACCTAATTTCGATTTAACAAAACATAAACTAAGAGTAAAAATTACCTGGATTTGTGATGGTAATGATTTTGAATAATGAATCAAAATAAATTGATTTGGAGATAATTTTTAAGTTAATTCGAATCATGGGATAAACCGATTTTTTATTTGGTGAGTTTAATGTAATGAATCGAGACTTGTTTTTTTTATTAAGGATTCTCATAAGTACTCTTCACCGATTCTGTAGGTTTATTTTTGGGGATAGGAATTGGGGGTGATAGGAGGCGTAAGAAAGGCGTGTGTTTTTTGCAAGGTGGATTTTCACGTAATTGTTTGATGACAGCATGGCATTTTTTTTTATGCAAAGTGGCATATGTGACTTTTACGTAATTGTGTGATTTTCATGTAATTGTTTAATCGGGGATTAATCGGATTGGAGTTTTTATATACAAAATTGTAATATTAGATATTATATTATATTATATGTATGAGATAAGCATAGGCCATCAAAGTTCATATATTTCAAGTGTTCAAATATAAACATAATACAAAATTCTTTAAAGTTTAAAGTCAAACATAGATATTATTCGGTTTGTTGACAATTTTTAAGCGATCTTTGATCGATTTTGTCCGATTAATCGGTTTGTTGATCGATTTTTAAGCGGTCTTTTACCAAACCGATTAAATAGGCCGATTATGATAAATCAAAGCGCTTAGTGAGCGATCAGCGATTATACGAGGATTAATCGGCCGCCTGGACCGATTTTTACAACAGAGCTGAAGATCATGGGATATGAATTGGGGGTGATAGCAGGCGTGAGAAAGGCGTGTGTTTTTTGCAAGGTGTGATTTCCACGTAATTGTTTGATGACAGCATGGCATTTTTTTTTATGCCAAGTGGCATATGTGACTTGGCAAGTTTCTCTAATATATATGGGGAGATGGACAATCTTTGTAAATATAAATCATTATTTTCAAGTGACAACAGATACTAAAAAAGTCAAGAGCATTATATTCATTTTCAAATACATTTAAGTCAGTGAAGTATGAGGTTTGAAATTTTTAGATTGAACAACTTCATCAACACTTGTATCTAAATTGGATGATGGCACGTCTACGTTGGGGTTGGCGTAAGTTCCTTCAAGTTAGGCCCATTGTTCGTAAGTTTATTCTAGACATGTGTAATACTCGTTCTCTTTAGCGGTAATAAGTTCCTTCAAGTTAGGCCCATTGTTCGTAAGTTTATTCTAGACATGTGTAATACTCGTTCTCTTTAGTGGTAATATGAGTTGGGGTTGGCGTAAGTTCCTTCAAGTTAGGCCCATTGTTCGTCAATTTTTCTGGCATAAATTGGGTGATGGCACGTCTACGTCCATTTGGTTTGATAGGTGGAGTTCGATTAGTCCTCTTAGGGATATTCTTTCTCCTCGTGATATCACTCGAAGTGGCTATTCGTTATCGAAAAATGTGGCTGATTTGATTCGTGATGGTGATTGGGATTGACCTCCGAAGTGGGCTAATCAATTCCCAGGTATTTTCAATCTTGCCACTCCCCATATTATCCCTAATGTCCCTGATGTAATTTGTTGGAAGGATGATTTTGGGTTGATCCGTCCATTTTCTGTCGGAGTGGTTTGGAACACGATTAGGGCGTCAAGTAGTGAAGTGATTTGGACTAAGGTGGTTTGGTTCTCTCATTGTATCCCTTGTCATGCTTTTCACCTTTGGCTCGTTGCTAAACGCAAGTTAAAGGCGCATGATATGAAACAATGGGATGTTGGTCGTAATGCTAACTTAAACGTGTTCCAATGTCCATTGTGTGAGCGACAACTAGATTCTCACAATCACTTGTTCTTCGAATGTGTTTTTGCGTCTCAGGTTTGAAATCATGTTAAAGGTCTTGCTGGTATGGCTCATATTTCCCATATGTTTAAAGATATTCTTAATTGGCTCATTACTCTATCTAAGTCACGTTCGATCAAAGGTGTTCTTCCAAAACTTGTTCTTGCTGTTATACGTACTTTATTTGGAAAGAACGCAATCTTCGGCTTTTCCAAAAAAAGAAGAGGACGGTTGCTCAAGTAATTGAAGTTATTATTGCTACGGTTTGACTTAAACTCCTCTCGTTCAGGTTCAAGAAGTCGAAGCATGTGGATGTGCTCATGGAGAAGTGGAAGATTCCTATATCACTTGTTCATGATGCCGGTTAAAGCTTAATCTTCTGTTTTATTCTGAATTGATTTTGTTGTTGGTTAGGAATATTGTTATTTCGAGTTTGGCATGTCATTCTCGGTAGTTTGGTTTGAAGCACAATTGATGCGTGTAGTTTGTAAAAGTAAGTGTGGCATTCAGCCATGCTTCTTGTACTTATTTGGTTTTTTGAGTAATGTATTTTACCATGGTAATAAACCCTTTAACCCAAAAAAACAAGGGTGGGGTCAACGCGCCCCCTTGCGGGGTCAAAAGGAAGAGCCCCTTGCTGGAGCGACTCTTCCCGTCGAATCGTTTTTCCCATCAAAAGACACACTTTTCCATGAAATGGTGTGACTCTTCCCGCCAACCTTTTTTAACGGAATATAACTAACTTTTGTTTGGGTTACATAGACCATAATTGATCTCTTTTAGAATACAACAAACATAACAACTTTTTATGTATTGCTTTGATTTCTCCTCCCTTAGAAACAAAGTGTGATTCTCTAAATTATCCGTTTGAAAATTTCGTGATACCCAAGGAATATAGGGTCGAATTACTTTGAAAGTGATTTTAACACGATTCAAAGAATAGATGAGGATTATTATCACTTACCCAATTACACAAATCATTAAATCAAACTTTTAGTGACACTTTTTATTAAATGTATGTAAAAGATCAAAATTTTAAGTTTTAATGACACTTTGTGCAAAGAATATGTGTCATAAGGCAAAATATCTATCCATACACTTTATTGTGTCACTATAATTAGAAATTTTACCAATTTCACTTTTACTAACACTTTTTAAGTGTAGGTAAACACCAAAATATCTAGTGAATTTTTTTTTAACTGACATGTCTATACACTAGTGCGACATTTTTTAACTTTAAATGACACCCTTTTTGTCACTAAATGACAATTTGTAGTGGTGTCTATACCATTTATTTGTTTATTATAGATCATTATTCTTTGAAGCTACTTTATATAGTGTGAAAGTTTAAATAGGCTTGTTCAGTGATGACAAACATTGGTTTAGAGATCCTCTAATGCAACTCATTTTGTTTATCTAGAATTACATGCCCCGAAAGTCAAATAAGTGTTCTACGATGCACGTAGCTTAGTCCAAGCATTCTATATGATACATATATACCGTCCTTGTCATATAAGAGATTTTTTTTATAAATATAATAAATTGGCAATCTTTGTTTGAGTTGAAGAATGATAAATATAATAGGTGCCACGACTCGTTTTTGTATCGTGTCACGGCAAAATCACTATGGCATTGTACGGTAGGGGTTAGGTGAGTTCAAGTGCACCATTGAAATGTTTAGAGATTGAAATGGACACCAAGGACGAGGGTTTTTTTTTAGAGTATATGGTGTCCTAAGATATGGACAATCATTTTAAATAAATAGTTTGGACTACGTAGCCATGAAAACAAATACAAAAAATGTCCAAGAATTTAATGTTTGTTTTCCTGAAGCAAGTCTATTCACGAAGTTTGACTTCTATTAGTTAGTAATCAATTTCGTGAACAACCAAGTCCCAGGAAAACATGGTAATCATGTATGAAGATCATTTACTAGAGTATAAAAAAGAGATGTAGGTATTGACTCTAGCCTTTTTATATACCATTTATGTGTTCGATATACGGAGTTATTCGTTGAAGCTTCTTTGATAATAGTGCAAAACTTTTAATATGGTTATTATGTCGCAGTGCAATTGAATTCAGATATTCTCTTGAAGGTTTACTCTCACATTTTCGTTCTTTTTTGTTAGGTTGTGGTCGAGGAGAAAATCAGCGATAAGGCAGGGTTTCGTGTTTCTTGAACAACGAGTCGAACATGTGTTGGGATTTTAGAACTAAGTTAACCATTAACCTCTACGAGTACACAACGGATATGGATCTAGTATTTGCAATTAGGTTATTGTTATGGGTACAAATGAGAAGAGTCAAACAAAGTCAAATTCAAGGAAAGTCAAACAACATAACTGCATTTCCCGCCAATAATTTACACTCATCATTTCTGTATAAATACATTCACTTAGTTTCATTTTACATTTAGCTAATCAATTGTAATCCAAACTCTATCTTGTACAATTCATCTTCTGAATAACAAATCCCTTTGATTTCAATTCGAGTTCTTATCTTACAATCTTGAGAATTCCTGTTGTTATCATGATCTTTCTTCATTTCTACTTTTGATTTTTAGAAAGATCATAACAAGTGGTATCAGAGCCACTTTTCTGGCTAGATTCATCCATTCTAAATTCTGTTACAAATTTTCTGATCACCTATAAATACCACACTCATCCACCAAGAACCACCACTTCATTTCTTGCAATTCCCAATCACAAACACACACATAATGATCCATTTTTCTGTTTCACTACTAGAAAAAAGAGGCTTTTAGACCGGTTCTCAGACCCTTTTAGACCGGTGCTCGAGCAGGTCTAAAAGGTAGGAGGTCTAAAAGATAAACACACATATAGACCGGTGCTTCAACCGGTCTAAAAGACTCGTTATATAGACCGGTGCATCAACCGGTCTAAAAGACCTGTTATAAGGTCTAAAAAACTCGGTATATAGACCGGTGGTTATAATAGAAACCGGTCTATATGTGTATTTTTCTTTTAAAAAAAATCTTAAAAGCAATTCTGAATAGCTTTCTTTATAAAAGTTCCAGTAGGGAATCCCAAACAGCCCATATCTGGCCATAAATTCATTGGAAGTTCATACAAAACTGGGAACAATATACAAAGTGTGAAAGTAATCCCAAATCAGTTGCTCTATTTGTGTCAGCAACATGTTTGATCGCTTTCTCCCACTCTTCTTGTTTTTGTTCGTATTTCTTCAATATGATTTAAAAGACCTCTGCATCAAGGAACAACAATTTATGAAAATGTAACTCACAACATCTACCAAAGGGTGTTTTATAAGTCCTGTTAATAAGAAATCCAAACAGCCCTAATATAATATTTTATAAGTAGTTTCTGTAAGGCCTTACACTTGAGTAATATGTCTGCTCTCATGATTTCCCCATCGAATTGTAAGTCTATCTCTATAACGAACTTTTAGCGCCACTAAGAGTGTGACAGTCTCCACTGAATAATACCCATATCTGCAATATCAATCTGATTAGAACAGTCTTAAAACATTCACCTGTTTGAACAGCTTCTTCAGCTTTAAACTGCACAAAACCATAACCCTTTGACTGACCGGCACCATCAGTCGCTATCCCATGCTTATTTTGGTCGGATAGCAAATAATGATCAACGTACCTTAATAAAGATGTTTGTTGTTCCACTTTTACGAATGCTTGGATCCCTGTGAGAATACATGATGCAAATTGGCTTTCCATTCACAACAGCAAATTTCATCACATCAATGGCCCTTGCAGCTGCCATAGAATAGAAATAAAACTTAGATCATTTACTACAGAAACCGTACAGAACTGCTAGATGCAATATAACTTAGACAATTCTCACCGGTTACAGAATTTATGAAAGAAAAAAAAATACTAGCAAACACACTCACATAACCATCTTTTAATTATCCACCAATAACAACAAAAGATGAATCCAACTGAAAGAAAAATATCAGTTTAAATTATCCGCAAGTGGAAGTTGCACAAATTCGAATAGGACAAGAAATGTAGCACTTGTAACACCTAACACAAACACTAATGACACTACTTTAGAACCATTATTGTCTAAACTATCCACAACAGGTTTCCATATGAATGGCATCACTCCAATCCTCACTAACATCAAACTATTAGCCAAGTATATCAATAGCGTCACTTCAACATTTAACAATACAACCATTAACGCGACGCTATTATGACAAATCATAATGAGTGGATACACATTTTCAAAAAAAGGATTACCTCCTCAGTGCTACTGTCATAACCAATTCAATTGGTAAGTAGATATCATCCACCTATAACGTCTATACAGAGTCCAAACATATATCATAATATCATATATTCCATGTGCTTTTAATCCATCAGACCAAGGTATTATAAAATAATATAAAATTTGGATTTGTATATTTATAAAAATAGGAGTGCTAGAATGGCTGCAATTTGATTCACCATATGTATCTATGAAAGCAAACGCTCACATCTTTCTAGTGTTTAATGAGTTACAAGTATAATCATTCAAGATAACTTTTTCTTAATATAAATCTAGCATCTCTTTTTAACTGTGACACCGAACAAGGATATAAACTACAGTAATAAAGAATCATGAAAATTTTATTTAAATAATGTGCAAGTGTATCTCTGTTACCTTGACAACACGGCATTGTTCTTTATGATCAATGGAAACAAAATCTGATATTACACTTACAGGGATCGAGGACGGCAAGACCAAAGTACACCCACGACTGCTAAATCTTTTATCGTCTCCAATTTTAGTTCAACATGCTCGAGTTCACAAAGTTGCGACTCAGTTACCCTTATTTATCAAAATAACATGTATTAATAACATGTAATAAGGAAATAAGCATTGAGTGCGCAAAAAAGCTATTTAGACATGTGTTTTTCATAGGAGGTCTTTATAAGAGGGTCTAAAAATCCTTTTTTGTAGTAGTGAATCAGACTTGAAATACTTACCAATTAAAAGATCAGACATGATAAGAAACCATACGTACCAATCAAAAGGCGACGGCCCATCCGTACATTTTGGGAGAATCTTTATAGATCACCAGAACACTGAGACCATTGATTTTGATATTTTGAGTGGAGACGAAAAACAACAATACAATAAATGTGACCTTCGGAATGATCTTGGTAGCATTTTGCAGAAACCTCTCAATTGCCTCATTAGCCATGGTATTGCTTGCCTTTGGTTTCTAAAATATATGGAAATTTAGATAAGCTAGAATTTAAGATAACCAATTTAGATGATGTGTCCATCTAGAATATTAATTGCTTCAGAAAAAGCTAGAAATATCTCATACAACATGATTTAAACATTTTAGTAAGAAAAGCAACCTAAGTGTCCATGTGTTTAACATATTACTTCTAAATGCTAGCCACCACTGATTTATTCCATTACAAAAATTCATACAGAAAGTAGATGGTGTTATCAAAAAACTACACTTGAAAACCAAGGATTTACTTCGTAAACAAATGACATTGATCCAAGGATTTATTCCGTTGATTAAAACCATATTAGTCTACAAACCAAGGTCAGTTCCTTAAGGACACAAATTTGAATTATATAATTGCGTAGTTTAACAGTGGTTAAGTAAACATAGGTCTTTACTAGATGTTTTCACAGTGACAAGTCAAATGTCGGTCAACACATGTTAATTTGAATTAAAGTTGTATACGTAATACATTTGGGGATGATCGTGATCAACGGATACATGGGAACCCACCATAAAAAGAACGAGTGCATAAATAACCAATGACATCCTATTCTTTTTATCACCTTAGTATCAGCTTTCTAATGATTTTCCTACCACCCTAACCAGACAATCAACTTATTGAAAGTAAAATTTTTATGGAGTAGTTACATAAGATAACTGATGTGCAATCATATTCATATTCAGCGAGAGTGTTTACCATTGTTGAGGCTACTTTATTACCACAAATCAAGTTAGCTACTACTTTCTGAGGCCATGACTCACACTCACCATACTTAGCAGATACAGTTGAGTATGAACATCTTAACCCTTCTGTATCAACCTTGCAAATCGGCAAAAAAATCATTACAGCGCATAACTATAACATGACATTCAAATCAACCTAGACCTCTATGTAGAAATGTGGAATCCATTTTTCATTTGGGTTTCACCACATAACATTATCGGGTTATCGGTTTCGGGTCAAAACAACCCGGCAAGATTTTTTTAACCTGTCCTGATAAGTCTTGTCAGGTTCGGGTCGGGCATAACAAAACGTTTGAGAGTGTTTTTTAAGGGCTTAATTTGCTTATTAAGTAGTAACAACAACAAGATACCCATTCCGCTGGGGCAAATTTGCTTATTAATAAGCATATAGCAAACTGGGAACTGCTTACTTTTAAGCATAAGGTTACTCAAACACCTATTGGTCCACAATCCCTATATTTGCATATTCATATGTCAACAATCAACATTTGACACACAAATATTATGAATTACTGCTTAATCCAATAAAAATATAACAAAAACTCACAAATATTCTACTATTAATCTGAGTTGCAACATAAATAAGTTTAATGATGACATCAAGATTACTCACCGATTAAGTGGAGCTGCGTCGACGGTGAAGTGGTAAAGGTTCTAACGGTGGTGAAGTGGAGTTGCACCGATAGTAGGGTAGGTGACGGTGGCTGATGGATGGTTAGGGTTTGATAGTACCTTAGATCTAGAAATTTGGTGACTGTGTTTTTGTGGGAAGAGTGAAAATTTTGAGGACCAAATAAATGAAATATTTCCCTCTCAAAATTTTTAGACCGGTGTCTTTAATTTCCACCGGCTTTAATGTGTTTTAGCATTTAGACCCGTAGATATGTAAGTAACACGTCTAAAAGGCTATTTTTTAGACCCGTTTATTTTATTTACACCGGTCTAAATGTATTTTTCTTATTTAGACGGGTGGAAATCAAAGTAACCGGTTTTAAAGGTTTTTAGAAGGGCTAAATTATCATTTAGACATGTGTTTTTCATAGAGGGTCTTTATATGGAGGTCTAAAAGACGTTTTTTGTAGTAGTGTTTCTTGAATCCGTTCTGTTAATCATTTACAAGTTTGTTACATTTTGTTACAATCAGTTACTCTCTATTCTGTTCTTGATTCTGTACCAATAATTATGCCTAGTCAAACTCGTTCCAGTACCAGTGATGGTGAAGAAGATGGCCTAAGGGACACCATAGCTAGGCTTATGAGGGAAGAGATGGAAAAACTGAGGGCAGAAATGAGAGCTGCAACTGTTACTGAAAATCCAGCACTGGTGGTTAGGAATCTTGGGGATAATTAGAGACAAAACATGCACTTTATCAGGGTTACTAAGATTGAATTCCCTAAATTTGGTGGTGGTGATGTGAGAAACTGGATGTTTAAGTGTGAACAATTCTTTAGAGTGGATAATGTGCCTGATGAGAACAAGGTAAATCTGATCTCTATACATCTTTATGATATTGCACTAATGTGGCATAGATAGTTAATGAGGCTTTTGAATGATAATGTCACTTGGCTTGTGTATAGAGAAGCAATTTTAGCAAGATTTGGGGTTCAATATGATGATCCTTTGGCTGATATTAAGAAATTGAAACAAAGAGGCTTAGTGAATCAGTATCTTAATGCTTATGATAGATTGCTGTGTAGAGTAGACTTGACAGAGGAACAATCAATGAGTTTTTTCTGTGCTGGTTTACAAAGTGAGATTGAATTGGCTGTTAGAATGTTTAAGCCTAAAAATTTAGCTAAATTGTATGGTTTGTGTATGCTACAAGAATCTCAACTGAATGCTATTAAACAGAAAACTAGACCACCATTGCTACCTACACCTAGAGACAATTACTCTAACAATAATGTAATCAACAGTCCCAAACCATTAGCTTTACCTGCCCCTAATGCTAATTAGAGAAACAAACCTTCAACTTCACAATCTGTACCATTTAGAAAACATTTAACTCAGAAAGAATTGGAAGAGAAAAGGGCTAAGAATTTGTGTTTTTACTGTGATGACAAGTATACACCAGCCCATAAGTGCAATGGTCAGGTGTATTCATTGGAGGTTAGTGCTGGGGATGAAGAGGAGGAACAATCTGTTAGTGAGGAAATTGGAAGGGAATGTTGGGAAGAAGAACCTATTTGGCACCCATCACAACCCTTAGACCAAGAAGTAGTTCCACAGATTTCATTGAATGCTATATCAGGAGTATACAGTTACCAAAAAATGAGAGTCAATGGGTATGTAAGGAAGTCTGAGTTACACATTTTGGTAGATTCAGGAAGCACACATAATTTCTTAGATATTGGTACAGCTAAAAAGTTGGGATGCGAGATTAGAAAAACATGGCCATTGCAAATCTCTGTAGCTGGAGGAAGAACATTGATGTGTGATACTATATGCCCAAAATTTACTTGGACCTTGCAGGGTGTGAAATTTACTACTAATTCCATGGTATTACCTTTGGGGGGTGTGAAATGGTGTTAGGAGTTCAATGGTTATCCACCTTGGGGGAAATTAGGTGGAATTTTTTGGAGTTAAGGATGGCTTTTATTTACCAAGGGAAGCTCATGACTCTTAGAGGAACCAAAAGGTCAACAGCTCAATGGATGACTGGTAGGCACTATGAGAAGGTTTAGTGTGATACTATGGCTCTTTGTGTGTATCCAAGAGGAATGTTGAATGCTATGTGTAAAACCCTAAAATCTAAAACACTTGAAAAGACTATTTTGCCCCTGAAAATTTAAAACTTCTAAAATGCCTAAAATACGTTAATCTCATTAAATATGTTTCTAATCTAACCCGCAAATATGTAATTTGAGTAAGTAAATAAAACGACATACACTCACAGCTAAAATATGAAAAACGCATGTATATATTTTTGCATTGGGCCGAAAATCTCACAAATTGCAAATCAAAGACTACACTTGAATAAAGGCCCAACTAAGCTTGGGTTTGGCCCATGTCCCTCCCCCTTGGAACCGGCAAAACAAACCCACAAAATTCCCTCCCCCTTATTTTCTTTTGTACGCTCCACAAAAGTTTAACACATAAACCCTAATATCAAAAGTGGCGGCATCCTTCTTTTTTTTATCTCTTCCATTCGATCTTCAAGCAAACAAGGGGTTGCGATGAGGAGGTTGCTGTGGTCGAGGGTTCTAGTTCAAGAGGGTGGCTGATCGTGGGTTCTAGTCTAATGGAGGGGGCTGCCTTGGGTTACTTCTGGTCGTGACCTCCTAGGGCATCAAAAGGGGTCTTGTATTACTTGTTTTGCTCTTGTTATCTCCTCCTTATCCCACGCTACTAAGGTACCCTCCTTATCATCTTCTCTTCTCATTTGATTCATGAACCTGGTCGTTAGTTAAGCACCATACGCATGCTTTTGTATACATAATTCATGTCACGATAAATATCAAAACCTAAACACCATGGTCATTTATATGTAACGAGTTAAGAGTTTTAAAAACCTAATCTAAGTGTTACATAAATTCATGAAATCACACCATAGTTATGTCTATAAGAGTACATCATATCGGTCATTTAAATCAGGTTGTGTAGCTACATGGGTCATGGGTGCGTTTGGGTAGGTTAAACATGTGCTTATATTGGTTTTAATAAACCCTAAAACTGGACAGCATCATATGTCGAATTTGTGTGTGTTATAGATCCAATTTTATAAGTTCAATAATCTGGGTTTTTGTGGTAAAAGTTTATTTTATGTCTTAGTTAAGTTTTCCAAGTGGTTTGGTCGAATTTGGAGTTGTCTAAGTCGTATTTTTGAATTTTACAAGATCAAGTGTCAAAGCTGAGAAAACGGGTCTGAAATTTGGTTGGATTGTTTGATTTTTCACTTTCAAACCATAATGAATTGGGAGCTCTCCTTTTACAGGATTGACATTTAGGATATAAATGAATTTCTGGGAGTTTTGGTAATTTTTCCAGGGTGTCTAAACAGGTCCAATAAGTGTAAACTTTTAAGGTGTATTTTCTGATTACTTTCTGGACAGGTCTGGACTTGTTATTTTCCATAGGCCATTTGGCATAGAGATAGAACCCACCAATTTTTAGAGACTCTTTTAACTCATATGGGAACCCCTGGGATTTTACTTGATTTCATTTGAGCTAAGTAAGTATTTTATAAAAATCGCTAAAGTCTGGTCCAAATATGAGTTTAAGAAAATGAAAGATAAAAAAAGGATATCAATAAGTAAAACACTTACACATGCATAAGAAGCTTATAAAATGAGTATATAAGTAATATATGAGATCAAATCATGTAGATACGTTGAAGGAGATACGACGTAGCTTCCCGGTGTAACTTTCTTGTTTGCTTTGATTTCGTTGCTAAGGTACAGATATTCTGACCTTTTCAGTAAAGGTTTCTCATGATTTTTCTTTCTTTGGCCTTTCTCTTATGTTTATTAGGGTTTCCTATGCCATTGCTATGAATCCCTTCTGTTTGTCTGAATCTCTGTTTGTCTGAACTTCTGTTTGTTGAACCTTGCTATATATGATTTAGACTTTCTGATTTGGACCTTATGATTATGAACCTTCTGATATGTATTTCTGTTTTGACCTTTATGATTACCTATGATCTGTGTCATTTCTGACAATCTGTTTGACCTAAGTTAGTTTGACACCCGAGCCATTATTTCACTAGGCATGGGGGTTCCATGTCCGTGTCAGTGATGCACCTCTGACATGACTCTAGGGCAGTAGAGTGATGTTCTGCCACGTCCCTTGATGGTGGAACATATTTTGTATATGTAAGGTAGGGGCGTATGGATGCATCCTAGATCTGTTCTGTATCTGATATGTTATGCTATGATATGATTTGTCTGGTGAATGATGTCGTGTGCAATACGCGTCTTTACATTCTGGGAGCTAGCTACTCCATTGGTTACTAAGGTCTGCCCTCCTATTATATATGGTATTCCGAGGTCACCCCTCCGAATAAAATGGTTATTTATGATATGATATGATATGATATGTTTCTGGGCTCGTGGTAGATTTCTGACAAACCTTACACTGTTGATATACTTATATTGTACCATCTGTTTACCCCAACGCACCATACTCTGTATTATCTGTTCATTACTCAGTACTCTTATATGACTCACCATACTACCAAGATATATATATATATATATATATATATATATATATATATATATATATATATATATATATATATATATATATATATTCTATTGCTTTGATCTGTCACACTCTCATTCCGTTGCTTCAGACTATCATTCCATTCACGTACCGGTTTATTATATGTTTATTGAATTTGATTATGCTATTCATGATTATGTGACTACTGATTACCCTACTATGATATGATTAATAAATGGTTGTCTGATTTACCTGTGGTCATCTAATGATATGTAATCTTACTGTTATGTGACCCTCTGATTTGTCTGTTTATCATGTGTATTTCGTTCAGTTATGTTTATGGGCTATGATTATCCGTTAGGATTCTTGTCTGCTGATTATTGACCTGCTATGCTACATTACTGCTTATATTTCTGTTGAATTGGTAAATGGTTCATCGTATGTGGTCTGGCTTGTTAACTTGTTTAGTTGTTGTATTAGGACCTTGTTTAGATAATTCATTCATTTATAATGTTCGTTCTGTAATTCATACTTGGTACATGTGGCTATTGTATTTCGACTACTGGTATTACTTCCGTTGCTACGATACTGGTTAACTTATTAATTGTAAATTATTTGACTTGTGCGATTGCCATGCTCACTTACTAATTAATTGCTTCCGCTTGCCTTTAGGTTTCTGTTTGTCTTGGATGTCTTCTGATTCCCTGATTTGAGTGTATGCCATATATATATATATATATATATATATATATATATATATATATATGTTGTGTGGATACGACGTCTGCTATGCTTATTTATGTTTCAGTACTCGTATGTCTGTTTTATATGTGCTTGTATCTATATTATCGATGCTCTGATTTGCTTCGTTCTCCGTGTTATGTGTTCTTTGGATATCTGTATAATTGTGTTCTGCAGGATCCTCATTGACTCATTATTCTCATTCCGCTACGACTTTGTTATCCATTTCCTTTGTTTCATTTTGCATTTCAGATTTTATTTTGCTTTCGTATTGTTATATCTGTTCACTGGCCTTTTTAAGCTCAGCCGCATTTCTTTTCCTGCGGCAGGTTTTAGGTTTGAAGATGGGCTTCGATGGGCTGAGAGTTAGAGTATCTTAGTGGACCAACCCTAGTACCATAGTACTTTGGGACTTATTTTGAAGAACTTTTGTTTTAGGATTTTATTTCATTTTGGATATTGTATTTTCTTTATCAGTCAATTGTGTATAAGTTTTGATACCTCATTTTTAAGGTTTCCGTTTGTAAATATTTTATTTGTATGTTCTGATATGACACCAGAATGTGACACTTTTACCTTTGTCGGGTTGGGGTGTTACACTATGTCTATGTCACCCAATACCAGTTCCCTGGATCCTCTGCTAAGTGAGTACCAAGATGTGTTTGCAAAACCCAAAGGCTTACCTCCTACTAGAAGCCATGATCACAGAATTCCACTGAAGGAAGGTACTCCTGCTATCAACATCAGGCCCTATAGGCACCCACCCACCCAAAAAGATGCCATTGAAGTCATGGTTAGAGAACTGTTGGAATCAGGGGTGATTAGGCATAGTCAAAGTTCTTTTGCATCCCCAATTGTGATGGTTAAGAAGAAAGATGGTACCTGTAGAATGTGTATTGACTACAGGATGCTGAACAAATACACCGACAAAGATAAATTTCCCATCCCTATTATAGAGGAATTGATAGATGAACTTCATGGATCTACAGTTTTCTCTAAATTGGACTTGAGATCAGGGTATCATCAGATCAGGATGTATGAGGATGATATAGCTAAGACAGTATTCAAAACACATGAAGGTCATTCTGAATTCTTGGTCATGCCTTTTGGCCTTACAAATGTACCATCCACCTTTCAATCTTTAATGAATCAGATATTCAAACCTTACTTGAGAAAGTTCACCCTTGTATTCTTTGATGACATTCTGGTATACAACCCTTCCTTAGAAACTCATGTTGAACATTTGAGGATGGTTTTGCATACCATGAGAACTAAGCAGCTTTATGCCAAGAAGAGCAAGTGTATTTTTGGTGTATCACAGGTAGAGTATTTGGGCCATATTATTTCAGATAAGGGAATGGCTACAGATCCTACAAAGGTTTTAGCTATGCAAAAGTGGCCAAGTCCAAAGAACTTGAAATACTTAAGAGGGTTCTTGGGTCTTACTGGATATTATAGAAGATATATTAGAGACTATGCTGCTATAAGCCAACCCCTCACAGCTTTGTTAAAGAAGAATGCTTTTGCTTGGAGTGAATCATCTGAGTTTGCATTTGAAGAACTTAAGAAAGCCATGACTCATGCTCCAGTTTTAAAAATGCCTAACTTTGATATGCCTTTCATCATTGAAACTGATGCTTCTGGGAGTGGAATTAGAGCTTTCCTTCGACAAGGAGGTCACCCTATAGCATTCTTAAGAAAAACTTTGGCACCAAAACACCAAACCTTATCTACCTATGAAAAAGAGTTTTTGGCAGTCATGCAAGCTCTTGAAAGATGGAGGGGTTACTTATTGGATAGGCACTTCCTTATCAAGACAGATCACTTTAGCCTCAAGTATCTGTTGGATCAGAGAATCACTACTCCATCTCAAATGAAATGGTTTCCAAAGATCATGGGTTATGATTATGAGATAGTTTATAAACAGGGGAAGGAGAATGTGTCTACTGATGCCTTATCAAGATTGCCACAGACTGGTGAAATTTTGAAGATGGTCACAACTACACTTTCTAGTGATTTTTATCAAAGGATAGTGAATAGTTGGACTAAAGATGACAAATTGCAATCCTTAATTCAGACACTACATGGCCCTAATCCTATTTCCAAATAGTACACTTGGTCTGCTAACAGCCTAATGAGGAAGGGTAAAATGGTGGTTGGGAATGATGAAGTACTTAAAAAAGAGTTATTGTATCACTTTCATGCTACTTCTCAAGGTGGACATTCTGGAATGCAGGCTACTACTAAGAGATTGTGTGCTCAATTGTACTGGAAGAAAATGAGGAAGGATGTCAAACTATTTGTGAGAAATTGTGTAGTATGTCAAAGGTTCAAGCCAGAACTTGTGCAACCACCAGGCTTGTTACAACCCCTTCGCATCCCAGAACAAATTTGGACAGAAATATCCATGGACTTCATTGATGGTTTGTCTCTCTCTAAGGGTAAATCAGTTATACTGGTAATTGTGGACAGACTCAGTAAGTAAAACCATTTCATCCCTCTAACTCACCCTTATACTGCTCTAACTATGGCTCAAGCTTTTCTAGATAACATTTATAAGCTCCATGGACTACCTAAAGTGATTGTCAGTGACAGGGATACTGTTTTTCTAAGTAAGTTTTGGAAAGAATTATTTGGTATGCTCCAAGTCAACTTGCACATTTCTACTGCTTACCACCCTCAAAGTGATGGTCAAACTGAAATAGTGAATAAAGATGTGGAATGTTATCTGAGGTGTATAAGTGGAGAAAAACCAAAGGACTGGGCTCATTGGCTTTCATTGGCAGAATATTGGTACAACACCACATTTCACACAGCCATTAACACCACTCCTTATCAGGTAGTTGATAACACTCAGATTGTACATGTTTTCAGTAGCGTTATGTGTGCTTTTGTATATGTTATTTGGTTATATTTGTATGATTTCAGTGCTTATTTCTTTGAACCATCATGATGAGTGTCTAAATACTCATCATTTTTGTACAATCTAAACTGCAAAATCATCTGAAAACACTCAAAAATGCATCAAAATATCACAAATCAGTGTTTTATGTATTTTAAATGCAAAAATATCAAAATCAGATGAAAAATGATTCAAGTTTGCAAAATTGGCAGTTTTAGTCCCCCAAATTTCAAAAGTTGTCAAATCTAGTCCCTGGAATTCAAAAATGTGGAATTTTATCATTCAAGGTCCCTGAAATATTCTAAATTGTCAAAAATGATCCTTGAATGATTCTTTGGTCAATTGGCAAGAAAGGTCCCTAAACTTTGAAAAATTGCAAAATTAGTCCTTGGATGTTTTAAAATAGAATTTTATGCAAAAAGGGTCCTTGTACTATCAAAGTTTGTCAAAATTGGTCCTTGTGATAAGTTTGGAAAGTGTCATGATCAGTCCCTGAAGTTTGGATAAATTACATGTTTGGTCCTTGTGCTTAACTAAACAACAAACGGACCCTTATATTATACCAAATCCAAAACACAAACTAGGCCCAAATCCAATCCTTACCCAGCTAAGCCCAAACCCGACCCAAGTTATTAATAAAACCGGGTCAAAACAAAAGTCAAAACAGGGTACTGTGCATCCCTTACCTTGTTTACCCGCCAAACCAGAAACCACGGTAGTTTTCCTTGATTTACTCTATCCATCCCTTCCACCTGTCTTCCAACTTGTATACCATGTCCCCTCCACCTCAATAAACATCCAAGAACCATTAATATCAAATAACCTGCTCAAGAAATATTTGGCGCCAAAAATCCAAGTGGACGGCTTTGATGCATTTCATTGATCCAATGGCTCAGAGATGGTGGGAAAGATTCAGAGGTCAAGATTGAGTCATAAAAGTCTATAAAGAGGAGCTTAGATGTAATGTATCATCATCATCTAGTGTAATATTAAAATTCTAAGTCGTTTTAGCTTACTTTTAATTTCAAGTGTATGTTTTAGTCTTAAAACTCTGTATTTCAAGTTCTTATGTTATAATAAAGCTTTTGTGAAACTTCAATTCAAGTATCAACTTATATCTCAGATTATGCAATTTTCCTTATTTTCAAAATCTCATGAATGATCAATTGTTGTTTGTAGATGTTCTTATGGACTAAATAAGCCACATAAGCTCCTAGATAGCTTATAAAAGCTATTAGAAACTCTAAAAATTCAGTTTAGAAGCAAAAACAGAAAATCACCAAAAATACAAATTAAATAGTTGAAAATTCAAAAATCACTTGGAAATGGCATTCACAGCTGGAGCAGGGTAGATTATGGATGGCCTTGGGTTAGAAGCTTAGTGGTAAGCTAATAGGGGTGATAATTGGTCCTGGTTCCTAGTTTTGAGCTTGGAAGCCTTTGTAAGCCTTTTTATTCACTTTTGCATTTCACTGTGATAGTTGTTCAATAGCTTTAATCTCTGTTTCTTTGTGTTAATTAGACTTAATTAAGTGTGTTTAAACATTAAAATCAGTTGGTTGTTCCCTTTAGTTTGTAGTTTATAAAAATCTTATTTGGACAGTTAAAATAGCATTGTCATAGTTCTTGTGCTTAATGTTGTTAATGCTGTGGATTCATGTCTATTTAATCTTATTTAATGATTATGTAAGGTCTGCAATCAATTTCATGGGCTGAATCTGTGTTTTGTTCTTAAAATCACTCAATACAGTCATATAAGGTCTGTTTGGATTTGCTTGCTTAAACTGTATCAGGTCTTGTTTGTGTTGTTATTTATGCTTGCTTTGTGTCACATAAGTGTCTTATATCTCATATCAACCATAAAAACCAGTGTTCATAAGCTCAAAAGTCAAAAATTTCTTTTGATCATATCTGTTTTGCTTACTGTTGGATGTTAGTAACTCATGACCATGGATTTGTGTTTATAAGTTGTTTATATTGATCAAATCAGTCTTATTTCAACTTAACATAACATAATCAGTGCTTAAAATCAGTTCAAAGATCAAATAAGTCAACCCTTTCATTTTTGTCAAAAAGTCAAATTTTCATTTGGTCATTTTTGAATAAACTTTGGAATTTCACTGTGTGTTTATTAGTAGGATTCAGCTTATAAGCTTTTGGATTATCAAAGTTTGGTTGCTAAACAAAATTAGAAAAATGTTAGTTCACTTCTGTCTAGCTTATTAAGTACTTATTTTCAAGCTTCTTTTGGGTACCTGTCTGAAAAGAGTGCCATGTGCACCAGTTACATAAGCTCAATCAAAAGCTTGCACAGAGCTCATTTGTTGTTCAAATCTTGTGATCTTTGTTTCTTTGGAAAGCCAACCTGGTCATCTTGAAGTCTCAAGCTAAAGTTTTAATTTTGAAGCTTGTTTGCTAGGGCTGCAAGTGCCTTTTGTCTTGTCCTATTTCTGTGTTTAAGCCAAGTGCTTATTAGCTTATTCCTAGCTTTTCAGTGTGCTTATTTGTATCTTTTAGCTTCATATTAGTAGCACTAGCTTATTTGAATCCTATTCCACTCTTGTTTCCAGTTTTCAAGCTTCTTTGAGCTTAATTCCATCAGATAAGCTTGTTTAGCCCACTGTTGGGATTTTAAGCCCTCAAACAGCTTATTCTAAGTTTGTAAAATTTTTGTCTTTGTTAAAGTTTCATAATATCAGTAGTAAAGTAGTTTTCAAAAAGAAAATCCAGAAAAAGATCAATTTAAAATCAGTGATAGCATTTATTTAATAGGTTTTAGCTTTTTGATTTTTCTTTCTAACTTATTAATAAGCAAATCTTGTTTTTCTATTTTTTTTAGTTTTCTGTCATCATATAGTATTTTTAGAAAAAGTTTCATAATTTTCCTAATCTTTTTAGTATTTATTATAATTTTAAATAGTTAATAATAGTAATTAATTAGTAATAAATAATTAAAAAGCATAAAAAATATCTTTTCAGTTTTAAAATTAGTTTTATCATATTTTAGATTTTTCCAAGTCAAAATTTTATTTTTCCAGTTTATTTTATATTTTCTAGTATTTAAGTGTATTTTAAATAATAATTAATTAGTAATAATTAGATAAAAAGTGTGAAAAATATATTTTTAATTTTAAAATTAGTTTTATAATATTTTAGATTTTTCTGAATCATAGTTTTATTTTTCTAGCCTTATTTCATATTTTCTTCTATTTTAGAGTATTTATTAAATAGTTAAAATAGTTTTTAATTAATAATAATTAAATAAATAGTTATAAAAATAATTTTCTTTTTCTAATAATTTTCTTTTATTTTTAGGATTCCAAAAATGTTATTTTCATATTTTTAGATCTTTTATTTCTTAGATTTCACTTTTTATTTTGTACGTATACGTAGTTTTTAAACTTACGTTTACGTTTCTTTTATCTGATTGTTGTGCTTTCCAATTCTGTATTCCATTCCATTCCAATCAATCAGTAGTGTAATTTCTTAATCATAACCTTTACTGATCACTATCCTTAGTGATCACTCCATCATCTGAATCAGTTTTGACACACCATTGAGTCTCCGTGGGACTTAACGACCCGGGAATTCATTATATTCTCCAGGACTTCATTGTATTTGTGTTTTAAGCAGTTTTAAGTCTATTACGGTTAGCCATTCACAAGTGGCTAGCTTGTGTGATTAGACTTGACTGTATTCAGCACAGATCAAAATTTTGGCGCCGCTGCCGGGGAGGCTTTAGCGTGTGTTTAGCCATTTTCAGATCCATTCTTGCACATATACCGCCATTTGTAAAAAGTTTTTTTGTAAAGTTATCAAAAATCCAAAAAGTTCATTAACACTTTTCCTAAAGTGTTAACAACACCAAAAATATTTTCATTCTTTGTTTTTACAAAATGTTTTTCAAAAATTCAAAAATATTCATCTTTACCCTCTCACATCTTTTGATTCTACATTTCTTACCCTCTAAAACCATTTGATTCTTTCTATGTCTCATCCTCACCCTCTTGGGTGTCAATGGTGTGGTGGTCCTTATAATGGTGGCAATTGCCCCAGTTGTAGCATGGTGGAATCAGGAAACGGGTCTGTCTATAACCAAGATCCCTATTCCTACCATAACACAACTGATTTATTCCATCAGCTACCACACTGTGAGACTCAGCAGTTTTACTGTTGTGAGTATTGTGGTGGTTCACATTCCAGTTCTGATTGTCAATCGGGAAACACGCTTGTCTATGAGCAGGTTCCTGATAATAATTATGACTACAACACATACCACTCACAGCCACATCAGTTTTACTGTTGTGAGTATTGTGGAGGTCCTCACTCTAGCTCGAATTGTCAAACAGGGAACCCATTTCCTTGCAACAATTACGACTATTCGTTTCAAGACCAACCTCTACAGTACCAGCCTGACCCACTTCCTCAAAATCTTCTCCTTGATCTTTTGGATTTAGTGAAAGATTTGAAGGAATGTAAACACTCCCAAGATAATCCAAATGAAAAATCCATGGAAGTCTTGTTAGCCGAAGAGCGGACTGCTAAATTAGATTCCCAAATTGCCTTTGAACAATCTATTAGGGAATCAATTGCAAAACAAAAAGCAGCCAGATCTAGCTCTCGATTCCGTTTCATTCCTGATGACGATGATGATGAAGTTACCCTTGATATTAGTCAATTATGTACAGGTTCATCAAGTTCATCAGTTGAAACTCCTTCCATGAAAAATCAGGGAGAAAAGACTATGATGGAATTACTAGCAGAAGAACAAATGGAAAGTATAAAACATATGTATGCTAGTCCTTCTAAACTCCCTCAGTCTGTTGTTATCACACCCAAAGCTCCCACTCACTCTCTGAACATGGGGGATGAGCGTCTTGACACTGTTCCTGAAAAGGAATCGGACGAATTGATAAAGTCTAGTGTTGAGGACCTTGTCCCAATCCCGAGAGAGTCACAGGGAACTTTTGACCATATGTGTGATATCCCTTTCCCTCTTGAGTGTTCAAATGATCAATTTGAGACTTTCTCCGATTTTAGCGATGATTGTAAATCTTATGGAGACATCGAGTATGTTGAGGCATCATTCCCACAGTCTGATCCTCTTCTTGAGGAGTTCACCGATGAACTCACTCACATCAGTCCACTTTCATCAGAAAGTGACGATGATCTCTTTGATTTCGAAGCCGATCTTGGAGAAACTAGAAATCTCCTATATAATGATCATTCACTCATTTCTTGTCCCATTTCCGACTCTTCCATTCCTTCTCTCACTCCAGATGAGGAAGATGACAAATTTTGGAAGGAGGTCGATGATTTTCTTAGTGATGAGTCGATTCCAACAGGGATTGATAATACTTACTTTGATTCGGAGGGAGACATCCTCTTTCTTGAAAATCTGTTGATTGAAGAACCGTTTCCAGCTCTCCCTCCCGGAAATTTTGTTGCCAATCACCATACAAGTTTCAAATTTAAGCTTAAAAATGTCAAAAATGGTGATTTGCTTCTTTCTGATAAGGAATGGACGTGCATTGTGATGCACATATTTATTCCATTCTTCACAAATGGTGTGGTTGCTCTTTCCCTTTTCTCCTTCGGGAATGAGGACACCATCTTTGACCCCGGCATTTTCATTTATTATTTATGAGCTGGTTCTCTCTATATCTCATCGGTGTGGAACTTTCACGTGCTTCAAATGTTTGTCCAAACATCTTGAATGAAAGTCCGATGGAGATTGTTTCTTCCACGATACTTCCCCATGAACCAATGAATGCGGGGTCGAGTCAAGCTAGCGACTCGGAAATCAAAAACAATAGCACACACCATATGGGTTTTCACCCATATTTCTGTCTTCTTTCTCTGTTCTACCACCCTAGTGTGGGGGGGGGGGGGGTTGCCCCACATGCTATATAAAAAAAAAAAAAAAAAAAAAAAAAAAAAAAAAAAAAAAAAAACTTCTAAATAATGGCCGTAGTATTTCCCTTTTACGTTCTCAGTTTCGGCATAACCGCCAGTACTTTGAATATTGAGGGCAATATTCTTTTCTAAGTGTGGGGGGGAATTCTCACGAATTTCATGTATTATCTACCCAATTCCCCCGTTTTTGGCCAAAATTTTTTTTTTGGAGTAAGTGTTTTACACTTACTCAGCTTGGTTATCAGTCCGCCATGTCTGTAAGACAAAAGGATTGGCTAATCCAGGAGCAAACGGCTCTTGGTAAAGATTTCTCAAATCCGTTTATATGGCTTGCAATTTGCCCAAAATTGTATGGTTCTCAACTCACCATATCCTAAAAAGTGAAGAGTTGGCTAGCCCGCAAGGTTATGGCTTGTGGTAAAGGCAGTGGAAAAACCATAATTGGTAATCAGCTCACCAAAGATAATTCTGATAATTTATCTAAGAGTTGGCTAGTCCTGAGCAAACGGCTACAGGTAAAGACACATCATATCCGTTATATGGTTTATGATTTGCCAATAAATCAGATGGTTATCAGTGTACCATAGTTCTTACTTGAACTGAAACATTTAGCTACTCCAGAAGTGATGGCTTTTGGTAAAGAGTTTTTAAAATCCATTAAAGATCTAAATCATTGCTAGGGACTAGCAATATCTCAGTGTGGGGGATTGATGAGTGTCTAAATACTCATCATTTTTGTACAATCTAAACTGCAAAATCATCTGAAAACACTCAAAAATGCATCAAAATATCACAAATCAGTGTTTTATGTATTTTAAATGCAAAAATATCAAAATCAGATGAAAAATGATTCAAGTTTGCAAAATTGGCAGTTTTAGTCCCCCAAATTTCAAAAGTTGTCAAATCTAGTCTCTGGAATTCAAAAATGTGGAATTTTATCATTCAAGGTCCCTGAAATATTCTAAATTGTCAAAAATGATCCTTGAATGATTCTTTGGTCAATTGGCAAGAAAGGTCCCTAAACTTTGAAAAATTGCAAAATTAGTCCTTGGATGTTTTAAAATAGAATTTTATGCAAAAAGGGTCCTTGTACTATCAAAGTTTGTCAAAATTGGTCCTTGTGATAAGTTTGGAAAGTGTCATGATCAGTCCCTGAAGTTTGGATAAATTACATGTTTGGTCCTTGTGCTTAACTAAACAACAAACGGACCCTTATATTATACCAAATCCAAAACACAAACTAGGCCCAAATCCAATCCTTACCCAGCTAAGCCCAAACCCGACCCAAGTTATTAATAAAACCGGGTCAAAACAAAAGTCAAAACAGGGTACTGTGCATCCCTTACCTTGTTTACCCGCCAAACCAGAAACCACGGTAGTTTTCCTTGATTTACTCTATCCATCCCTTCCACCTGTCTTCCAACTTGTATACCATGTCCCCTCCACCTCAATAAACATCCAAGAACCATTAATATCAAATAACCTGCTCAAGAAATATTTGGCGCCAAAAATCCAAGTGGACGGTTTTGATGCATTTCATTGATCCAATGGCTCAGAGATGGTGGGAAAGATTCAGAGGTCAAGATTGAGTCATAAAAGTCTATAAAGAGGAGCTTAGATGTAATGTATCATCATCATCTAGTGTAATATTAAAATTCTAAGTCGTTTTAGCTTACTTTTAATTTCAAGTGTATGTTTTAGTCTTAAAACTCTGTATTTCAAGTTCTTATGTTATAATAAAGCTTTTGTGAAACTTCAATTCAAGTATCAACTTATATCTCAGATTATGCAATTTTCCTTATTTTCAAAATCTCATGAATGATCAATTGTTGTTTGTAGATGTTCTTATGGACTAAATAAGCCACATAAGCTCCTAGATAGCTTATAAAAGCTATTAGAAACTCTAAAAATTCAGTTTAGAAGCAAAAACAGAAAATCACCAAAAATACAAATTAAATAGTTGAAAATTCAAAAATCACTTGGAAATGGCATTCACAGCTGGAGCAGGGTAGATTATGGATGGCCTTGGGTTAGAAGCTTAGTGGTAAGCTAATAGGGGTGATAATTGGTCCTGGTTCCTAGTTTTGAGCTTGGAAGCCTTTGTAAGCCTTTTTATTCACTTTTGCATTTCACTGTGATAGTTGTTCATTAGCTTTAATCTCTGTTTCTTTGTGTTAATTAGACTTAATTAAGTGTGTTTAAACATTAAAATCAGTTGGTTGTTCCCTTTAGTTTGTAGTTTATAAAAATCTTATTTGGACAGTTAAAATAGCATTGTCATAGTTCTTGTGCTTAATGTTGTTAATGCTGTGGATTCATGTCTATTTAATCTTATTTAATGATTATGTAAGGTCTGCAATCAATTTCATGGGCTGAATCTGTGTTTTGTTCTTAAAATCACTCAATACAGTCATATAAGGTCTGTTTGGATTTGCTTGCTTAAACTGTATCAGGTCTTGTTTGTGTTGTTATTTATGCTTGCTTTGTGTCACATAAGTGTCTTATATCTCATATCAACCATAAAAACCAGTGTTCATAAGCTCAAAAGTCAAAAATTTCTTTTGATCATATCTGTTTTGCTTACTGTTGGATGTTAGTAACTCATGACCATGGATTTGTGTTTATAACTTGTTTATATTGATCAAATCAGTCTTATTTCAACTTAACATAACATAATCAGTGCTTAAAATCAGTTCAAAGATCAAATAAGTCAACCTTTCATTTTTGTCAAAAAGTCAAATTTTCATTTGGTCATTTTTGAATAAACTTTGGAATTTCACTGTGTGTTTATTAGTAGGATTCAGCTTATAAGCTTTTGGATTATCAAAGTTTGGTTGCTAAACAAAATTAGAAAAATGTTAGTTCACTTCTGTCTAGCTTATTAAGTACTTATTTTCAAGCTTCTTTTGGGTACCTGTCTGAAAAGAGTGCCTTGTGCACCAGTTACATAAGCTCAATCAAAAGCTTGCACAGAGCTCATTTGTTGTTCAAATCTTGTGATCTTTGTTTCTTTGGAAAGCCAACCTGGTCATCTTGAAGTCTCAAGCTTAAGTTTTAATTATGAAGCTTGTTTGCTAGGGCTGCAAGTGCCTTTTGTCTTGTCCTATTTCTGTGTTTAAGCCAAGTGCTTATTAGCTTATTCCTAGCTTTTCAGTGTGCTTATTTGTATCTTTTAGCTTCATATTAGTAGCACTATCTTATTTGAATCCTATTCCACTCTTGTTTCCAGTTTTCAAGCTTCTTTGAGCTTAATTCCATCAGATAAGCTTGTTTAGCCCACTGTTGGGATTTTAAGCCCTCAAACAGCTTATTCTAAGTTTGTAAAATTTTTGTCTTTGTTAAAGTTTCATAATATCAGTAGTAAAGTAGTTTTCAAAAAGAAAATCCAGAAAAAGATCAATTTAAAATCAGTGATAGCATTTATTTAATAGGTTTTAGCTTTTTGATTTTTCTTTCTAACTTATTAATAAGCAAATCTTGTTTTTCTATTTTTCTTAGTTTTCTGTCATCATATAGTATTTTTAGAAAAAGTTTCATAATTTTCCTAATCTTTTTAGTATTTATTATAATTTTAAATTGTTAATAATAGTAATTAATTAGTAATAAATAATTAAAAAGCATAAAAAATATCTTTTCAGTTTTAAAATTAGTTTTATCATATTTTAGATTTTTCCAAGTCAAAATTTTATTTTTCCAGTTTATTTTATATTTTCTAGTATTTAAGTGTATTTTAAATAATAATTAATTAGTAATAATTAGATAAAAAGTGTGAAAAATATATTTTTAATTTTAAAATTAGTTTTATAATATTTTAGATTTTTCTGAATCATAGTTTTATTTTTCTAGCCTTATTTCATATTTTCTTCTATTTTAGAGTATTTATTAAATAGTTAAAATAGTTTTTAATTAATAATAATTAAATAAATAGTTATAAAAATAATTTTCTTTTTCTAATAATTTTCTTTTATTTTTAGGATTCCAAAAATGTTATTTTCATATTTTTAGATCTTTTATTTCTTAGATTTCACTTTTTATTTTGTACGTATACGTAATTTTTAAACTTACGTTTACGTTTCTTTTATCAGATTGTTGTGCTTTCCAATTCTGTATTCCATTCCATTCCAATCAATCAGTAGTGTAATTTCTTAATCATAACCTTTACTGATCACTATCCTTAGTGATCACTCCATCATCTGAATCAGTTTTGACACACCATTGAGTCTCCGTGGGACTTAACGACCCGGGAATTCATTATATTCTCCAGGACTTCATTGTATTTGTGTTTTAAGCAGTTTTAAGTCTATTACGGTTAGCCATTCACAAGTGGCTAGCTTGTGTGATTAGACTTGACTGTATTCAGCACAGATCAAAATTTTGCCATCACTACCGTGTAGAAGAAATTCCAGGTCATTGTCGAAGAAGTAGCGGAATGGAATCTTAGGTTGATCTGGTTGGCCAATCATTGGTAGAGGTCTGGTCCAGTCGGTGTAGTATGGAGCCTTGTCTTTTCTGGTGAAGTCAATGTTTGCTTCAGGGTTGAGCCAATCAATGTTGTTAGACATGGCTCGTGCTATGTTTTCAAGATGGTATTCAACTTCAATAGCACTTTCCGAGCTGTCTTTGAGCAGTTGAAAAGCTTCATTCTTGATGCGTTTTAACTCTGACTTGGTCATCTTCTTCACCCGAAACTTTTCTTGAAGTAACTTAGCATGCTCCAATGTTCGACCTTCTACCATATCTTGATCATCAGTTAGGGCAGGAGTAGCATCAACAAGTGTAGAGAACCATTCATACTCGGTGTCATCTTCGTCTAGCCATGAGACGACATCAGCCTTAGGCGTTTTCTTCTTCTTCTTTGGCCTAGATGAAGATGCTGGTTTCTTTACTGAAGCGGGAGAGGTGGGTTGTTGTTGGGGCTCAGGGACTTCCTCATCGTCACCACCAGTGTATTCGAAATGATCACCGGCTTTCTCTTTCTGGGGTGGTAACTCAGAGTCCTGAGGTTTTTCAGCAGAGCTTGGTGGAGATCTTATTGCGGTTGGAGTCCTTTGGGGTGAAGTTGGCATGGAGGATGATTCACCAGTTTTCTTCGGGCGTTTAGGCTCTTTATCTTTATCTTTATCCTTATCATCATCGTCTCTTAGACGCTTAGGCCTTTCAGCTTGCTCCTTGCATGAAGTCTTGAGTTGATATTCCAGTAATGCCTCAAATAGTTTACTTTCGTCAGAGGTGAAAGTTGCAGATCGTTTAGACATTTGTAGCACCAGCTTGGAAATCAACTCTGCATCATAGAGAACTGCAGGATCCATTGAATTGATCTTCATTGTTACCGGAGTGAATTGCATTTTTTGCTTGACCAATTTCATGAGATTTGGATAGAGCTGTCTGGTAAACATCTCCCTTGTAACTCCAGGAACAGTGTCGAGTAGTGTGAGTATAGCCCCTAATCATTTCATTCATTTCCCCTTGGACGTCATGTTGCATCATCTTCTGGACATACTCCCTTTCACTAGACATCTCGTCATGAAGAAGAATGATTCTGTCAGGGAGTTGATTAAGCTTTTTGTTGATCACGTCTTTCTTCCTAACTTGCTTGACAACTTTTGCAATCTTTGTTTTAGCCCGGGATATCCAAGAGTATGTTGGTTTCTTCACTGATTTAGATGTGGATTTGGTTGTTCCTTTGGATGGTGGAGGTGAAGAGTGAGAAGACGAGTCTGATGATGAGGAGACGTGAGGTGGCTCTGGGTCCTTCGGTGGCTCAGAAGTTTCCTCTTTGGAGCGTGCGGGACTGTCTAGAAGAAAATTATCATAATCAAGATCATCATCATTTCCAGACTTAGCCGTTTCATCAGCCTTAGTATCTTCACCAGGAGTTTTCTCAGTCTTTTCCATGTCTGGTTCCTCTATGTCAAAGTTGATGGAATCCTCAATCTGCCTTTGATGTTGTTCGTGGGTGACGGTGGTACCAGTTCCCTTATCGGGTTGATTAACCGCATCGGAAACTGGCGTGGCTTGAGTTCCACCACTTGACCCTCCGGGGCCACGAGTTTGATCCTGTACGAATTCATCGGCAAGGTATTTGAGTCTGAGGTTCTTTAACTTCTTTTGATATTCTCTTTCCTCCTCAAATGGTTCTTCTTCAGAACTATCCTTATCATGCTCAAGCACAGGAGTTTTCCCTTTGCCTTTATCAGCTTTTGGACTGGGAGGTTTAGCAACTATATGAGTGTCATCGATTGCAGTTTCAGAGTAGGTGACCTCTTCGTCTGATTAAGTTTCCTCAGAGCTTTCATCCAATAGCTTTTGTTGCGGTGCAGGCTTGGGAATAGGAATGGCTTCCTTAGAGGGAACTTTCCTTTTGAGAGTATGTGATCTCTTAGGAAAATTTCGCTGACTCTCAGTTCTTGTAACACTTCCTGCACTGCCTCTCCTGATTTTTCTAGTAGGTGTACCAGAGGACTTTTCATCAAGAAAACCTACTTTGCCTTCTTCAACCGCTACCAGATACGTTTTGTATGAATAAAGTTGTTTGACTGCATCAGTTAGAAGGTGATCTGGCAACACTGCACCTTGTTTCTTTGTTGTTGATTCCTTAAATCTGACTGTGAGTGTAGGCTCATACAACATGGAGTGATTGTTGGGGTCATTGAGTTTCAAGGGGATATAAGGATTATATCCTAGAGCTCTTTGGATCAACAATTTGGTATATCTGATATATGGGATCTTGGAGCCAAGCTTTTTGAGGAAAGACATCATGTCGTCCCATATTAGAGCTTCAACTTCAATGTGTTTCATGTTGACCAAAGCCACAAAGATCTGTAGTTCCATGAGCTTGGGATGCTCATAACCACTATCACGTCCAGAAACGGATTTGGTGATGATAATGTAGAGGGTTCTCCATGGCTGGGGAATATTCTTAAGATCCACGTATGAATGCTTTGTGATTACTCCTGCAGCTTCGTCATAACAAATGTCGATCATGAATTGCAGAACAGCCTCTTCAGTTGGTGTTGCATTGAATTCGGTTGGCTCGATGATAGGAATGAGAAGAATAGCCCTTAAGTCTGCTGGTGTGATGGTGACTTGTTTGTGGTTGAGAGTCACCGTCACAGCATTTTGACCTTTGATCTTTTGCATTGTATGCCAGAATTGGTGAATGTAGATCTCTGGCACTGTAGCAGAGTTGGTGAGCATGTTCTGATAAGGGTGATTCTTCAGAATGTCCACAGCTATCAAACAAGAAGACTCTGAGCAGGTGAGACTATCAAAATCAACTCGAAGGTTATTCTTTCCGATCTTCATTGGATAACCATGAGGGAAGATATCTTCAACAGTGAGAACGTTTTGTGCTTCCACATTTTGCATTTGAGCATCCATGTCGTGATCTGAAAGATATTTAGCCAAAAGAACCAACATATCGAAAGACATTACGTTAGTCAACAGTTGATTTTATTGTCTATTATTTGAATGTGATATGTCGATGATTGTTACGAGTCCAATGTCACTTGTTAGTCCAATAGTCCAAAGATGTCGTGATAAGTTTCGTGAGTTGGTTAACTTTGAGTTTTAAAGTCCAAGTTTTCACTTATTTTTCACAACTTATTAAACATTTAAGCTTATTAGTGACATTTTGGTTTCGTGGCGTTATGTTTTGTTTATTTACAAGTTTGCACGCATAACAATTCATAATTTTGGTTATAACTAGGCTTAGGCGTATATTTTGCAAGCTTATGCGTAAACATGAGTGGTTATACGCGTAAACGTAAGCTTATGCATAGGCTCTTGACTTACGTTTAAGAAATATTACGCGTAGGAAAAGAGGGCCTTATGCGTAAAGCTTATGCGTAAGTGTATATGGAACCTTACGCGTAAGGCTTACTCGTAAGAGTGAACCTTATGCGTAGAGGTTACTGTTTATGCATATCCTTCACAGGATACACGTATTCCCCATTGTAGAACCTTACGCGTAAAGGTTACGCGTAAGATTTCTCTTACGCATAACATTCTACGCGTAAGGTGATCCTTATGCGTAGATGTTCAAGTAACATTGATTCTGAATTTTCACGTGTAGAAATCCTGAATAAGTTCATCATAACACCAATATTAACACATACATTCAATCTTTATCAGTTCAAAACATGTATACTCATTAAACAGTTATGCGTAGAAAATGGTTTACGCGTAGACCTTAAACCGTAAAGTTCAATTTCTACGAGTAAGATATCTAACCATGGAATTAACACCAAACATTTTCTGGGATGTCTAAGAAGCCTAATGAGTTGTTTTATCCAATTTTTAACATCAAAATCTAAGCATATTAAAAATACCCAAATACGAAGAACATAAACCCTAGTTTTCAATTTAACACAATTGGTGTTTCTGGGTAAGTTCTGAGCCTAGATATGATCAATTCAACATGAAAACATCAAACAACTATCTTTTTAACCAGAAACACTCACATATGAAAATACCCAAACTTACGCATAAACCCTAACTTTCAAAATCAAACAATTTGAGTTTCTGGATGAGTATAGATGATAGAAATGGTATATTTGTGATACTAAAAACGTTTTGACACAACCATTATAACCAACAACACTCAACCTTGATTATGTGTTCATACGCATATGCGTAGAACACAAAATCATTTCTAGACAAAAATCTAACCGTTAGTTTTAAAAAAGATTCAAAACCCATGTTTAGATTATTACAAAGAATGTTTAACCACTTACAAATTGATGATCAAAACCTAGGATTTGAAGATTGATTTTAGGCGTAGGATTTTAGGTTGGTGGATAATAAATGAGTGTAGTAAATGTGTTTTTGAAAGTTAGGTGAGGTATTTTTGGTAAAAATTACTTTGATCTTTTGACACATTTAGTCCCTCCACTTTTACCATCTACATTCCATGCCCATAACTTCTATTTTGGTTACCAAACGAAGGATATTTGGAAAAAACTTGACGACACTCCCCCTCGACTTAAGAAATAATGAAATTTTATAAATTTTAGTCCGAGGAGTGTCAGTAAACCAGAAATGTGACCACCATTAATAAAGAAACAACCGGGATGAGGTAACATGCAAGTACAAGGTTTTATGAAACCGAAAAATATTTGCTTTCTCCCCCTCAACACTTGATCAAAAAAAAATACTGAATTTTGAAAGATTTGAGTGTTGACGGAGGATTTGTACTTGCCATGTTAAAATAAATATAGATAGAAGAATATATTTATATATATATATATATTTTCAGATTTTATAATTTTGTTTTTTGTTTTTAAACAATATTTACAAAAGTGGTTTTGGTATTTGACTGGTTTTAAGAATGTTTTAAAAGTTCATCCAGTTCCTCTGGAGTCAAACACCGCATACCAATCCAGTGAACCAACTCATTAAACCTAGCAGGAGCTAAGGCTTTGGTGAGAAGATCTGCCAGTTGGTATTCAGTACCCACAAAGTATAATTCAACAGTACCATGTTCCACGTGCTCCTAGATGAAATGATATTGAAGATCGATGTGCTTTGATTTCGAATGTTGAACAGAGTTGCACGAGATCGCAATAGCACTCCGATTGTCGCAGTACATCAGGATTTTGTCAAATACATAACCATAGTCTTAGAGTTATGTTCTCATCCAAATGACTTGAGCACAACACGCCGACATGGCTACATATTCTGCTTCGGTTGAGGACAGCGATGTACAATCCTGCTTCTTCGATTGCCATGACACCATATTATCACCAAGAAATTGTAATGCTCCTGAAGTACTTTTCCGTGAATCTAAGCATCCTGCGTGATCAGCGTCTGAAAAAGCAATTAGTTTAAAACCAGAATCCTTCGGATACCAGATCCCCAAATTAATGGTTCCCTTGATGTATCGGAGGATTCTTTTAGCCTCAGAGAGGTGGGTTTCAGTTGGTCTCAACTGATAACGGGAGCAAAGATATACGACAAAAACAATATGAGGCATGCTAGCTGTTAGATACATGAGAGACCCAATGATATTACGGTATTTGCTAGGGTCCACCAATTTCCCATGTAAATCAGCGTCTAGCTTCTTGGTATGAGCCATTGGTGTGGCATAGGTGTCACAGTTTTGCATTCCAAATTTGTTAAGAAGTTCAAGGGCATATTTGGACTGACTCAAAAAAATACCACGGGGTGATTGATGAACTTGCAGTCATAGAAAGAACGTAAGTTCACCGATCCTTCCCTGAATATATACCTTTGATCATTATTATAACGTAAACCAATTCATTTTGTTACACTAAAACAATTTATTTGTACTAACAAAAAGTTGTGCCCAATATCATTTAACAACTCTAATTTTGATTTTTCCATACAAAATAATCAGATCTTAAAACCACTCAAATGATGTTTAGGAAAAATAAAAAGACAGAAGATCAGGACCTATTCAAAAATAATAAAAGGTGCAACAGTAATCTATTGAGAATTGAACCATAGACCTTTTGATCAACTAACACTTCACTTACCAAGCGACTACCATTCCACATAAAATTTATATCATTCTCTAATATTTAGTCTCAATATTTAATTATCAAGCCCATATAGGCATATAATACTTTGAGGTCCGTTACATTTAATCAACAAAATCAACAAACAAATCCTCATATGCACAACGAAAAAAAAAAAAAAAAAAAAAAAAAAGCCAACCGAAGAAAAGTTACCTCGGTAAAATTCGTAACCGGGAATGCCAAGAAGCTAGACGAAATATGAAAGTTATATAAGACAGTCAAATTCTAATTGAGTTACTAGAGCGGTAGAGCCCCTGTAGTTATATGATCATTGCCATAGCTCAAGACTATATATTGTAAATATTTCAATTCGGCAACATATTTGTATCCTTTGTTTGGATAAAAGATTTTCAAACGTATAAAGTACTAGTTATAATACCCGTGCATGCACGGGATTTTGATAAAAAAAAATTAATCTGTATTAATACTAAATATTGTGTCTTTAAAGGTAAGTGCATATAATTATATAGTTATAAGTTTCGTGCACGCAAGAAGTTTACACATAAATCAAATTTATTTTAACATTTTAGTTCAGTATATACACATATAAGAATTTGCCCATGACAATTGTGATATTAGTACAACTAATACTTATGCACCAATTTTTCATTATGCATTAACATCCATTAGCATTTGGTAAAATATTTGTAAAAATTTCTGTTAGGTAACTAAAGATTTAATTTTATTTAGCTGACAAAGATGTTGATGTTGTTTTTTAAATTTCACTACTAATATTATGTTGTACACATGATGCAAGTTTAATAACACCTAATGAGCGTTGATAAAGTTAAAGTATACTCCTTAAAGTTTTTTAAAAATATTTTTCTAGATATCCTTATATAAATAAATAGGAATTACATGAGTCATTGTTATAAGTACAATCGCGTATATTTATTTTTATATTAAAGTAACTCGTGCTTATAGTTTGATAATTATATTCCCGTTTTCAGTAGTTTAGCCGTATTTAAAATGGAAACTCGCGTCCACATAGGTTAAACTTTTAAAAATGAAATAAAAGAGTCCTTATTGAACGTATATAGTAAAAAAAATTGATACTTATAATCTTATGCAAATTTATATGTTGTTATTTTAAAACAACATATACATTGTATTTTTTAAGATATAAAGTATAAATGGTATAACCACTTAAGGGTGGCCTAGTGGTAAAAGGGCTTGTGACTATCACTCTAAAATGTGTGAGGTCTCAAGTTCAATTCTTGCTAGGTGTAAACAACTTTAAGTGGCCACGCCAATCTCCTGAAAAGGGAGGGCTTTACCTGGTTTGAGTCTATGTGGCGGTGGGTTCAAACCCGTGGATTAGTCAGCCAAAAGGTCGGAAATCACAGTTACCCAAAAAAAAATATAAATGGTACAAAGTATAAGGGGTATTTGTTTATAATCCAGAGTTATTAAAAAATATGGAGGCTTATAATATAACACTTAACTCTATATAATTTTTATAAATTCAACCACTAAAGTTTTATTAATTACCTCATCTTTTTTTTAAGTTCTTGTTTTCACAAATTTGACACCTATATTTTTATGTGTTTTTTTATCAACCAAATTTCTGCACCAAATTTATTAAAGTTTGACCAAAATCAATTTAATTTTGACTTTTATTAACCAATAACATCACACGATTTTGCTTACGTGGCGAAATCGAGCTCTCCTATTGGTCCAATTGTTTTTTCAATAAGAATGAATTGACAAAATCACTCTGAAATGATGTAATTCCCATTTGATATTTATATTCCCATTACTAATATCATAAAGTATATGGGGTATAAAGTGTAAAGGGTTATTTGTTTTTTTTTAAAAGTTATTAAAAAACATGGAAACTTGTAATTTTACGCTTAGCTCTATATAATTTATTTATAATTCAACCACTAAAGTTTTATTAATTACTCCCTTTTTTTCTAAGTTTATGTTTTCATAAACTTGACACCTATATTTTTATGCATTTTTTTGTCTTAACCAAATTTCTCCACCAAAATTATTAAGTTTGACCAAAACCAATTTAATTTTGACTTTCTATTGACCAATCATATTGCTCGATTTTGCCTACGTGGCGAAATCGAGCTCTCATATTGGTTTATTTTTTTTCAATAAGAAGGGTTTTACAAAAACACTCCGAAATAATGTAATTCCTTTATTAAATAAGAGATATTAACTAGAGCGGTAGAGCCCCCCATAGTTATAAAACATTTTTCACTACAAGATTAATGACATTTGCTTACTAAAAATAAATGTGAGCAAGGTTAATGATATTTTCATACATCAAAAGCCTTTTTTTCAACTCCCACTAAAATAAAAAGAGTAACGAACAAAGGGATCACTAAAAGTATATTGCTACTCAAATGTTTAGTGAGCAGAAGTTCAAAAGTTTTACTGATGGAACTTTTTAGTCACTAAAGGCTATACAAGGTTTCAATAAAACCACTACAATGACTAAACTTTACGGTCAGCAAAGGCTATACTAGTTTCCAGTAAAATCAATTCTGCATTTTTGTTTTTTAAGCTGTAAAGATATTCAAAACAACTCAAACATTGCAAAAACTAGCCGGGTACCCGAACGTTGCAGCGGCGGGTACCCGTGTGATTATATATTTTCCGGCGATAATCTTTTTTAAATACTTTTTTACGATGGCACAATATTTCAGCCGTAAATCCAAAGTGGTTCCCATCTTTAGCAAAAATTCAACAACTCAAATAGTTAACAAGTCGGGTTGGGGTCGAGTCAAGCCGTGTCCAATTCAACCCCAGTTCACTTATATCAAAACATCAAACATATTTTTCTATCAAGTGTTTCCGCATCAATGCATAATATCATTGGATTTTTGGTAGACATTTTTTGAACATTAATGTACTTATTAAAAAGAAAGTTAGTACTTTGACTTTAAAATCACGAACGTTTGCAACTTAAAGTCTAAAGCTAGACATAAATACCCATTATAAAGTGGGTTGTTACATGTTTTTTAAATGGGTTGATGTTATAAGTTCAAACAATTTAAGACAATTAATTAACTTTTAATTATGTGTATGCAATCTTATTAATTATTTTTTTATAGTAAGTGTGTAGGCTTATTTTTCTAAGACTTCCTCTTATAGAATGTCCCAAATCCATTATAAAGTAGTATAGATACAAGGAATTGCAATATAAAGAACAATTTGAGATCAAAAGAACAATATGATCATATAACTTCATGGGTCAAATAGTTTCCTGCATTTCTCTAAAACAAGTATGCTCTAAAACATGTATTATCTAAAACAATCTTAAACTCTAAAAACATTAAGAAAAGTGTTCCGCGATGTATGCTTCATTACTGTCATGCTCATAAACCATCTTCGTCACTCCATCACACCAATATCTGCAATAAAGTAACAATAATTACCATCTTCCAATAACAATATACGAGGCCGTTTAGTTGAACGCATATTGATAACTAATAGTAACTACTAGGATAAAAGAGATACCTCAAATGATTATAGATAGTTACATTACATCCTTCTCAGCAAATAGTACCTGCTTGCAAATAGTTAGCTTGTGTTAAATTGATGATGGGTAAACTGATAATAATATAACTTCATGGGTCAAGTGGGTAACGGGTCAAACAGGTCATTGGTCTAATGGGTCATGCTTAGAAATACGTCAGACGGGTCACCACGTTGTTGATACATCCACATATCAGATAATGGGCAATCAAAAAACTGTTTAACTGATTTGCAGGTAAACATAAATATTTACAGGTAGAGTAATGGACTTGACCTTCTCAAATCAGAGAAGTTTCGCCAAACGGTTCTGTTTGCAGCATCCTCAATGATACCTAGCTTAACTGATTTGCCAAACTCATTCCAGAACTTGGTATATTGGGCTATTGGCCTCTCTTCTCATCATTAACCTTTGATTCTTTGATCTCTGCAACAAGTAAATTAAATATCAAAGTCAATAAGTATGCATATATGATAAGAGGGTTCTGTAATAATGACTTAAGATCCATAGTTCAAATATTTGCAATGATTAATTGTCAGCTAGAGGTGAGAGCAACAAATGTTTAGGATGCAGCATGTGTACCTTTTTTTTCTTTGTCGTGAACCTCATCAGGGGTCCTCTTCAGCAAGTTGCGGATCATGTCAAGGGCCTTCCCGATAAGTTCCTCATCAGGAGTACTCTTCTAATGTAGAGCTTGAGGTTAGATTTGTTGGCATTGTAGTAGCTCTCGTATAGATCGGTAGGAGGCACAAACAGAACGGCCTTGAACTCAACATCACCTTCAGCGTTGAAGTGGCTCCATGCCATTGGCTTCTCATCACCAAAATCCTGACATACGAAAACACCCACTAGGCCACTACTGTTACAACTGCATTGCTCAAATTTCATCTTATTTACTTATGTATGGCATGTGATTTTAGCTATATTTTATCTTTAACAGTTCACACGGGTTTAAGCTTTTAGATTTAGAACACATGGAGTCGGCCCAGCGTAAATTGTTCCAAAATGGACCTTTTGACCAAAACCCATTTTGCACATTAATTAGCCCACCCGAACCCAATTTTGAGCATCAAGTAGAAATTATCAGTATTCACCTTAGCAAGAGAGTGTCAGTGATAGAACTTTGTGTACTCTTCTTCGGCGACCTCTGGATTTCTTAACCAGATAGCTTTAACATCGTTCAAGCGTTCCCATTCGTATGTTGTTTCCTTGATGGTTTTGGTCTTCAAATTTTCTTCATCTTCCTCCTTGTCAGAACTTCCTCTTCTTTCTCTTCACCCTCGGTGGCTTCGGCTGCTCAAACCATTCAAAGGAATTATTAGTTATTGAGTAAATAAGCAACAAATATCATAAGTTCAACAAGGCTCTCCGACATACGTTTTTGTTGCTCATCACTGGAGTCATCCAGGCACCTCAACATCAAAAAGTTGTAAATTCGTGCATCCACGAATATCCAAGAGAAGACAATCGTATACAGCTACAAATGATGGAGAAAACATAGCAACATCAAGCAGCCTCATGATTGCACCACCTAAACAACCATTTTGCACCAACACAAAATAAAATCACCACGCATATCTCATACTTTTAGCAACTCTTCCCACTTGTTCAGCAGATGCCCCCATTTTCTTGTTACGTTTGAATTGGTTACTGCTGTTTGGGCACGTTCATACCAACTTTTATGCCCATACTTCCCAAGAATTCAGGCATAGCATTATGAAGACAACCAGTTGCAACCTATGTAGACTTCTGAAGTTTCTGCAAAAGCACACATTTTGTAAATATGAGAGACGAAAAAAGGTGACCGTCAGGAAGAAATTTAGGTACCTAATTTTGGTTCATGACGATACAAAAATTTTGGGGGAAATTACTATAGTTCAAAGTCATATTGCCCACATAATTATAACTCAAGTAAAATTACAATTTGATCTCTATCATCAATTACCGTGACATTTTCATAAATTTCAACCTTTAAATACGTCTCTAACATTTCAAGTCTAATAATTTAACTGGAATATTTCTAAGATAAGGAAGTTGACTGTTCCTTTTGATGCTGATCCCTTCTTAATCACCCCTTGATTCACTAGTTTACTACGGAGTATAATCAAGTCAGTAGATAAGGTTGGTACAGAACATTCCCTTATATAGGACGCTAAAGCAGGTGCTAACTACACGTTTTCTTTGCATTTAGTCGACTTAATTTGTTAAGTCCCCTCGTCCCCTGTTTCGTTTATCTTGTATCTGGTACTAGGAAAAGGTTTGATTACCATAAGTGAAGTTGAAGCCTTTATCTTGTAACGAAAGGTCATTCCAATCCCGCTCTAAAAGCAAGAAATTATCCCTAAAAGAGTAAAGGCACACTTGTTCACCCTATACCAAATTGTGATATTCAATTATCAAAACAAGATTTTACAATTACTACTTTCAAACACATATGTAAATAAAAACATAGGTTATAACTTTATGAATAACACCGAAAGTGCTCCAATCAGCTAAAAACATCGTACTTACGCATCATTACTCTTTAACTTCTCTTATCAAGACACATTACGCATCATTTTATTAGAACATGAATCTAATAAAATTCATTATCCAAATTAAACTATATAAAAACTAGATGTGTCAATTTGAGACCTATTGGTTTAAGATGGGTCTAGTTGGGTCTCTTTAAATATTATAAATGGGTCTATTTGGGTATTTGATATAAAGTGCAATGGCAATTTGGGTATCTGATCTGGCGGGTCAAATTTTTTTTATTTTTTATTTTTTGATTTTTTCAACTTTTACTCAAAAAATAAATTAAATAAAAAATAAAAAATATTGTCAACTGGACCAAAACCCATTTAGACCCTGTTTCTAGAAGACCCATCTAGACCCGAACCTATATAGACCCAAACCATCCAGACCCGATATCCAAACCCAAAGAGACCTACCTATTTTGCCACCTTTAATAAACCCAACTTTTATGCCCATACTTACCAAGAATTTAGGCATAGCATTATGAAGACCACCAGTTGCAACCTCTGTAGACTTTTGAAGTTCCTGCAAAAGCACATATTTTGTAAATATGAGATACGAAAAAAGGTGACCGTCAGGAAGAAATTTAGGTACCTAATTTTGGTTCATGACGATACAAAAATTTGGGGGAAATTACTATAGTTCAAAGTCATATTGCCCACATAATTATAACTCAAGTAAAATTACAATTTGATCTCTATCAACAATTACTGTGACATTGTCATAAATTCATAGCTTTAAGAATAGGTTGGTACATAACATTTCCTAATATAGGACGCTAAAGCAGGTGCTAACTACACGTTTTCTTTGCAATTAGTCGACTTAATTCGTTAAGTCCCCTCCTCCCCTGTTTCGTTTATCTTGTATGTGGTACTAGGAAAAGGTTTGATTACCAAAAGTGAAGTTTGAAGCCTATATCTTGTAACGAAAGGTCATTCCATTCCAACTCTAAAAGCAAGAAATTATCCCTAAAATAGTGAAGGCACACTTTTCCACCCGTTACCAAATTGTGATATTTCAATTATCAAAACAAGATTTTACGATTACTACTTTCAAACACATACGTAAATAAGTAGCTAAAAGTGCTCCAATCAACTAAAAACATCATTTTATTAGAACATGAATCTATTAGAATTCAAAATATATGAATCACTAACACACCCACATTGCAATATCCCATTCAAACATATAAAAACTAGAGGTGGTTATTGATCAAAAAACATTTTACTTTTTTTTCACTTTTTTCATCTTTTACTCAAAAAAAAATAAAAAATAAAAAATTTCTTGTTGACCGGAGCAAAAACCATCTAGACCCGGACTCATTTAGACCCATGTTTCTAGAAGACCCATCTAGACCCAAACCTCTATAGAGCCAAACCCATCCATATCCGAGACCCAAACCAGACCCGCCCACCTATTTTGCCACCTTTAATAGAAACATTCAGGTAACACCAGTTAATTTAATACACACACAACTCAATTAGACTATAACATAAACTCTAAATTAATAACTTCAAATTCAAAATTGCTAATTACCTAAATTAATAACTCAAGCAGGCTATAAGTTGAGTTCATTACGCAAATACAAACAAAAACTGAAGAGCTTGCCTGAAAACAGATCACGTGTATAAGTGATTTGAGAGAACATCCTCCGTAACTGGCGGTTGGCCTGAGATCCTGATTCTGCCGGCGTTCAAAAATGAAGGAGTTGTGAAGCATAAGAACACTAACTTTTACAGATTTAGTCCCTCTTTCTTATGGTAAGACACATTTTCACCTTTTACCTTTTGGTAAAGTCTTTTATAACGGAGTTCAGCCTGTTGTGTATATTATACTTCCTACCCCGCCATTTACTAATTGCACGCCATTTACTAATTGCATATAACTTTGGAGCAGACAAATCTCCCTTGGTGAAAACCGTCATTTTTTCACACCAACCATCAATTTCCAAGGTATCCAATGATGGAAATTCAAAAGCTTCCTTTCCTATGCAAAATCCCTTGAGACTCCAAAGATATTCAAGTTTTAAGGACTTTAGACAAGGAAACACCACAATAGCATTCACTATGGCATCACATTCTTCTTCTTCTCCCTTCACAATTACCTTCATACTTCTGCACCAACTTATATCTAGTTCCTGGAGTTGCAATAGACTACCAACCATGGAACATGTAAATACATATTCTAAACTATCACACCCTTTAATAGACAGTCGTGTTAGGTTTGGAAACTTTAATATTGTCCCATGATTGCTCTTCCATATATACTTGAGACTAGATAAACTCTTCAAGTCCACTTGTCTCAAGTTTGGAATTTCAGCAACAGTTTGTGAATCAAATATCTCCACAATGCCTTGACCTCCCCTCAAATGAACAGTTTCAAGCTTTTGCAGTTGTAGCAGCTTATCGAATGGAAAAAGAGTCTGTCCACCACGCAGTTGTAGCAGCTTATCGGATGGAAAAAGAGTCTGTCCACCACTGGGATTATAATTCACATCCATTTCGATCAAATTATGAAAAGACCAAGGAAACCGTACCATAGTAGTAGGGCCGTATGAGCTTGTACTTTCATAACTTGGTAATCGGGCCTACAAGGTCGTAAAAAACACAAGCTTATGTCAGAGAAAATTGTACATATAAGTTGGTTCAGTGATTAAAAAACTTCATATGCGAGTAAAATAAGCCAAAAGGCTCAACATGATAGCACAACCGTTGGGTTTTGGGGATCACATACATAACCAAACCGTTGATATTTTCTAATAATATTACTTTTGATCCAACAATTACACTTTAGTTTTGATAAGAAATAAATTATTAATAAGGTTAATTGACTCTAATACTAGAAGTTATGCACACAAGGCTTGAGTCTAGAAAAGAACCTGACATGGGAAGGTTTTTTCTATTTTATTTAAAATAAAAATAATACCTGATGCGAGGTGGTGGTCACATGAAAGTTAAGGCCACATTCAACACTATGTTTGCCTAAGCTTGAGTTTATGAACTTAAGCTTCGGAGCTGTAGACCGTCCATAAGTGAACACCGTTATTTGTGGGCATTCACGGATCACAACCTTTTCCAATGCTAGCCATGTGAATTTATTCTTCCCCAAGAAGAAACCCATAAAGTTTGGTAGATCGACTAGTGAAACGGATTTTAAACGACGAAAGACCACCAAATCAGATGTCGTTGTATGCTCTCCGTTTTCTTCCGTAACAATTACTTCCATTGCCTTGCAATCCTTTATCTTTAACTCTTCGAGTTGTGCGAGGCTTTCAAGAGTGGAAAATGTGAATATATGTTTCAAAAGTTTACACCCTTGAATTTTCAAGATCTTTAGTTTTGGAAGTTTGAGGATCGTAATATATTCTAGCCTTGGAAGTGACTTTCCAGTATCAGTACCACGCTTGTTGTTGATCTCTTGAGTTTCAAACACATCTGTCATTGATTCACAATCCTTTATCTCTAACTCTTCGAGTTCCGCGAGGCTTTCAAGAGTGGAAAATGTGAATATATGTTCCAAAAGGTTGCACCCTTGAATTTTCAAGATCGTTAGTTTTGGAAGTTTTGGAAGTGACTTTGTGGTATTAGTACAACTCTTGTTGTTGATATCTTGAGTTTCAAACACATCTGTCATCGATTTGCAATTTATTATTTTCAGCACCTGAAGCTTTTGCATTTGTCCTACAGCATACCATGGAATCACACTTGACAATGCCTCACAACCTTCTATACTTATCTCTCTAGCGTATTGGCATAAGGACCAGGACCATGAAGCTTGAGATAACTGAGAAAAAAAAAAAAAAAAAAAAAAAAAAAAAAAAAAAAAAAAAAAAAAAAAAAAAACGAGAATTTGATTATATAATCAACATAGCTAATAATATTGACAAAATTAACCAACCAATACACTTGAAATTTTAGTCGCTGAATATATAGGAAACATACCTTAAGTTGGTCCTGAATATCGGTAGATATGCCATTGGCACCACCACCAATACACTTGAAATTTCTGAGTTTTTTAAGCTCAAGAATGTCTAAATGAGGGAAGAAAGTGGTGGTTTTGTGGGAATATATAGATGCATCTTCATCATCTCTGTTTGAAACAATCTCTTCAATACCATCACAGGACGATATATCAATTTTCTTTAGGTTGGAAAGAAGTTTCGCCATGAGAGGTGAAAACAAGTACTTGATGCTATGGCAGTCCTTCATTGTTATGGTTGTGAGGTTATGGAATGAGGACTGTGACTGTGGTTTTTGAAGAATTAAGAATTCATTCCAATCGCACTTCCACACATGACTCATCCTCTCCATACACACTAACTTAAATTTTTCAAGATATGGGAGTATTGGTGGTTGTTGAGTATTGTGAGGTGATTCTCTACTACTTGGACTCGTTATCTCAAAGACCACCTCCACAACTTTGTAGTCCCACAAATAAAGTTTATGAAGGTGATGGAAAGTGTGTGATAGATAGAACGGGAGTGCCACTTTAGGTATATCATCATTTGATTCTTTCCCAGGTATAGACACAACATCAATCTGCATCATCATTTACTCATTTAGTAATAAATTCCGTAGACTAAAACTGGATAGAGTTCACAACTGCAACAAACTTTTGACAAATATATAATTTTTGAAAAAGTAAAATCCAAGGAATACTTTAGAAAAAACTACGGATTTAGTCCCTAACTTAAAAAAATGTAACCATGACTTGCTTTTGAAACTAATATCACCTTTCTTACCTAATTTTAACGACCGTCTTACAAAAGTAAGCACAACCAGTACCAAGTTTGGATCACTTGTCACTCCACCCACTCTTGCATCAATAATCCAATACTAGGAAAAAAATGTAAACATGTCTATTTGGCTCTAAAAATGTAGTATTTCACTCCTAGGGTTGCACATCATGCACCTTCTTATATATTTACCGAATGATAGAGCGAAGGACCATAAGAGTAACTAATTTCAAAAGTAAAGACTATAGTTGCCATTATTTAATACTCAGAGACAAAATAAGTAATTTTTGGCAATTCATAGGACGGTATCTGTACATAACTGAAAAAAAAAATAGAAATATTTGGATATTCTCTGTTTTATTTAGATAAATGAATTTCTAAGGTAAAAAAATGTCATGTAAAAAGAGCACAACCGCTAGTGGTTTATTTAAAATGTATAAAAAACTTTATTTCAAATATTATAATTTTGTCTAGTTCAAAAATAATAAATAGCATTCAAGTAATAAAAGGAGGTTGCAATCAGTTACCTAACAAGTTACAACAAAAGAAAACAAAATTAGGAGTCGTACCTCTTGATTTTGTTTACTCTCAACCAATTCATAGCTTCTCTCTTTTTCTCTGCCACAATTAATAACTTTAACTTCTTTGAGTGCTCTCATATCAAAAGTGGTTGTGGCAGGTGTGATTAAATTTTCAAACCTCTCACAATCATTGATAATTATGCTTTCAACAGCTTCAAAGCCATGAATCAAGTTATTTCCAGAATCTTTTATCCTCCACACCTCTCTAAGCTTCCCTAATTTCCACAATACAATGCTTCTCAACCTGCTGTTGCTAACTTTATCCATTTCACCAGCACATCCCATGTCCATGTCGAATATCACTTCAACAGAAGCACACAATGTAACTTCAAGCTCTTCTAGATGATTGAATAATGGCATTGGATTGCATGGGAGAAGATTCACAAGACTATCACATTCCGACACTTCAATGCTTCTCAAGCTGCTGCTACAAACCTGTTCTTCACTTTTACCAGCATGTCCCAAGTCAGTGTTAAATAACACTTGAATGGAACCACAACTTTTGACGTTAAGCTCTTGTAGATTATTCAGGAATGGAAATGGATTGCATGAAAAAAGCTTCACAAGCCTATCACATCTCTTCACTCCAATGCTTCTCAAGCTGCTGCTAAGTTGCTCGATTTCACCAAAATCCATGTTGAACAAGACTTCAATGGAACCACAACCCATGACCGTAAGCTCTCTCAATGGGCAAAGATTACTTATACTAAACTGAGGGGGCCATATCACCTTCAAATTCTCCATATTATAAACAACCAGTTTCTCCAGCTTAGGAGGCGCATCCTGCAAAGTAAAAGATTTGTTCATTCGTTAGATAGCCGCCTGTTAATAATACACTTTTAGTTGAAAAGATTATTAATATCAGTATATTAATACAAAGCATATGCTTGTTGGCCCAGTTTTAATGGATCTTTAATCAACGATATACCAAATAACAATAAACGATTTGAATCAAGAAACTTTTCTATATATTTCAGTCATCATGTGTTTGTTACAGAGTTTCTAGTATTTATACATAATGAAACGGTACAAAGTGAAGCATTGTGTCGGTTCTGTTGATATAGAGCAGTTATTGGTAACTGCTATGTAACCGTTGTAACTGCTTCTTTGACTTTTCGTTTGGTTGACTTTTGTTGACCGGGTCATAATGTATAAATACTAGAAACTCTGTAACAAACACATGATGACTGAAATATATAGAAAAGTTTCTTGATTCAAATCGTTTATTGTTATTTGGTATATCGTTGATTAAAGATCCATTAAAACTGGGCCAACAATTGGTATCAGAGCAAAAATGATGTCTTGATTTGTGTCCGAATTAATTTTGCAAAAAAATTTCCGAAACAATTTTCTTGTCTTTGATTCTGAAACTATAACGAATAGATTGTCATCAATTAGGGCACAAATCAGAGATTCGAATTAGAACAAACACACCTGTTCTTAAACGGAATCAAGCCCAGAAGGATCAATTGAAACCCCAATTGATTCATTAGCAAACTCCAATCGTAAAAATACTCACGGATCAGAAAACCCCCAAATAAACCGAAACCCTAGGTTTCAAATTGGAGGGATAGCAGTGCTCATAAAAGAACACCCATACCGGAGAAAGAAGAAGAGGCGGTCAAGAAACACAGCCATCAAAAGGCCAGTCAACCGTCGAATTATTGGAGAAGAAGAAGATCAAAGATATCTTCTTAGAGAGAGAAAAAGAGACTGATATACTGTCTCAGAAAGAAAGAAAAAAGAGTACGCTGTGTGTTTTTTTTTATCTCAAAAGGATAAGAAACAAAAGAATTATAAGGGGGCGTACAAACTAAGGGCAAAACAAAGGATTTTATTTTTAGTTAAGGCATCGGGTTAAACCATCAACCCCTCCAGGTTCCAAAGTTTTCAAAACCACTTTATTTTACATTATATATTTTGATATATACAGTTTTTAGATTGATAAGTTATTTTAAAATTTTATTAAAATCTTATCATATTTTGTTTAGTATATCTAACCTAGTTTTTACACTGCTTAGAATACTAACCAGGAATAATTTGTAAATAGTAATTAACCTTAGGTTATTCAGTTTAAATTTTATAATCTCCGAGGATAGTTTAAAAATTGTTAAAACTATACCTAGAAAAGTTTTACACCCATTTGAGGAAGATAAAACATTAAGAGCTCAGTTTAAGAAAAGAATTTTTATATATACACTTTGTGTTAAAATTCTTTATTGGAGATTTATTTGTCATTTTTAAGTTATGACAAAAGACAGTGGTAAAAAGGAACCTAGTACTAACATTTCGAGTAGTACACCCCAATTTCAATGCCCAATCCTAAAGCCCGCGAATTACTCATTATGGGCAATTCGAATACAAATCATTCTCGAAGCGAATGGTTTATGGGAAACAATAGAGCCGACTAAATCGACTCAACCCGATAAGAAAAATATGATCATCCCGGAATTAAGGAAGATCACAACAATAAAGGTGGAAATAACCAGAAGAACATGATCAACCTGGAAATAAGAAAGATCACAACAACAAAGGTGGAAATAACCAGAAGAACATGATCAACCTGGAAATAAGGAAGATCACAACGAAAAAGGTGGAAATAACCAGAAGAACATGATCAACATGGACATAATGAAGATCACAGAAGAAAAGGTGGAAATAACCAGATCAACATGGACATAATGAAGATCACAGAAGAAAAGGTGGAAATAACCAGATCAACATGGACATAATGAAGATCACAGAAGAAGGTGGAAATAACCGGATCAACATGGACATAATGAAGATCACAAAAGAAAAGGTGGAAATAACCAGATCAACATGGACATAATGAAGATCACAGAAGAAGGTGGAAATAACTGAAGGAAAATTGATCTACCTGGATATAAGGATGATCACAAAAAATTAAAAGCTCAGATGGTGGATTTAACCAGAAGATGAATCAAGAAGACTTAAAGACCTACGTCACAGCGATTGTGATTAAGGGGGAGAATATTGGGTTAATCCCAATCGACCCAACCCAGCGACCCAAGTCAACACCCATTATGACCCGGTCAACAAAAGTCAACAAAAGTCAACCATACGAAAAGTCAAAGAAGCAGTTACACAACGGTTACAGAAACAGTTATGTAGCAGTTATACAATAACTGTCATATGTATTGAACCGACACAATGGTTCTATATACCGTTTCATTATGTATAAATACTAGAAACTCTGTAACAAACAAATATGACTGATATAATAAGAAAAGTTTCTTGATTCAAATCGTTTGTTGTTATTTGGTATATCGTTGATTAAAGATCCGTAAAACTGGGCCAACAATGCTTACCTCTTCGTTCAAGAATGATTGCATGGGGGATATATTACTCGACACAAAAGATGTTGCACTATCAGGATAAATGCTTGTAATTTTTGGAAGGTCTTCAAGTTGCAACTCCATGAGACGTGGCAGCTCAATTACATCAACGTTATTGCAGAAATGCAATAACTTTGGTAGCTTAGCCAACTTGAGATATTTTAAGTTGGAAAACTTAATTATATCTGATCCATCATTCTCAATATGTATGACTGCTTCCATTATAGGGCATCCAGAAATATCTAGATACTCAAGTTTTGTCAAACTCGTTGCAACATTCATGTTGAAAAGGTATTTCAACTCCACACATTCTGAAACTACAAGTAATCTTATATTGTAAAATGAAGAGTTTCGAGGAGGATGTCGATGATGTGGGGATTCCACATCAACATCTTCAAGATTATTCATATCATTCACCTGTAGATAAACCGCATCTGTGATCTTAAACAGCTCATTCATTTTAGATTTCAGTAGTTCTTCTTTGTTGGTGACTAGCATTAAGCTGTTTTCATATGAGTGCATGTCAACGTTACACATGTGGTCTCTAACTTCTGTAAAAGAACATCCCAATGAGAGCTTGAATCTTTTAATTTTCTCATAAGACATGTTCTTCATATGAGCATTGTCACCAATAAATTCAAATTCTAATGCACGGAGGTTCTCTGAACGCTCTGCAAGTTCACTACAGTTGTTGTCTGTGAAGCAGCATGCTTTCTCACCATAAGATATCATATAAAGCTCTTCAAGTTTCACTAAGCTTTTCAAGACACCGTCATCTAAAAAAAGATTGCAACAGCCGGTTACATCTAGTAGTCGTAGCTTCTTCAAATTTCCGAATGTGGAAGGTAGGATTGTAATGCCAGAGTAAGCAATGCTAAGAACTTCCAGATTCGAAAGATTTCCAATACAAGTTAAATCAAACATCAATGAGCATTCATCGAGACAAAGAGTTCGAAGGTTGGTGGAGCACTGAAATGATGTGGGAACTAATGGATACTCCATTCTCTCAAACGCTATAACTTGAAGCTTTTCCATTGTTGCATAAAAGTCTTGAGGAGCCCTTAGTGACTCCTCTCCGTGCATAAGTTTCAAAAGTGAAAGGTTTGGAAACCTAAAGTCACTAGGAAACTCAGACACACCATTGCATGCTAACGAGATTCGCTTGCAAGACTGGCTCATATTATTAGCTTCACTCAACTTTGGGAAATCATCGTGGTGAATGATCCAACATCCGTCCTCACCACCTTTGGAAACAGTATCTACCACAAATGCAAGCACAAGATCATGCATCTTCACACACTCATAGTCATCACTATCACCATCCATCAACAAATATTTATTTTTGAGATTGCTCACACTTGTTTCTGTGCTTTCTCTAGCATCTTCCATACTAGAAACTTGTTCTAAAAGTTTTAATCCCCATGCATATCTTGTGAGATCTTCTATTGGGATATTAGAGTCCTCAGGGAACAAGCCACAAAGCAGAAAAATCGCTTTATCCTCTTCTCGTTCTAAATTCCTGTAGCTCATATCAACAGTATTTAGCACCTTATTATTTTTCCTCAAACACTTGAGTGTATGCTTCCATACACTCCTTTTCTTGTCACATTTAACAGTTGCAGCAATGATTTTGATGGCAAGAGGCAAAAAACCACAGTTTTTGACAATATCGCATCCTATTTGATAGAGATCACGATCATGTTCGGCTGAAATCCCTGCAATTTGACAAAAAAAATCCCGTGCTTCCTCTTCCTCCAAAACATCAACTTCAACTACTTCTAGAACAGAATCAGCATCAACATCAACTGCTATCTGTTGGCAAACTTTTACATCCCGCGATGTGAGCAACAACTTAACCCCATTCGGCAAAGGACTCCCTAATCCGATATCTTCAAGTTTAATCATGCTCTCCTTCCACACATCGTCCATTATAACCAGACTCTTTTCTTTACGCTCTGAAAATACTTCAAATCTTTTCGAAAGATAAGTTGACATTAGTGTTTCATCAGTTTCGGTTAGAGGTTCGCCTGTCTGCACTGCTATGGCCTTCTGAATGGCAAGCAAGTTGGGAGTATTCCCAATCGCTACATTCACAATGCAATTAAACATCTTGTTACCATGTGCTGCCTCTTTCAGTTGTTTCATCAGCGTGGTTTTCCCCACACCACCCATACCACATAAGGCTATTACTCGAGTCTTACCATCATCATCTTCTTGAAGGAGCTTAAGTGCATCATTGAATGTCTTTACTCTTGAGTCGAACACATTTTGGGTATTTCCACCTGATGTTGATGCAGGGATTTTGGAATTGACTCTTCCAAAACCGATGTTGGCATTACTCCAAGTAATGTCAGAACTCTCTTTGATAAGCCTTTCGATATCCTCAATGAGCCTCAATGCATTTCTACCAGCTCGATACTTCTTTTTTACATCAAAACATCCGATGCCGTTGCTTGAAATGTTGTCAGCATCTTCCTTGATCTTTTTAACTTCTTTCAACCACCCAGGTACACGAGCAGGTATCTTTCGATTGCTTACATTATTTTCTTTCATGTGCTCTTCGATATCAGTGCTTTGACCTTCCAAAAACTGCATTCTGTTTTTCATGCGCTTAACATGTTCCGTGGAGGAAGTGAGGTATCTCAGTTTTTGCGTAATATGTTCCACCAAGAGCTTCACGACAGGACCAACGATTGCAGATACATGCTCCATTTTCCTGAGACATAAGAGATCTTGTAAACATAACTAGGGGTGGACACAAAAATGAATTGGTTTGGCCTGAGTCTAAACAGATTTCGGGTTGACCCGTTAATAAAAACAGTTCATGTTTGTGTTAGTGATGGGTCAAACCACCAACCCATTAGTTAGATAATCAGGCTAAAACAGAACAAGTTAATTATAGGGTGTTTGGGCTAGCTTTTTATATTTTAGCTTTTCTGCATGTTTTTATACAGAAGCAGTTTTGTGCCATCCTAATTCCTAACTGCTTCTGCTTATCTGAAATGGAATTATAATTATAATCAATTTAATCAAAATCTTCAAACAAATAATTATTGTTTTCAGATATTATTGCATTTTCAATAAAAGTAAGTGAACCCAAACACTATCTCCTAAAGTGTTTATAATTTTTAACAACTTATATTACTTACTTATACGCAGAAAAAAATACCCTCAAAGAAAACTTTGCATGTATTCATATTAAGAAAAGAGAAAAACACAAATTTTAGTTCACGCATATTATACAACAGAATATGTAACATAGATTTCAAATATCTCACCAGTTACCAAATAACAAATCCACACAAAACTGATTTACAACAGCCAGAACTGATTCAGAAAATATCAAAAGTCAACCAAGTGTTGGTATAAAGAACATCTATTTTGGTGATCGTTTATTTGAAAATAATTTTAAGATGCGTTATGAGATAATGATATAATCATTTGGTAATCCAAAGAATTAGTAGTACCCTCTATTGAAAGTATTATTTTTTATTTTTTTATCTTTTTATTAATATACACTTCGTCTCTATTATAACAATATCTCATGTTTAACTGCCAGATTTCGTCGTTTTACGGCAGGATCTTGCCGTTTTACGGCCTGATTTAGCTGGTGTTTTTGCCGGTTATATGTTTGGTTTCAGTTTGTTAGCTGGAGCTAGATTTAGATGGTTATGTGTTTGGTTCTGGTGTGTTGTTTGTCTGGCTTCTGATTTATGGTCGGATCTTGCCATAACCTAACATATTTACATGTCTTTTTAATTTGTTTACGAATTGGAAAAGATTTAAAATAGGCTGTGCCATTTTTTTAGATAAAAAAACTCTGTTGATTCGCCTGACAAAACTAAATGATGTTAGAGTGAGATTATATCCATTTTGCAAATTTCAAAAGTCAAGGGTAGATTATATCCATTGTACAAAACTATATCCATTGTACAAAACTAAATTTCAAAAACATGTTTGTAGGGTTAACTTGTATAATTATAACGGTAAATTGCAAAAGGAGTAAATTACACTTTAAGTCTATGTGGTTTAGTCAGATTTCATGTTTAGTCCCTTTACAGAGAAACCACTGCAAACGTCCCTAACGTTTGAATTAACACGCCGACTACTCCAAAATCAAACGACTGTTATATGATCTCGTTATCTCCAATTACGTGTTGGACACACGAGGGTAACTTATGTTGAAGATAAGCATTATCAAAGATATTCTAAAAGTAGAAGGACTATTACTGACAAGTTTGAAAGATAGAGGTCGGAAAGAAAGTCTTCTTATTCTTAAGACTATAAAAGCTAGAAGATGTGGGTCAACTCTCATAACTCAAATATTATCTGTGTGAACTCGTTTTCTTCTCTCTATCTGTTCCAGAGAAGAAGAAACCCTAGTTTTGTGTATTGTTTCATATTAAAACTTTCTTTGTATTGTAAAACTGATTTCATATCATTAATAATAAGAGTGAGCCAAGGGGTGGTTGGCTGGGTTCACTATTAAAATTGTTGTTGTTTGGTTGAAATTACTTTGGGGTTATAGATTTCTACATGGTATCAGAGCCAGGTTCTCTATACCAAAGTGATTTTAAAAAAGATTATAAAGTTTTGATAAACTAGGGTTTCTACAAAATTTGGGGGTTTTGATCTATTTGTGTAGATCTTGTGATTCTGGGCTTTGATTTTGGTTTGTTGATATCAGATCGTTCAGATCTGAAGGTTAATTGTTGATTCTCAAAAATTAGGGTTTCTTGATTTTTGGGGTTTTTTGATCCTGTTAGTGTTTTACTCTAATTGCTAATTGATTTTACGATCTTGTGAATTAATTAGTGATCGGAGTGTGTTAATTTGATTTTTTAATCAAATTTGTTGAAAATTAGGGTTTACTGTATCAAACCCTAATTCAGGTTGATCTATCTTGATTCTTTTTATAATCTGACTAGTTTTTGATCTTTATTTCAAGATTCTTGAAACAAAAATCAAAAACCCTAAAATCATTTTTAGGGTTTGTTTGAGTCAGATTTGTGTTTAAGTTGGTTTTTATCTAATTTTTGTTATTGTGTGTCTGTTTCAGGTGTATTTCCGCTGTGCTGTGGTTGGTCTTTGGATCTTCTTGATCCTTGTTCTTGAATATTGGTTTGGAAGCTTGCGTGGTTGTAACACCTCTCACTCCTTCTTTTAGGTTTTTTTTTAGGTTTTTTGATTAGGATTGTGGAGGTTGAGTAGATCAAGGGATTTGTTGTTGGAGTTGTTGACATTGTTTGGTGGTTATTTGTGATTGAGGAGATACAAGGAGTTGTTGTTTATTCTGTTTGTTTGCTGCTTGTGCACTTATTTTCTTATAATTCTGTTTACTGGTCATTATGGTTGATGGTGATAAGGGTAAGGACCCTGAAGGGGGAAGTAGTGAACTAAAATTGGATATATATGACCCATTATACTTACACCCTCAAGACATTGGTGCTCAGTTGATTACTTTCAAACTTGAAGGTACTGAGAACTATAAGGTCTGGTCTGCTGCTGTGCAGTTAGCCTTGCATACTAGAAACAAACTTGGTTTTATTAATGGGAAGTGTGTTAGAGATCCCACTGATGTTCTATATCAGACACAGTGGGACAGGTGTAATTCAGTGGTTTTGTCTTGGATTCTTGGTTGTATATCACAAGATCTTTATAAAGGTCAAGTGTTTTCTGTGAATGCCAAATCTGTGTGGGATGAGTTAAGTGAAACTTATAACAAAGAGGATGGATCTGTGATATATAATCTGCATCATAAAATACATACTTTAACACAATCTGGAATGAGCCTTTCAGAGTATTATCATGAGTTTAATGCATTATGGAGGCAGTTTGATTCCCTTGTTGATCTGCCAACATGCATTTGTGAAACAGCCCCCACTTTGAAAAAGCATTCAGATCTTTTAAGACTGATGCAATTTCTTATGGGTCTTGATGATAGCTTTAGCTCTGTTAGAAGTCTCATTCTTACTACTGATCCTTTACCAGATGTTAAATCTGCTTTTGCTACATTGTCTAGAGATGAGTCTCACAGAATTAATCATGTTGTTAATAAATCTGTTAAAAATGGAACTGCAGCCTTTGCTGCTAAGCCATTTACTGGTAATAATCAAAATAATAGTTGGAATTCTAATAAGAACACTAATAATAACAACAAAAGGTTTGGCAGAGTGTCAAACTTTGTCTGCAAACATTGTAATATGACTGGTCATACTATTGATAGATGTTTTGAATTAGTTGGATATCCACCTGGTTTTGTTAAAAAAGGAAGTGTTAATAATGTGGTTGATAATAAGACTGATACTAGTAAGAGTACAACTCATACTCTTACTAGAGATCAGTATAACAGATTGATGGCTTTACTTAGTGGTTCAGGTGATACTAGCAAGGCTCATGCTAGTGTTGCAGGTACTATTATTACATCCAATTGTGTGATTAGTTTCTTTAGCTGTAGATTTTTTAATTTTAACTCTAATATAAGTACTTATAGTACTTATATTGGGTGGATTATTGACTCAGGAGCTAGTCAACATATCACTTTTACTGCTACTCATCTTTATGATATAATGGATGTTTCTCATCTAAATCTTACAGTTGCACATCCCAATGGGACTGTTGCACAAGTTAAACAAATTGGAAGTTTTAAGTTTGGAAATAATCTTGTTTTAAAAGATGTGTTGGTTGTTCCTGGGTATCATGTGTGTTTGTTATCTGTTCATAAATTGTCTAAAGATAATCAGGTGGTTGTCAGTTTTAATGATAAAATTTGTAAAATTCAGGATTTAACTCAAAAGTTCCTGATGGGGACTGGTAGTCAAAGAGGTGGTCTTTATTTTCTAGATGAAGGTAAGAGGGTTAATAATAGTAATATTGAGAGTTGTATTATGTCAAATTGTATTTGGCATAATAGACTTGGACACCCCTCTGATCATGTGTTAACTGTGCTTAAGAATAAACTAAAAGACCTAAAGAGTACTAGTTCTGAACCTTGTGAGATATGTCATAAAGCTAAACAAACAAGAGAACCATTTCCTTTAAGTAATCATAAAACTAAACATATGGGTGATCTTGTTCATTTAGATGTGTGGGGACCATATAAGGTTACTAGTAGAGAAGGTATTAAGTACTTTCTTACTGTAGTTGATGACTACACCAGGGCTGTTTGGGTGTATCTGATGAAAAGTAAAACTGAAGTTTTTGATCATATTAATAGTTTTTATAATCTTATTAAAAATCAGTTTGAAAAAACTATTAAAGTGTTTAGAAGTGATAATGGGACAGAATTTGTAAATAAAAGATTTGAAGGTTTTTTGTCCAACAATGGTATTTTACATCAGACTTCTTGTCCTTATACACCTCAACAAAATGGTGTGGCTGAGAGAAAACATAGACATTTACTAAATACTGCTAGAGCCCTCATGTTTCAGGGGGGGTTACCTTTGAACATGTGGACTGAGTCTATTCTAACTGCAACTTACCTTATTAACAGGTTGCCAACTGCTGTGTTGTCTGGAAAAAGTCCTTTTGAAATGGTGTATAATACTGAACCTAATCTGTTGAATCTAAAATGTTTTGGCTGCTTATGTTTTTCAACTGTTTTAAATGAATCTGATAAGTTTGCATCCAGATCTGATAAATGTGTATTTGTTGGATATGCTTTTGATAAAAAAGGATACAAACTTTTTAATATTGATCAAAAGAAATTTATATTTTCTAGAGATGTAAAATTTTATGAAACTGTATTTCCATTTAAAAATACATCTTTTTCTAAAGATTATGTGTTTAATGATAATGGAATAAATACTTTGAATTTCTTTGATCAAGAATTTAGTAGCAGTCAAGATAATTTTAGAACCAATGAACCCTATGATGATAACATTAGTAGTATAGATAGTAACATCAAATCTGTACCTGAATCTAGTACTTATAAACCTAGTGTCAGCACTGTAGAAGGTGATGCTAGTGATGTTGAGCATCTACATACTAAGACTGTAGAACCTGCTGATACAGCTGATGTAGATATCAATTTGCCAGTTGATACAGCAGAGATAGATACAGTTAATGTAGACATCACTAGGAACATATCTAGTAGGAAGGACACTGAGGATGAGGAGTATACAACAGAAACTATTGTTTCTGATGATATACAGGGTACTAGTAATATTGATGATGATTATATATCTGAGGGTGAGGATCTTGATATGTTTGGTAAAATGTTTGAGTCACCAGAACCAGCAGGGGCACAAACAGTTAGAAGGACTAGTAGAATGACAGCCTTACCATCTAAATATAAAGATTTTGTACTTAATAAAAATCATAAGTATGGTATTGATAAAGTTGTTAAGTATTCAAATTTAAGCTTTGATAACTTTGTTTTTACATCTAGTCTTAATAAAATATATGAACCTACAACTTATGAAGAAGCTGTGAAAGATCCTAGGTGGGTAGAGGCTATGAATCAAGAGATAGAAGCTTTAAATAGGAATGGTACTTGGGAAGTAGTAGAATTACCTGATGGTAGAAAAGCCATAGGTTATAAGTGGGTTTTTAAGGTTAAATATAAAGCTAATGGTGAAGTAGAAAGGTTTAAAGCTAGATTAGTAGCTAAGGGATATAATCAGAGAGAAGGAATAGATTATGAGGAGACTTTTTCTCCTGTTGTTAAAATTGTAACTATAAGGTGTGTTTTAAGCATTGCTGTTAATAACAAGTGGCCTTTGTTTCAACTTGATATAAATAATGCATTCCTATATGATGAATTAGAGGAAGATGTTTACATGATGTTACCAGAAGGTTTTTCTGATAAAAATGATAAAAGAGTATGCAAACTGGTTAAGTCACTGTATGGCTTAAAACAAGCTCCTAGAAAATGGAATGAGAAATTGGTTTCTGTGCTTAAAGAAAGTGGGTTTATACAAAGTCCAAATGATTTTTCTTTGTTCATTAAGAATGAAAATGATGTTTTGTTAATACTATTAGTATATGTTGATGATATTATCATCACAGGTAATAATACTGATGAGATTAATAAATTTAAGAGATTTTTAAGTTCAAAGTTTTTGATTAAAGACTTGGGTAAACTTAAATATTTTCTGGGAATTGAGGTTCTTGATATTGATAATGGGATTTGTCTTACTCAAAGAAAGTATTGTACTGAACTTTTAACTGAATTTGGTATGTTGGGTTGTAAGCCATGTGGTTCTCCTATTGAAACTAATCCAGATAATAAAAAGCTTATTTCTAAATTTGGAGATGATGAGCCTTTAACAAGTATAACAAATTATCAAAAACTTGTAGGAAAATTGATTTATTTGACTTTGACAAGGCCAGATATCTCATATGCTGTGCACTGTTTAAGTCAAGTAATGCATAAGCCTATGAAGTCTCATTTAAGACTTGCTTTTAGAGTTTTGAGATATTTGAAGAATGAACCTGGTCTTGGTATTACTTTTAAAGAAGGTGATGTTAAAAGTATAAAAGTGTTTGTTGACTCTGATTGGGCAAAGTGTAAGGTAACAAGGAGATCTGTTACTGGATATAGTGTGTATCTAGGAAATAATTTGGTTTCCTGGAAAAGTAAAAAGCAGGCTGTTGTTGCTAGGTCCTCCACTGAGGCTGAGTTCAGAGCAATGTGTAATGTATGTTGTGAAGTTATGTGGATCACCAAACTGATGGCTGATTTGCATGCTAGTATAAGGTTGCCAGTGAACATGTATTGTGATAACAGTTCTGCTATGCAGATTTCTGTTAATCCTGTTTTACATGAGAGAAGCAAGCATTTTGAGATTGATCTCTATTTTTTAAGAGAGAAAGTGGCTGATGGTTTTATTAAGCCAGTAAAAGTCAGAACTGAAGATAATGTTGCAGACCTTTTCACTAAAGGTCTGAACATTACTGACCATAACAAATTTTGCCAAGTTCTTGGGTTGTTTAATATGTTTCAGGTAAAGATTGAAGATCAGGCAAAGAATGATGGGGGAGCTTCAGGAAGTTAGTGTTTATGAAGGAGCTTATGATGTCTAATGCTTATGGGGGAGTGTTGAAGATAAGCATTATCAAAGATATTCTAAAAGTAGAAGGACTATTACTGACAAGTTTGAAAGATAGAGGTCGGAAAGAAAGTCTTCTTATTCTTAAGACTATAAAAGCTAGAAGATGTGGGTCAACTCTCATAACTCAAATATTATCTGTGTGAACTCGTTTTCTTCTCTCTATCTGTTCCAGAGAAGAAGAAACCCTAGTTTTGTGTATTGTTTCATATTAAAACTTTCTTTGTATTGTAAAACTGATTTCATATCATTAATAATAAGAGTGAGCCAAGGGGTGGTTGGCTGGGTTCACTATTAAAATTGTTGTTGTTTGGTTGAAATTACTTTGGGGTTATAGATTTCTACAACTTAGTCATTGTTTTTTTGTCCTTTTCCATCTCATCTTTAACTTTTAAATTGTTCTTGAATTTTGATTTTTCATGTATAAGTTCAACAACAATGTATAAATAAAACGTTTGATGGGGTGGATGTTGTAATATGTTTTTTGATGTGAGGCGATGGAATTGTTGTTGGCTGTTCTAGTTGCAGTTGTTGAGGGTTGACTTGGTGATTGACGTTTTCTTTTTACTACTCGTCTCTTGTCACTTGACTTAGATTGAGGATGACTTATATTATTTTGTTTGATTATGTGCATGATGTAACGGAATTAAATACAACCATTAATATATGATACACTGTTGGGTAATCATTTTCAAAACAAAAATAGGTCAATTTGGGTGGAGTCTTAGGAAGAAAATAAAAAGTTTTGTTGTGTTGTGGTAGTGATTGGTTATTAGCGACAGTTTGTCTGTCACAAAGCCGTCACTAATGAACCACCATAACATTAAGACGCGCCTATTAGTCAAAGGTGGCGGTTATTTATGTTAAAAGGGTGTCCCCGAATGAACCATCACGGCTGTTTCAATTTGTATTTTTTAGCGACAGTTTTTCTGTCGCTAAGTCGTCGCTAATTGTAAAGTTGTAACTGTTTTGTGTAACAGAAGCGTCGCTAAGACCAAATGAATGGATTTTGTGACTCTTCTAATGGTAACCGTTGTGCCTATATAAAGGGTGACGAATTTTCCATTTTGGAACATCAAAACCATCAAAATTCATACCAAAACTCCTCTTCCTTACACACCCGATTACTACAATTTATATTGCTATAGAAGTATAATTTGTAGTGTTTTGAAATCCTCAACAACTCGGTAGTTCATCTGGAGTATCACCACTTTCGTGTAGTGTTGATAATTGCTACATATGTTGCTTCATTGTATCTTGGGGGCAATTCGTTAGTAACCCAAAACACAATTGTTTAGAAGAACAGTGGGGGCGAAATTGCTTTAAGGATAGAGATCACTCGCCTTGAAGTAACAAGTAGTCGTGAAAAACCTCGTTTTACAACTCCATCTTTCTAAACCTTATAACTAAGAATCTTACAAAAATGCGTGTCAAAGTGGCGTCCAAAACCTGATGCAGATGTTGACTGACATCGTCAAGTTAGACCGTTTCGTTGGTGGAAGTTTCAAACGTTGGCAAAAGAAAATGCAATTTCTTTTAGCTACATAGAATGTTGCATACGTGACAAAACCATATCCCGGGGAATCTAAAAACGAGACCTTGACTCAATCCCGTGATAGTCTCAGGTTCGAAAATGACGATTTCATCTGTCATTGCCATATCCTCAATGCTATGTCAGATCCACTCTTCGATGTGTATCAGAACTATCCCACGGCAAAGGAACCCTAGAACGTTCTTGAGGAATGATACTTCACGTAGGAAGCAACAAGTAAGAAATTTATTGTTTCTAAATTTAATTCTTACAAAATGGTAGATTCATCTTTGATAATGGACCAAATGTATGAATTTGAGCACATTCTTAGTATGTTTACACAAAACAACATGAGCATGGATGAATCCATACAAGTGGCATCCATCATTGATAAACTCCCATCCACATGGAAAGATGTTAAGAAAAATCTTAAACATCGTAAGGATGATTTATCCTTGAAAGATGTTGGTACGCATCTTCTAGTCGAAGAGCAATATCATTTGGAAACAAAGCAAACAATAACACGTCCAAGGTACATGTCGTAATGGAAAAGAGAGAATCTTCCAAAGTCCTGGAAAAAAACGTAGGCACGATGACAAGGACAAAAAGAAGTCTAAAAAGAACAAATAGGATGTCATCTGCAACAACGCAAGAAGCTAGGACGTATTAAGCATGAATGTCGCGCTCTAAAGAAAAAACAAGATGGAGGAAATGACAACAAGAAAAAAGATAATAACTCTGTTGCAATGATATCTGAGGCATTCTCCCTCAAAGAAGAGAAATCGCGGTGGGTGGAATCTGGAGCCACCCAGCACGTGTGCAATAACCAGGCCATGTTCAAAACATATGAGCCTTTGGACTCTATGCTCTACGTGGTAAACCATTCAACTGCACAAGTGAAAGGAAAGGGTAAAATTAATTTGGTGTTCACTTCTAGAAACACCATAACCCTTAAAGATGTCCTCCATGTCCCTGATGTCCACAAGAATTTAGTGTTTGGATCAATCCTAAACAAATTCGGCTTCAACTTGTCTTCGAATCTGATAAGTTCATCCTGTCAAAAGGTGGCAAGTTCGTTGGCAAAGGCTATCACACCAGTGGAATGTTCAAATTGAACATCCAAGATGTTGTAAATAGTAGTGTGAATTATGTAAATATGACGAAAATAAGCGACGCTGATAATGCGTCTGCTGGTATTATAACTAACAATGATGCTCTTAATAAAATTCCTGCTAGTTCTGATTACTTTGACTCTTCTTTATTATGGCATGCTAGATTAGGTCACGTATATTCTAAACGTACAAGAAATATGGAAAATGCAAATCTAATTCCTAAATTAGATTCTAAAAATGATAAATGTCAAACATGCATGCATACTAAGATTACTAGACTACCTTTTCCTACTATTCAAAGATCTTCTAAAATCTTATAAAACTAGATAATCTTCGGATTATGGGTTGTAGGGCCATATTCCAACTCCCAGAAACGAAGAAAAGAAAATGAGGTGATAAAGGCATTGAATGCATATTTTTAAGTTATGTCCAAAATAGAAAAGCCTTTAGATTCATAGTGATAGAACCGAATTATTCAATTTCGGTTAATACTATTATTGAATCTCGAGATAATCGCTTTGACGAACATAGGTTCAAAACTATTCCTAAGGCACATGAAATTTCTAAGGATGTTGTGTCTATAGAAATTCCTATAACGACTGAAAGGAATGAGGATGACTCTCCCCAAGATCATCAACAAGTTGAACCTAAAAGGAGCACCCGCCAACAAAGGCAAAGAACCTTCGGACCTGATTTTGAAATGTATCTAGTTGAAGGAGATAGATAAGGTTTGATAAGGGAATATCCAATAATATATATAATTTGGATGAAGACCCAGAAACATACTCTTAAGCAATGAAATATCATGTTTCCACCTTCTGGAAAGAAGCCGTGAATGATGAATGGATTCCATCAGAGGAAATAATACTTGGATACCTTTAGACTTACTCCCTGGATCAAAAGACATCAAGAGCAAATGGATCTTTAAAAGAAAATTAAGAGTTGATGGTAGTGTTAAAAAGTAAGGCATGATTAGTTGCCAAGGACACAAAAGGAATGACTTGATTATTTTGACACATACGCCCGGTTACACGAACGAAAATCATTAGAATTTTGAATGCCTTAGCTTCCATCAATAAACTCATAATTCACCAAACGGATATCAAGAATGCTTTCTTGAATGATATGGTGAATGAGGAGGAAGTGTAAAGGAATAACCAGAAGGTTTTGTAATACAAGGACAAGAGAACAAAGTCTGTTAGCTTGTTATATCCTTGTATGGGCTTAAGCAAGCTCCAAAACAATGGCATCGAAAATTTGATTAAGTGAGCTTATCTAGTGGCTTTAGAATTAACGAATCAGAAAAGTGTGTATACAGTAGATTTATTAACGGAAAAGGAGTTATAATCTGCTTATATGTAGATCATATGTTAATATTTGGAACCGACCTAGAACAAGTGCAAATGACAAAGAAACTTTTTTTTGAAAACTTCGATATGAAAGATTTAGGAGAAGCTGATGTTATTCTAGGCATAAAGATTCTTCGAAAGGAAAATTGACTGACACAGTCTCAAAATATTGAAAAGATCAAAAGATCTTATAGTGTTTTGACAGCTTTAACTGCTTGCATGTTAGCACTCCGTTCGAAGTAGGTTCCAAGTTAACTTACAATACTAGTAGAATCTTAGCCCAAAACAAGTACGCTGAGGTTATTGGTAGTCTTATGTATGCCATGACATGTACTAGACCTCATATTGCATATGTTGTAAGAAGACTAAGGGGCTGTTTGATTGCTTCTTAATGGACCAATACAGTGCCAATTTATTCGGTCAGATACTTGTTTGTTTGATAAAAGAAATTAACACCTCTGAATTATTTCATTTGCTACTGAATGATTTTGCTTAGATGGGTCCCTAAACCATTCAACATCCAACATTTTACCCATGCACCTTTATTGTCATATTTTTCTGTAGTTACGTTCAAGTTCAACTACTTAAAAGTTCATTATTTATTTATTTTCAAATAAAAAAATTAAAGTACATCTCTCAGGTCTCCTTGATAAAAGGGATTGGTCATCGTCATTTGATACCTTTTCTCAATTTCTGTGTTATTTTTAATTTTCTAATTGACATGGGTGATAACTATTTTACTATAACAAAGTTTTGTAACTCGTATTTTTATCGAGGTATATTTACCCAAAAAGGTTATGTAACTCGTCAGCGTAAGTGTTAAATGTTGGTATCATGTCAAAAACGTAAAATCAAGTAAACTCCTGCCACATGTGAGAAAGATATTAAATGTCATATTTATAATTTGTTTAATATCTATTTGTTAGTACTATTGTTCTATTAAATTAAAGTACTTACCAAATAGTAGTAATAATAATTCACTGTTTGTATCATGTATTTTTTAAAGAAAAAACAATAAAAATTCATCATAGACAACACAAGGTTAAATATGTAATTTTACGTCATTCAAATAAGTGCCACAACAATTACCAAACATATCACTTTCATTCAGAGCCAAGTTCATACAGATTCCATGTATTATTCAGAGTTTAGAAACATTCAGCGCTAAATCATCTGATTTTATCAAACAGCCCCTAAGTAGGCATACTAGTAGTCCTGGCAAGGAACATTGGGATGCTGTAAATCGTGTATTTAACTACTTGAAGAAAACCATGGATTATGGTTTGGAATACAGCAGAGAGCCATCAGTATTAGAAGGCTATACTGATGCAAGTTGGATAACTGATCAAGAAGACTATGCATCTACGATCGAATGGATATTCACTCTTCATGGGGGTGTAGTGTCTTGGGGATCAAAGATACAGAGATGTTTAACAGACTCTACTATGGCAGCGGAGTTTGTGGCATTGGCTTCATGTTGTAAAGAAGCAGAATAGCTACGGGACTTGTTAATAAACATACCCTTATGGCCAAAACCTATGCCACCAATATTTGTGCATTGTGATAGTCAATCTACACTATCGAGAGCGTACAATCAAGTGTACAATGGTAAGTCCAGGCATATCGGACTTAGGCACAGACAAGTCAATCAGTTAATAAATGATGGGGTAATCACAATTAGCTTGTTAAGATCTAGTAAGAACTTAGCAGATCCTTTCACAAAAGGATTTCCAAGAAAACTGATTGAAAGTACTTCGCGAAGGATGGGACTCAAGCCCACATATAAATAGTCACCCATGATGGAACCTTTTCTTGATGCTTGGTTATTCACCAAGTCTATAGAAAATCAAAAGTACATCATCTGAACGTGACTAGAAGTTCTGTGAATTTCATCATCATCCCAGAGTTAGCGGAACTTGAATCGTAGTGTAAGTAAAGGTTGAATTAAAAAATTCTTAACAGAATTATAACACATGTTGTGTTGAGATGTTCAAGCTACGATAACATCCTCGATAATGTCCACCTATCTGAATATGGAAGTGAGGTCACTTCCTATGAGTTGAAGGGCGTGGCTCTAAAGCATTCTGAGAAACCAGGATATAGACCCATGGCCAGTACGGGTCAGCACAAAGTGGATTGAATGAACGAGAGGAAGGATATACGTAAACCGTTTCCGTTTAACATATAAAGAAAGATGGTTCAATGGCTTTGGTCCAGCCATTCTTACCCAAGTTAAGCTTGAGCGCTTTCACTCGTAAATATTCAAGGTGTAATATTCCATCTTTACTTATGCATAACACCCCCGAGGATATCTGAATCAGGTGAGGTCTTATGTGTCTTTTCAAAAACTATGTCTATTTTGAAAATGGTATGGGATTGTTCAAAACAAACATAAGTCAATTTGGGTAGAGTCTTAGGAAGAAACTAAGGAGTTTTATTTTGCTTTGGTAGTGACCCATGATATGGCTATTAGCGACATTTTTATGTCAAAAAGCCGTCACTAATGAAGCATCATGTCATTAAGACGTGCCTATTCATCAAATGTGGCAGTTATTTATGTTAAAAGGGTATCCTAGAAAGAACCATCACTTAGTTTCAATTTTTATTTGTTAGCGACTGTTTTTTCTGTCGCTAAGCCATCGCTAATTTGAAATCTGTGATTGTTTGGTGTAACAAAAGCGTCGCTAAGACCAAATGAAGGGGTATTGTGACTCTTCTAAGGGTCACCATTGTACCTATATAAAAGGTGATGAATTTGCCATTTTGGAACATCAAAACCATCAAAATTCACACCAAAACTTTTCTTCCTTACACCTGATTACTACAATTTATATTTCTATAGAAGTATAATTTGTAGTGTCTTGAAATCCTCGACAACTGGGTAGTTCATCTGGATTATCACCACTTTCGTGTAGTGCTGATAATTGCTACATACGTTGCTTCATTGTATCTTGGGAGGCAATTTATCGATAACCCAAAACACGATTCTTTGAAAGAACGGTGGGGCAAAATTTCTTTAAGGATAGAGATCACTCGCCCCGAAGTAACAAGTAGTGGTGTAAAACTTTGTTTTACAACACCATCTTTCTAAACCCTATAACTAACATCCAAGGGATCACACACATTTTCTCAAGATTGCGGCTTTATATCTAGTGTAAATATATAAATGATCAAATTATACAAACGCACATTCGACTTAATTAGTTGGACTTAATTAAGAAGGAATAGGATTGGGCTCAAAACTAAAAGGGATGAACCTCTTGTGGGGCCCACATGCGGCTGACCACCCCTAAGGTGTGTCGTGTCGACTTTTATCCTTTACTTGTTTAATAAGATTTATATATTACGAGATAATATGAAATCTTTAAAACTTAGTAATTGTCTCTTTATAATTTTTGCGATTGATGATGTATCCTTCGAGCTCAATTGGATACTACGCTCTTAACACCTACTTTACATATCTTAGCATTTATTTCAATCACAAACACATACTTACTCTCACGTCGGAGGTGATTCGCAGGTCCCAATCCCTACTTCACTTAACGTAGTGTCTTCATTTGTTTTGTCACAAGTTACACACATCTTGGCAAGTCACCATTCAATCTTATATCATTCGATCACTATCGAAGGCATCATAGTGCATTTATTTGTACAATCAGCAGCGCCATCCGTGGGACCACTACAATTAGTACCGTTCATTTCTAAGTTTGTAATCGTTAAACAGCTTGTCAAAATTCTTTGGTATGACTAGGGATAGCAAAAAAAAAAACCAGTACCCGACGTGACCAGATAGTGATTGAGGAATCCCCAAGTTGACCGGGGATGGAGATGGGGACGGAAAATCCCCGAATTATGAAACCGGGGATCAGGCGGAGATAGGATAACATAAATCCCCGACCCCGAACCCGACCCTGAAATTTTAATGTATAAGTATATCTAAATTATATGTATATTAATACTATATGTATTCGTTTATGTATATGTTAGTGAGTATTAAAAAGTATTAGTGTTGAAGTATATTTGTATATATATGGGATGGGGATGGTAATACGATCTCCGATAATCCCCGCCCCGTTGCCATCCCTAGGTATGACTGAAAGAAGAGAAGATACACCACCACCGAGTTTCTCGACCTTAACTCCACTACACGTTCCAAACATGGGTGGCTTAGCAACCATAACTACCTCCACATTTACGGCTAGATAACAACATAAAACCCCCCTCGCTAACCGAGTGTGATTAGCCCTGTGTTTGTGGAGGCTAACTTCGAAACTTGAGAGTCCATCATGAGGGAAAGAAAGAGACAAACCCGTGATGAATGGGTCCGAGAAAAGTTTGAATACTCGAGCAAAGAATACGATGATGAGATTGAAGCAGAACCTAGGCCAACACATAACCAAAAGACCACACCTATATAACCAAAAGACCACAACTACCATGAGGATTGGCTCTCCACATGCTCGAAGGTATAGGAGAATGGTGGTAGGATTAAAAGATGTTCGCGACAAGGATAAAATCAGATCTAAAAGGGAACTAGGAGAAAGGGTATCAAGGGAACAAAATAGGAGAATGGAGGATGGGGGAAGCCACACAGTAAACTTACCTCCCTTGCTCGCAACCCATTTAGGTAGGAGTGAGAACGGTGTCCCTCTGCTGTCATCTTTCACCACATGGAAATAAACGATTCATGTAAACATAACTGGGTGGGAATTTCGGACAGCACACAAAAATAAACGGGCAATCTAGGGTCTAAACAGGTACTCAGTGGCCCATAGATTAAACAATTTGCGTGTTGGTTATAGGTTAATTACGGGTTCAACGGCCAACCTATTGAGATAAACAGATTACATGGGTCGTGTTTGGGTGATGTGCAACCGGATTATGTTACATGGTTGGCTTGTTGTGGCCGAAACCCGACCCAACTACCAAAGAAAGGGATGATAATGTTATTGCTGTTAAATAATTATATTTATTTATACTCTTGTATATTAAGGGGTGTTTTGGATAGCTTATAGTAAGTACTTATAAGCTGCTTAAAAATGAGCACTTGGGGTATACCATTTGGATTTGCTTATATTGAAAATTTCAAACAAATCAAATTATCAAATACATTTAAGCTGTCACGAAAAGCTGTTTGGATTTTAATTTGATCTAAATAAGCACATGGAAAAAACAGCTTCTACATGATTATTATAAACTTGCTTAGTTTACCTAAGAAGTATATAAGCAATACCAAACAACCCCTTTGAATCTGTTGTCGTCGGCGGGGCTACTTCTTCTTTCGAAATGAGAAGAATAGCGTAGTCAAAGTACTCGGTAGCCTTTTCTGAAACTCTTGGGAGAAGGGCTGTAGGATTAGAAAAAGGCCTAACTGTTGTTGAAGGAATAGAGGCTGTTTCGGCTCTTGGAGTAAGGGAGAAGGGCTGAGTGCCGGTGAAATGCTTTTTGAGACTTACCCACTCAATGGAAATTGATTTAAAAAATATATATTTTTATTTCACTACATCTCAAATTTAGATTATGCAAATCATATTAATGATACTACTCAAAGTCTCAAACATAGCCGACTCAAGGTATAAATAAAGAAGCCTAAAGCAAATTCTCGAGTGTGGCCTTAGAAATTAACAATATAATGAATACCTTTGCTTTTTCTTTAAAACTTCTATTATTTTGAGCATTCTTTGATATATGAAAGGTAAAATAATACCTTTGTTTTTTATTTGAAACTTGTATTATCCAACCTTTCTTTGACATACGACACGTAAATAAGCAAGTCCGATATATAAACCTAACTTGTGATTGGGTTTGCACACCCAAACAACTTAAAATCCTATATAATGCTTTTATAGTCGATTTATTCACCTAAAATGTATGTATACTAGTTAAATTTAATAACCTGATTAATCTAGCATATATAATAGAGCATATGATATCATGAAAATGAAAAATTCTTAGCGTGAGAAGTGATGAAATAAAGGTGAGAAATGTTTTTAATCATGTTGATTCATAGTTTTTATATGAAGATTTTTTTTTTTTTTCTTAATTTAATACAAACAGGTGATTCTCACAGGGGCGGAGCTACGGAGGGGGCACGGTGGGCACGTGCCCCCTCTCAACTTTCCGGTGTAGTGTAATTTTTTAAAAGATTATCATGTTTGCCGTCATTTTGCCCCCCCCCCCCCCCCCCCCCTCTTCCCCCTTAAAACCAAATAAACGAAGTAAAGTTGAACAAAAGAGCTCTATGGTTGGACGGTCTCGTGTTGCCGGAAATATAAGGGTGGGAAAGAAGATGAAGTTTGTTAAAGAAGATGAGTTGTTTTTTTTTTTTTTTTACTTTTTCAAAAGAATGGGAAAAGATAAAAGAGTTTTTTCTTGTAACTTGTAATTGTAAGGTAAAGTTGACTTTGTCTGTGGGTGAGAGATGGCCACGTTGTTATGATCTTTGCTACTCGTGTATACTTTCATTTGTTCAAAAAAAAACTGTTGCACCATTAGTTAGTGATATCAGTGCCTTTAAAATAACAAATACTACTAAAGATTTGGCTTTATTTTTCAATGTCATCAAAGAATATAAAACATTTTATTTGGGTACAAAGAAAATGTATAGGTTAGTATCATAGTATGGTGTTGAATTAGACACGACTCGATGTTCTTTGTTATAATCACTTTTATTATTGTGTCAGGCTCGATCCGACCCGACCCGACCTTTACCCGTTAGGTTAGGTTTTTTCTTTATTAGCTTGTCGTGAAAAATTTTTTTTTGCCCCCTCTCCGAAAATATTCTGGCTCCGCCCCTGGATTCTCAATTAATAGTTGTTTTAGTAATTTGTAAGTTGATTCAAAACTTTGTCTATATATGATATTTTGAAAATAATATAAATCACAAATATGTTTCTAATCAACTGAAGAAGCATTTTTATGAAAAAAAAAAATAATAATAATAATAATAATAATAATAATAATAATAATAATAATAATAATAATAAATTATATTAAATTTTCCTTTTTAAAAGGTGTCACAAAAGTGCAATCATGACATAATAAACTGAAAAAATAGTAGGAGCATCATCTTTTCTTTTAAACACATTTTGTTGGTTCAAAACTGTAAGTAAACACTCGCTCGATCAGTACATATAATATTTACTTATTTAGTTTGAGACATAATTAGTACATAACTAGCATGCAAAATAGAAAAGTAATGGAGTGTGCAATTTATATATCAACAAAGATCTTAATGCTTACCAATACAGCGTATGAAGATGTCACCGGTTGTGAAGGAGGATAGAGAACAAAACCACACTGATTATTGAAGGAACTGCTATATCAAAGTTACAAAAAATGATAAGTTGGTTAAGCTCCAGATGATTATTAATAACCAAAAGCTAAAAAACTATAATTTATGGATTATGTTTTTTTGGATTTAAAAGACAAGATATCAATCTTCTTAAACATTTCATAATCATAATTTAGGTCGATATTTTACAAAATATTCATATAATTTTGTGTTTGATATATAATAATTTGTAAAAATGCACAATATTACAACACATATTGAGAAAATGATGCTATAGTTGGATCTTAATCGTGATCCGATTTAACGATCTTGATCTTCCAAAAACAAAAACGCAATATTGAAAACCTTGGTTGAGACTTGAGAGGCCTAAAGTGCATTCCTAATTAATTTGGCGATTATAAAGTATTTGAAGATAACAAATACTTTCCAGCTTTCCTTTAAAGTTTGTATTTATTCAAGCTTTATAGATAATGCTTTTATATATAATCAATTTCTTCACATAAACTGTTTGTATGCTTATAAAAATTGTCTAGCCTAATTAATCTAACATATATAGTTTGGGACCTCAAACTTAAAATAACGTACTCTTTTCATTATAAACTAAAGATTCACTTTTTAATTTGCACATAGCGTTAATTAGCACTAATGAAAAATTATCATTTCCACCTTTTTAACATGAAACTTGTACATAAACACTAATTCCGTCCAGAAAAGCAATGTGAGTATTTAATATGTGACAAAAGCAGCATAACTTATCTAAAATGTTCAAGTCTTCATACATTTTACTATTCTATCAATCTTTTGGAAAAAGTTTGATGTATTAGAGTAAAAGTTTTTAAAAAAGTTTGTTGGTAATGATTTGATAATAAACTTTAAGCTATTGCAAAAAGCTTTCCCCCTCTTTCATTCTTTATATTAGTTAATAGCAAAACGTCTTTGAAGACTTGATTAGCGAATGCTCTATAAAATAAGAAAGTAAAAGGTGTGCAGTTAATATATCAAAGACTTTAATGCTTACCAATAGGTACAGATTGCAAAGATGTCACCAGTTGTGAAGGAGGATAGAGAACAAAACCACGCTGATTATTGAAGGAACTGCTATATCAAAGTTACAAAAAATGATAAGTTGGTTAAGCTCCAGATGACTATTAATAACCAGAAATGAGGAGGGAATCTTGATCTACCTGGCCGTTCAATTCATTACCCGGAGGAGGTGGCACATGTAATTTAGTCAACCTATGGGAGGAGTGGGAGAAGAGTGGTCTAAACAAAATATTATTCAACTGATTATAATATGATCATATGGAACATGTCCTGATATTACGGGATTGAGTGTTTGTTTATATACTTTGTAAGAATGGACTTTTTCTTATCTTCTTACCAAAATATATAATTTTAAGCTGGCGGGTTGTGTAGTTAGTAGGCCTATTTATCATAACTCTTTACTATATTTATATAGCTAATTTTTCATATGATAGTGACTACACTATTAAAGAAAATCTCACCTCATAATTTTAGTAAACCTAACTCTACCACAGTTAAAAACTACCGAACTCAAGATTCAAATCTACAAACCACATTACAACTCCATAAAAATAGCATACAACTCTTCAAAGTACAACCAACCTAAACAAAACAATTATAGTCATGTAAAAAGTCAATCACCCCGTTTGGTTGGTGGGTTTTGGATTTGAATTTAAGATTAATGGTGAAAGTTGTTGTTTGGTATGTGGGTTTTCTCTCTCAGACACTTATATTACAATATGTCACTCTTTCTCTCTCGCACGTATATACTTTTTTAACTGGTAAGCTTGGGTCTCAATAGGTATTGAGTCGACCCATAGATTAAATAGTTTACATGCTTGTTATAGATTAGTTAACTGGGTTGAACGACCAACTTGTTGAGATAAACAAATTGCCTTGGTCGTGTTAGGGTGATGTGTAACTGGATTATGTAATATTCTAGACATGTATGATCATCATTCACTATTTATTTTCATTTTCTAAGATACGAAGATTGACGAAGTTCGAAACTTTTGATTTGTTAATCAACTTCATCAACTCTCGTACCCGAGAATATATATAGTAATATTTCTACACATGTATGATCATCATTCACTATAGTACATAAACAAGAAAGATTTTCACTTCTTTAACCTATGCGGGATGCAAAGTTGGTTATATACTTATATAGTGTTTGTACTTGGAAGCCACTTCGATTATAGGGTGCCATTGTTTAATACGGTTATTAAATGACGACGCTATTGGATTCAGAGATCTTCATATGGGTTTACTCTCATATTTTCGTTCTTTTTTGTTTGGTAATGGTAGTGGAAAAATTGGCGATAATGCAACTCGTTTTGTATTTCTTGAATAACATGTCCGTGAAGTTAATGAGGAACAGATATAATCGGTCAAATCGTATTGTACTTCTAAGCAAGAAACCGTAGCTCGGAGTGTGTGGTTTTGTTTTTCTCACTTTGCAATTCTTTTGATCTCTCAAAGAAGTATCCACTTCGTATTCTGGGTTCAAAAATTGATTGTTGTAGGATGGTGGCCGAGCAACACGTATCTTTGTGATGACGTGTAAGTGTACTTCCTTTTTTTTGTGACCGGCAAGTATATTTAAGATATTTTTATTATAAGAAAAACCTCTCTTGGCATTTTTTGTGAAAGAAGCGCATCATCTGGAAATAAATAGGCAATTTTATGCACCGATGAAGTTGTCCTTTGGAAAACGTTAATAATTTTTATGTACGTATTAAACTAAAATTTAAATTTAAATTTGAGTCATGTGTAAAGTTTATACATGCACGGGAATTATAACTATTGATGTAAAAACAAACATTACGGTGACCTACTTGAATATTATAAAAAAATATGATCACTTGTGAGTGCAAAAACCCAAATATACATTTAAATTAAAAAGCATAGAATTTATATGAATTCTCAAGCACATAGTTCCGATGATGTTGATGTTTTTAGGTTTATAATCAACATCACAGGAATTACTTAATTGAAAACATAACATTAATCTTGCCATGAATGGTCCTTATATAATGTAGTATATAAGCAAGGAATTTTTCACTTCTTTAGCCTATGTGGGAACGTGAGATACAAGGTTGATTTAATTTCAATTAGATGATCATAATAAATAAGTAAAAATTATATCACTAATGTAAATATGTGATATTGGTTTCCTCTCGTATTTATATATTTTTTGGTTTGGTTGTCGTCGACAATGCAACTCGTTTTGTGTTTCTTAATCTACATGCTATGCAAGTTAATTAAGTGTTGTTGGTAATGTAAAATGTAAAGTAATTTTTTTGTGTCCAGATTGGTCGACAAAGTCACTCGATTTAACTGTCTTGTCCTTTTTAGTTAAATTTTGTTGTGGTGTATAATGACATATTAGCTTACTTCCTTTGATTCCATATCAGAGTGTTCTGCTATGCTATATCTGTTAAATATACTTTTTGAGCATTATAACAGATTTATTTTTTATAGATATTAGTTGGCGTAGCACCAACAAATAATTTTTATGTTACTATCAGATAACCATATGTGAAACGTCGTTAATTAGTTTGGATAAGGCTAACCGAACTCAAACTCAGTGTTGTTTTGTGAGTGCGACATTCCTATTTAGTTTGGATAATTGTGGTGACTCGTGACATTAGTACCTTGTGATTGATTGTCTCTGTCTTTAATTACAAGAATGGCAATGGTAAGAGCTTAAAGGACCAAACTCATATGTGCTCAACAGAGACGTTACATGGAGGGCCAAGCCTAAATTCATTTTCGTAACATGTCACTACAGAATCCTTATGGCTATAGGTAAGTTCAGAAGGATAGGTGAAACGTTTAGAGGTCTAAATAAACACCAACTGCTAATGGATATACATAGAAGATAATTACATTTTTAGTTGCATAAACATATGGATAATCTTTGAAAATAAAAGGTTTGGAGTATTACTTTTTTAAGTGACAACAAATATTAAAAAAAATATTTGTTAAGTTACACGAGATATTAAAAAAAGTCAAGACTTTTATATCAGTTTTCGACTACGAAACACACAGAGTTTATGTTTTCGCTAATATAATAAACTCCGATTGCATCATGTAATCGAAACCATGATAGAATTCTCGACACAAGTTGTTCCATTACAATCTAGTGTATAACTACATGACATTTCACTTCTTTCATCTATGTGGGATATTTATAAGGTTGAACTAGTTTTTATCAAATAACAATAATTTACACCAGTTATATTTCCATTATAGACTGTTAGGGCTAATGTTCCAATACAGTAATTATTAAGTGACAAGGAAATTGATTTTGGAGATCCTTCATGAGGTAAAAAATTTATCACGGATTTCAAATGGGTGTACTCATATTTTTCGTGTTTTTAAACTGGCGATAATGCAACTCGTTTTGTGTTTCATATATTTCATGCCATGAAGTTAATTAGAGATTCAACGCTACAAATAGTTTAGTTTAAGCGTTTTATATATTAAATATACTTTCCATATCATAAACGTAGGAAATCTTTGTGTGAGTGATTAAGTTGCCTAATCAATAGTTTGGATAAGTGAACTGGACTCGGCGTTTGTGAGGTTGAGTGAGCTTTTTAGTAGGATTCGTGAGGGGTGACACACTAACAAGCCTATCCATTTTAGACCATTCTGGTGAGACACATCCGTTGGTACTTTGTAATATAGAAATAAATATTAGTAAAACAAAGTTGTCACTTCTTCTTCGCTAGAAATGGAGGCACCCAAAAGGGACTCGAATAATCTGTGTTGTAACAAAAGTCGCCTTTTGCGTGGCACCTTTTGCATGAGTGAGTTATTTAATAATTGTGTTCAATAGGGACCTTGCATGGAGGGTCACGACCTGATTCATTTGCAGTAACATGTCACTACAAAGATATTGGGTTAATCCCAATCGACCCAAGTCAAACACCCAATCGACCCAGTCAACCCAAAAGTCAGAAGAACAAAAGTCAACCATGGCAGTTTTTTCTTAACAGTTACAAGAGCAGTTATTTAGCAGTTACAAACTAAGAGACACATCTGTTAGATGGATTGAACCATCACAACGATTCTCTTGTACCTTTTCATTTGTATAAATTCTTTGAACATAGAGATTGTAAACAATGATGACTGATATATAGAAAAGCTTTTACGATTCAATTATTTCTTGCATTTTTGGTATATCTTGATCATAGATCCAGAAAAACGGGTCAACAATTGGTATCAGAGCCACAAATCATCATATACCAATCTATTTTCTGTTTTTGAATAAAAAAAGAGTTTTTTCTTTTCGGTAAACCTTTTGCAAAAACTCGACTGAAACAACACTAATCAAGAAATCATTTCTGTGTGTTTCTCAAAACAGGTTTCATCAAACCAAAAACTAGACCCAACCCAGATTCATCATAATCAAAGGTTAAATACGTTTACAAGACCGTTTACCAGACGAATCGATTCATAAACAAAGAAAAAAACATATACCAAATCGATAACACAAATTCATCAAAAAGGGCAAAATTTAAACGATCCACAACATAGAACAAGCAAACATGTTCATTAAGGAATCAAGCCCAGAACATCAATTGAGTCACTAATCGACTCAATTTCAAACTCCAATCATCCAAATCTCTCTCAGATAAGAAAACCCCAATTCATTCGAAACCCTAAGTTTCATATTGTGGGATTATAAGTGCTCGCGAAGAACACATCACACCGGAGAAGAACAAGGACGGTCAACCTTGCCTTATCACAGGCGGTTAACAGATTTGGAGAAGAAGAAGATCGGGATCATTCCCAGAAGAAAGAGACAGAGTATACTAGTCTCACAAATGAGACGTTTCTCTTTTCTGTCTCAAAAGGGAGATAAGGAAAAAAAAATAGGCGCTTCATATATTAGGGCTACACATCAAAGGATATTTAGGCATCGGGTTAGACCATCAACCCCTCCAGGTTCTAAACTTTACAAAAGCCACCCTTTCAACTTTTATTTTATATAGTATATATTAATTTTGATATATATTGTATTTTTTGATAAGTTACTTTTATTTTAAAATTAGTATCTTGTCAAATTTTAGAATATATAATAATCTAGTGAATACACTGCTTATTATATAGTTAGGAATAATTTTTTTAAGGAGGAATTAACCTTAGGTTATTCACCTTTTTGAATATATAATCTCCGAGGATAGTTTTGGATTAAAAAAACTAGTCCTATAAAGTTTTAAACCCTTTTAAGGAAAAATAAAACCTAATAGCTCATTAGAAATAAGAAATTTTTCAACACACTTCGTGTCAAAATTCTTTTGGAGATTTGTTGTCAATATCTTTAAGATATGACAATAGGAAGTGGAACCAAGGAACTTAGTACAACTAGTACACCACAATTTCAATGCCCAATCGTAAAGCCCGCGAATTTCTCATTATGGGCAATTCGAATGCAAATCATTCTCGAAGCGAATGGTTTATGGGAAACAATAGAGCCATCTGAATTGACGCAACCTGATAAGAAAAAAGACAAAACCGCTATTGCTTTCCTTTATCAAGCCTTACCAGAAGAACAATTACTTCAATTAACAAAGCACAAAACCGCGAAGGACATTTGGAATGCTTTGAAAACTAGACACGTTGGCGAAGACAGAGTTCAACAAGCAAGCTGCAAACACTCAAATCCGACTTTGAGATGTTATATATGAAGGAAGACGAGACAATCGACACCTTCGCTACAAAACTAAAAACACTCATAAACAAAGCCGCTAGTATAGGACACACTATTGAAGATCAAACCTTAGTACAGGAACTATTAAATGCTGTACCCGATAGGTATCTGTAAATAGTCACATCTATAGGACAATATTCTGACCTAAGTGAAATGACGATGGAAGAAGCAATTGGAAGACTCAAGACGTATGAGGAAAGAATAAAGTTTAAGAAGAATAAAGACAATAATGATCAAGATAAGTTATTGCTTACACGTCACAACAATAACATTACTCACGGAAGACACTGTGAAACATGTGGACAAGATTTGTTGCGAGGCCAAGAAAATAATTTCAAGAAAGAATCAAACAACAACTCAAATAAATTTACTCGTGATAAGAGTAAGGTTTTGTGTTTTAGATGCAAGGAGTATGGGCATTTTGCAAACAAATGTCCATCAAAGAAAGAAGAACAATCCAATCTCATTGAAGAAGACTTGGAACGAACATTACTTATGGCAACTGTTGAAGAAGCACCAGGAAGTTTCATTAACCAAGAAGAATCACGAAGCAAGAATGAAAGGAAATTCCATTCAACTTCAAATTGAGAGTATCAAACATTAAACAACAAGGAGTTGGCAGTGAAAACTTGGATGGTGGTATAACCGAAAGCATAAGTCGACCTGGATTTAAGGAAGATATATGCGCTGCAAGAACTCCAATGGGAAATAACCAGAAAAATATGATCAACATGTACTTAAGGAAGATCACAAAATTGAAGGTGGAATTAACCAGAAAAATATGATCAATATGGACATAATAAAGATCACATAATTAAATGTGGAAGTAACCGAAGGAAAATTGATCTACCTAGATGTAAGGATGATCACAAGCACTACAAGAAATTAAAACAATAGTAGCTCAGATGGTGGATTTAATCTGAAGATGAATCAAGAATACTTAAAGACCTACGTCGCAGCGATTGTAATTAAGGGGGAGAATATTGGGTTAATCCCAATCGACCCAAGTCAAAAACCCAATCGACCCAGCCAACCCAAAAGTCAGAAGAACAAAAGTCAACCATGGCAGTTTTTTCTTGACAGTTACAGGAGCAGTTATTTAGCAGTTACAAACTAAGAGACATATCTGTTGGATGGATTAAACCATCACAACGATTCTCTTGTACCTTTTCATTTGTATAAATACTTAGAACATACAGATTGTAAACAATGATGACTGATATATAGAAAAGCTTTTACGATTCAATTGTTTCTTGTATTTTTGGTATATCTTGATCATAGATCCAGAAAAACGGGTCAACAAAAGAATGACTCGAGTTATAAAAAAATCCTCAAATGTTGCTTGGTAAATTAAAATTGAGAATGATGATGTAATTGTGGCTTTGTTTAATAATGTAAATAGAGGTAAAAGTGAGTAAAAAATTCCTCGAAAGGTTTAAATCGACTAGAAAACTTTAAACTCGTACACCTTTTTTGAATGCCACGACCCTTTAGTTGAAGCACGAACAAAAAGACTGTAAATAAAAGGTCCCAAGTGCCCACTCCATAGAAAACTTTAAACTCGTACACCTTTTTTGATGTTTGGATCAATCCATAAACTTGATTAACCATGTACCTGAAACAATAACACTAGTCTCAACATGTATGATACTCATACACTATATTATATAAACAAGAAAGATTTTACTTCTTTAACCTATGTGGGATATAAGGTAGTTGAAATGATTTTGGGAAATACATAAACATAATAATGTACATACCTGTTGACTCACGCTACATTGGGGAAAATTTTGAAAAAGAAAATAAAAGCTTGATTAGGCAATACTCAGTATATGATAAAATAAAATCCAACAAAATGTCACTGTTTATAAAAAGAAAAGTAAATATATATGAATAATGAATTTAGGTATCTAATAAGAATTTACTTTTGAGCAGTAGTAAACTGAGATTATAATTTATAAATAGGGAAAAAGAAACAAACATATCTAATATGAATGTGTTATGGGCATTTATAAACTATTTGTCCTTATTAGTACAACTTTTACTATCTTAAATAGATGCACCAAGATTTATATCATGTTATGAAGGGTTTTCATGGCTATTTCATGCTATCTAATTTAGTTCGTTATACGTGGCTTTTAAAAATAGAATTAACAAAATTTGGTGACTGGTAAAGTGTTAAAGATAATTATAAAAGGGGTAATTATGGATTTGCCCCGATCGCTCGAGGTGTCAACACTTTCTAAACTCGACTTTGGTTATTCCTTAAATAGACTCAGCGACTTGCGACTTTTTTCTTTTAATTTCAAAGAGCCAAGTGTCACACGAAATTTTGTGAACTAAATGATTGGTTCTGACTTTTACCGGCTATATTTTTTAAGCGACCTAGACCGAGCGACTTTTTAATAAAGTTTTCACATAGAGTATAGCTGAAATGCTTAAAATAGGAAACAAACAGTCTTTTTTCTGGTGATACTGGTAATAGTAATAATATATGTGAACTGGCCAAGGGGCGTGAAGTGGGGATAATGCCGGGTGGGGTTATGAAGATTGTTAGGGAAAACCCGACTTCTGCGATAGTTAGGTTTGCGGGTGGGAGCGTTGAACCGGCTCATCACCATACTTTTGGTCATGATGTTGTGGTGATTAAATGGAAGAAGATTGTTTGGAATTTGAGTAAAGGTGGAAGGTTCGAGTTGGGTGTTGGAGATTACTTATTTAAGCCTGGTGGTGATGTTCATAGAGTAAAATATTTGGAGGATACCAAGATTTTTATAGGGTGGGATGATGGTTGGGATATCGAGTTGGATGAAGATCTTGCTACTGCTATTGCTAGTTTGGAGAAACAAGTGTAATATTGGTTTTTGGTATCGCGTTTGCAAGGTGATTATCTGATTATTGCGTTGTTAGATACGAGTGTTCGGACAAAGAGTTGGATTACTTCCATTTGGTTGAGGTTATAAGGTCTGCAAGTGATTGTGGTACAGGTTATAAGGTTACAAGGTCTGCAAGTGGTACAGGTGTTTGTAATGTTTCATGTAATTTGACCTGTTTTATGAGAAATATTGTTTAATAACATAGTTTCTTACAAGCTTATGATGAGTGTCCTTGGTTGGTAGTTACTTTTAGAACAGCAGATATAGTTTCTATTTTAATTCATGAAACCTTTTACCAATTTCGTTATTATACTTTTGAGCCGCTTGATTTTAAGTTGATATATTTTGGTTCTGTTTGCAAAGTCAAGTCAATAGAGTAATAATAGAGCATTAGAGCAACAACAAACCAAGCACAGATGTGAATGAACTTTCTAATTAGGCATAAGGTGCCAATTTCTATTAAAAGAATAATATGAGTACACAAGAGCATTATACACATCTATGCCCAACTAAATTTACATCGAAACAACTTGGTGTGATGCACTTCTGAACTTGAAACATTATTTCAAGCTTCTAACTATTTGCACCTGAGAAGCTTGACCATATGGTTAAATGCAAAAGTTTTTTCTTCTTGTGCCTCCTTCAGTTATAACAAAGCCCTGCAATGCCAAAAGAAAAACAACTTTAATTTAACCTCATGTATATATGTGTAATGTGTTGGTATATTTAAATAAAAACACATAATTTGATGAAACTGATATCAACTCTTAAATATTCAGGTGAAACAAGGAAAGCTACTCTAACAAGTTGTATCAAATTTTCAAATCATTATTTGTGATAATCTTGGTTTGTATTCATAATTGATGCCTTAATTATCTACTTTTAGGTATACCCAGTGACAAGGGAGTTACATCCAAGAGCCGCAAGATTTCAACAGTCTTATCACCCTTACCACTTAAGTTTGCAGCCATAACGGCTGCACCATATGCAACAGCTTAATCAGGATTCACAGTCTTGCATAACTCTTTGCCATCAAAAAGCTCCTGCAACATTTGTTGAACCTTCGGTATCCTAGTTGAGCCACCTACAAGAATCACCTAGTTTATACATGATTTCTCTATCTTAGCATCATTTAAACATGTCTCAACAGTCTCGATGCACGTATTGAATGAACCCATGTTCAGCTCTTCAAATTTAGCTCGACTAATTTTTATTAAAAAATCAATCCCCTCATGCAAGCCATCTAGTTCGATTGAAGTCCGAGTAGTGGATGAGAGACTCCTTTTTGCTTTCTCACAGGCAAATCTCAGCCTTCCCTTCCCAGTCAAGTCATTACCAAATTTCCTCTTGAATTCCTGAACACAATGACTCACCATACGGTTATCAAAATCCTCACCTCCCAAATGAGTGTCACCAGCGACAGCTTTCACCTCAAAAGTACCCTCTTTTGTAATGGTCAATATAGAGACATCAAATGTGCCACCACCTAGATCAAAAACAAGGACATTCATTTTACTAGATATATCAGATTTAGTGTCCAAACCATATGCAATTGCAGCTGCAGTAGGCTCGTTGATCATGCGTATAACATTTAATCCAGCAATAGCGCCAGCATCCTTGGTTGATTGACGTTGTGAATCGTTGAAATAAGCTGGGACTGTTATGACCGCATTTTTCACAGTTTTTCCAAGGTATGCCTCAGTAGTTTCTTTCATCTTGACAAGAATCATAGACGAAATTTCTTCGGCAATAAATTCCTTAACTTGACCTTTGTAGCTCACAACAATCTTTGGTTGTCCGCAGGCCCTTTTATGACCCTAAAAGGCCACAACTTCATGTCTTCCTGAACTTTAGAATCACTAAATCTTCTTCCGACCAACCTCTTAGCATCTGCAATTACTCTTAAATTAAAACAACATATAGCTGATTGAAAAAAAAAAAAAAAAAAAAGCCCATATATGTCCAATACTCTAATATATTTAATTCCATTAAGAAATAGCACTGTCCTCAAAGGTCACGGAAGCTGCAACCTTACACGGCCTCTAAATATTTGGGGCCCCAAAATTACCTCCAACACTTGTCTATTATGTAAAGATAAGTTCCCGTAGGATATTAGTTGTTTGGTCAAACTATCAGTAGTTACATTAGTTAACGAATAATAGAAAAAGGGCATATTTGCCACTAAAGAAGAGTTGCAAGTATATGAACATGGCAAATTTTCCACCAACTTGTTCTGTCCTTATTTATTACGAGTACTAAGTATATGAACATGGCAAATTACATCCAATTTTCACCTTCGTGATAGAATAGTCATCTGAAGTGAAAGACTTATCATAGCTGGAAAATAAACGACACTCAAGTAATCAAATAAAGCCAAAGTGAAAGGCGGGGAATGAAGAAAAGAAAAAGGAATGAGTCAGTTTTGAGAGGAGGAAGAAGATCAAAGGCGGGGGATTGATTTTGTTGGATTGTTACAAAACAGGGTAGTTTTAAAATATTAATTTTGAAAAGTGATATAAAAAAGTATCAAAAAGTACAAAAGTATAAAGTAAAAAAAGTCTTTTAAAGTAATTCGCTTAAATTGTTCAGCATTGAGAAGACGCTAAAAGAATAAAATAATATTTTAGGAAGTTTGACTTTTTTTTAGAAACATGACAAAACAAAATGTCGCTCGAATCTTAAAAAGTCGCTCGGTCTAGGTTGCTTAAAAAATATAGCTGGTAAAAGTAGAACCAATCATTGGGTTCACAAAATTTCGTGTGACACTTGGCGCTTTGATATTAAAAGTAGAAAAGTCGCAAGTCGTTGACTTTATTTAGGAAATAACCAAAAGTCGAGTCTAGAAAGTGTTGACACCTCGAGCGACCGGGGCAAATCCATAATTGCCCGCATCATAAAAAGTACAAAGTCTCAAACATACTACATGGACGATCCTCATGAGTGTTAGAAGACCTCAGAACCAGTTTGAATGGTGCTCTCCGATATCTTAACTAGAAATGTAGGCAACAAAGATGGCTCCAATCACCTATGTTTTACCTTTTGCATCATTGAAATCTAGAATTCTAAGAGCTTAAATGACCAAAATTGCATGTGCTCAATAAAGATCTTACATGGAAGGACATGCCTTAGTTCATTTTTATAACATGTTAATGCGGAAATCAATATGCCATTGTACAGTAGGGGTTATGTAAGTTCAGGTGGATCGGTGTAACATCTATAGATCGAAAAGAACAACAACGACTATTGGATATACATAGAACATTACTATATATTTTGTTGCATAAACATGTATGGACAATCTTTTTAAACAAAAAGGAATAGAGTACCATTTTATTAAGTGACATGTATTCTAAAAAAAGTTGGAATTTTATATTAATTTTTCAACACAGATATGACATCAGGGCATGGTTTTTTTTGTTCTATAAGACCTCTCATCATTTCCGTGTTGAAAAAAATAACATTATTCTCAACATGGCATATAATTATACAATCTACTATATATCCAAGCAATATTTTACTTCTTTAACCTGTGTAGGATTGTGAGATGTAAGGTTGAATTGACTTTATTCGAATAATACTAACATTCATGGTAATTAAGTGAAGAATGCAATTGTCACATATCATCTATGTAGTAAAAATATTACCACTAATTTCATACGGGTTTACTCTCATGTTTTTTCATTCTTTTTGTTTGGTTGTGACGACAATGCAGATTGTTTTGTGTTTTTGGAGTTACATGCCACGGTGTTTGTTAAGTGTCGTTGGTAATGTGAAGCAACTTATTTTATCTTGCTATTGGGCCAAATCATGAACCCATTACGTTTGTTGGAAAGACCCCGGTATGCTTTATATAATATGTGTAGCATTCAATGCAGAACCCATTTTTTGTACAGAACTTTACAGAACCCTTCTAGACCAATATAAACCTTTAGATCATTTAATCAATGGATGAGATCACTTGTGCCATAAATGTAATTTAATGTAATTAAAAGGAATGTAAAGTAAATTTTTTAAATTGAGTTAGGGGCATTAAAGGAATTTCAAAATTATTATTTTCTAAAATCTCTTCCACATTTTTAGCACTCTTTCATTTAAACCGGTGTATCTCTTTCTCTCTCACATAACTTCCTCTCAAACCCTAGAGATCTAAAAAAAACACAGCCGTCACTCTTTCTATCTTCATTTTTATATCCATATTGAAAATCCAGATCGACTCATGTCAAGAAAGGCCTCTAAAACCAAGTTTGTTTCTTCACAAGAGGGACGCCATATCGACCATTAGGATAAAGCACGGACCAGTTTTGATGCGGTTGAAAGAGGTTGACGGCTGATAATGATGAAAACAAGTTAATTTTTATTCCGGTTTGCAGTCACAAGAGGTACACACATCTCATACTCTACTTATACGTTAATCATATTAATGCATCTTTAAGCAAGGGGCTGCAAAACAGAACACTGCATAAGAAGCAGCTTTATAAAGCCCAAAATAACATTAGGTGTATGACATTGCATTTAAAAGTGATTTATGAGATATAAAATATTCAACAATAAAGATACCAACCTGTAACAAAACGTGTTGCAACAAGTGTTTGGATGTGGTTCCCTCTTGTTTAAAGTCATGTAATGAGATGATAAAATATTTGAGTGTTTGGAAGATTTGTTTAATCTACTATTGTTATTCGTGTCACATGCAGTTAACCATATATAAGTTTCATTGGATCGATTTCCCACTACAACATGAGGAATGCCGTCGGTTCATTTTAATCATAGATAAAAGGTTCACTCTTATTTAATTTTGTCTTGTGTTTCAAATATACTTCTGATTAAATATTTTGGTTATGTGGTGATCGACAACATGTTATATGATATCTAAAGATAATCATACCAATCTTCTTTAAAAGTGGTCTTGACTAAATTAATGAAGAAAGGAAACAAATGAATGTATTTTTTTTACTATTGACGTGTCTCAACTAGATGACATTATGTGCTCCACTTTGATAAGGTAACATGTTTCTTTATATTTCATTCATATTTGTGAAAAGAACTGGTGTTCGTAATTTGTTTAATAAGCAAGTGAATTTGTTTTTTATGATTCAAGATTCCATGATAATAGATAAGAATTGGTCATCTGTTCATCCAACTTGAATTTATAGTTGTGAGTTAATGATGCGAATAAATAGCTTACTAATATATTGGTGTGCACATGTGTTATGTTAATTGTTGGGGTACCCTAATTGTTGTTATGATTGATTTCCTTTTACCTAATGCAATGAACGTCCAAACATGTTATTTAGTTACAATGTTAAAAAAAAGTTTGCATAATTTGATATAAGCAAAGGGTGAAATATGTGTTTTATCATTTATGGCCGGTAAAAAATTAATAAAATGATCGTGCATATGTGTTTTAAGGTTGATACAAAGTCAAAGAAAAAGGTATGCATATGATTTTAGATTGTGCATATGTGTTTGCTAGTTCATAACAAAAACTTGATAATTTTTATCTCATGTATTGAATAAGGAAATGTGTGTGCGTATATGTTTTAGGGCTCATATAAAATCAAGCAAATATGTATACCTTTATGTTTTAATTTGTAAATATGTTGTTTGATGATTGTTCATAATAAAGAATAATTGTTTGCAATTTCAGGTATTGAATAAACACAAGTGTTGATCATGATAAAGATGTCAAGACACAAGTGTATAATGAGATACAAAAGAGTGCACACATGTTTATGAAAGAGTGCACACATATTTTTGAAAGAGTGCACACATGTTCTGAATGACGTCCACATCTATATTACCAAGATACATTTGTATTTGAATTGTGTTTCATTTGATATCAAATTTTGTGTATATTATTTATCTTTTTGGTTGGTTATAAATTTAGAGGTTACATACATATTTTTATGTTTTTGGTTATAAATTTCGAAATTTAAAGAATGTATACTAGAAACATATGTGCAATTACCATTTCAAGCAAAAACAAGTTAGATATTTAAACAATTGTACTTAAAAAAACATATATAAATTCACAATATTTTAAAAAACACACATGCACCATAAATTTTCAGAAAACATGTATGCTAAAAAATATATATAAAACTAAAAAAAAAATTACAAAAATTAAGTGACTTAAAAAACGTTTTTTATTTTAAAAAATTCAAAAAAATTGAAACATGTGTATTTACTATTATGCCCTTTTGAATTAAATAAAAAGATTTAATAATACTAAATTCTTATTGGCTCAAAGTGGTTCTGTAAAGTTCTGTACAAAAAAATGGTTTTGCATTGAACGTGCCCCTATATAATATATACTTTGATTTTTATTATATCAAACGGTTTTACTGGTGTTCTATAGTCTAACTAGTGACGTATTTTTGTATAACCTTGTGATTGATTGCGTTTTAGATTGACAGGAGCTAGACGAAGTTGTCCCTTTGTCTCTTGATATGTTCTCTAGAAATATAGGCAACCAAGAGGGTCGTCTAGAATCACCCTAGTCGACTCATTTGTTAGTCACATGCATGACTGATATGTGCAATTTAAAAGCCTATAAAATACTAAGTCATATGTGTTCTATAGAGCCCTTACAAGGAGGTACAACTTAGTTTGTTGTATAGGCCGTATGGCGGTTTACGGTAGGGATGATTGGACTGTTGGGTTTAGCTTCTTTTTCCGTTTTCACACGATGATTGAACTGTTGAGTTAGCCAACAAAAAATACTTTGTGCAACGTTCAAAATACAGTTGTTTTAAAGGAAAATAAAATAGTAAAATTGTTGGCCATTCTTGTGTGACTATTCGAGTTGGCCTCTCGGAACATCTCACTTTGCTAAGGCTGGGCATGTATTCGACACATATGATAAAAATATATTTGTACGTGTTAATAACACTTTGTATTTTGATTAATGCAAAATATAAGGATCAGTGGCCGGGTTCAAGAATCCAAAAGAGCTTGGAGGGCCACACCTTCATTCATTTTCGTAACATGTCATTGCGAAACCAATAATGGCATTGCGAACTTGAGATGAATATGGCGAAGTTGAGTTATTTTCGTAACATGTCATTGCGAACTTGGAGGGCCACACCTTCATTCATTTTCGTAACATGTCACTCCGAAATCAAAATGGCATTGTACGTATGACCGGGGTTATGTAAGTTGAGGTAGATCAGTGAAACGTTTCTATTATCACATATTCTAAATCTAGTTAACAGCTTCTATTGGTCAATAGAAATTAAGAATGATTGGTATAGATAGATAAAAGCAATGTTGTCAAGATCGGGATCCTAACCAGGATCGTTTTCGTCTTTGCAAGATCGTGATCGTAAGATCGGATCGGGATCTTAAGATCCTACTCTAATGTTATTATTTAATAGTTTATGTAATTTTATAAAAATCTACAAATTCTAATACATTATAACTATAAAATACTATGAATGTTTCATATAAATGTTGTTCTAAATTATGATTATAAAATATTTAAAGATATTAACATGTTGTTTTTTGAATTATACAAACCAACAACCCATAAATTTGTAGTTTTTTAATTTGTAATCCGTGAAAAGTAAGATCGGATCGGATTAGATCGTAAGATCGGATCGGATTAGATCGTAAGATCGGATCGGATTAGATCGTAAGATCGTATGGTCAAGATCGGGATCCTATAAGATCTTAAGCTTGCAAAGATCCTATGTAGGATCCGGATCGTTTTTACTTTGCAGTATCGTAAAATCGTAAGATCCTAAGATCAGGATCGGGATCCTGACAACCATGGATAAAAGATTACTAAATATTTTGTTATACATATGGACAATCTTTGAATATAAAATTTTCTGAGCAACCGTGTTTTTTATAGTGACAAGAGATACTTAAAAAGTCATAAATATTATATTCGTTTCCAAATACAAGTGAGGATAAAGTTTGAAATTTTTAGACTTTTAATCAACTTTATCAACACTTTATATCTGAAAACATTCTAGACATGTGTGATCCTCATTCAGTATAGTATATAACTCAAAAAGATTTCACTTCTTTAATCTATTTGGGATGTAAAGTTGGAACCTTTTTTCTTTTTTCTTTTACTTTTTATCAAATAATGTACATACCTGTTGCATTTTTATATACCATTTATAAGTTCATTATAGAGCGTTTGTACTTTGAAGTAGTGACATTGTTTAAATGCCGTTATTAAGTGATCCTCATATGGGTTTACTCTCACATTTTTGTTCTTTTCTGTTTGGTTCTGGTCGAGAAAAAATTATCAATAATTCAACTCGTTTTTCTATTATTTTGAGTAAAATGTCATGAAGTTAATGAGAAACGTGTACAATGGGTCAAATCATTATTACCTAAATGAGGAACGGGTCGAACTGGTCAATTAGTTTAAAACTTGTCCAAATCGTGTTTTTAATGCATACACCTTCTAATTATTGTTTATTAAAGATTTAGACTAGAAACAAGTAGGGTTCGATCAGTTGGAAAACTCCTTGCCTCTCAATCGAGAGGTCAGGGGTTCGATCCTCACTCCTTACAAAAGGCCGGAGGTCCTTTCTACATTTGGTAGAACTGGAAGCAGCCTCTCTACCTTAGGTAGGGGTAAGGCTGTCTACATCTTAACCTCCCCCATACACCGGAAACGGTATTGGGTACCCATAACCCGTGGAAGACGGCATTGGGCGTTACTTTTTAAAGATTTAGACTAGACTAAAATATGACCTGTTTCCACCTGAACCCATGTTGACCTGTTACCTACTCCGCCCATCTTGCCATATCTAAAATGTGAGCATAAAACAGTTAAATCTGGTTCTAGCTAGTTATGTTGGAAGACAAGAACAAGATTTCTCATGGTTGAAGAGCTCTTGCATTGGTAAAATCTCACAATGTTGAGGCTCGGTATGAATTCGACGCATGAGATAGAAAATTATTTCCTGATAGTATATTACTCGTTGAATTCATATTGCAGATGTCAACAAGATACTATAGGTGGGATTTTGTGGTTGTGTTTTAGATTTCCCAAGGAGGTATCCACTTTGTATTTTGGGTTCAAAAACTAGAATGGTGCAAAATTCACCCTTATGTGGCTGAATGTTTGACCTCATAAACAATGTGTCGATTAGTGGTTTTCTTTGTAAGACTTGCAAGGGTTACCCATGCTGGATAATTCTAGTGACTCGCGTTCATTAGTATTGTGTGCTTGATTGCGTTGTACATTAGTAGGGCAAAGTTATGACTTTGTCTCTTGATACCTTCACTAGAAATGTAGGCAACAAAGAGGGCTCAAATCACTAATGTTGTACCAGAGTTGCCTCTTATCTTTAGGTACATGAATGGCAATGGTAAGAACTTATAGGACCAAACTCATATTTTTTTAAAAGGACCAAACTCATATATGCTCAACATAGAGGTTACATGAAGGACCACACCTTAATTCATTTTCGTAGCATGCATGTCAGTATGTCACAACAGAATCAACATGGCTGGATAAGTTTAGGTGGATCGGTGACACGATTAGAGATCGAAATGAACATCAACAGCTAGCTACTGGATGTACATAGAAGATTACTAAATAAAAAATTTGTTATACCACTTTTCTTAAGAGACAGTAGCGGATATTTAAAAAAAAAAAAGGTCTAAGAATTTTATATTAATTTTCCACTACATGATGTAAATGAGGTTTATTTATAAATTTATAATCAACTTCACCTACATAGTGTAATTGAAAACATAGCACTAGTAACATTCTCAGAATATATGATGATCTTATGATGAAGTATATAACGAAATTGTCAATTTCACTTTTTGTAGATATAAAGTTTTGGAGTACAAATTTTAATAAAATGTTAAAGACCTAATTAATTTTTTAGGGGCAAAGTTTTTGAAGTTTATATATTTTGCTTTACAAATAAACTTCAATAACCATGTATGTGAAACTTGGTAGCAGTCTTGACGTACATGTAAAGTGTCGATACACTACCGTATATCAACAAGGAATTTTTAAGTCATGTAACCTATGTGGGATGTATTTTGAAATGGTTACTAATAATGTTGAGATTTCATATTGATTAAACTATCAATACTACCGGTACACAACAAATATTTCTATGTTTAATGTTATGACACATAAAAACAAGTTAAATACTAACCTCAAATCTATTGAACAATAAATAAAAACCGGATCTTGAATCTTGAATCACCATGAAACACCAAATCAACTATATTGAGTTGATCTCTATCAAATGCATACTTACACGTCTAACGATAGCGTTAGGATGCTAATGCTTAACCCACAAATGAACAAACAAAGCACATGGCTTATGTTCTTGAAAGTTTGGATCGAAAAACCCTAGCTATGGGGTTAGACGACCAGTTAGCAAGGAGAGGAAGGGGCACCAAATTTTTCTTAGGGTTTTAGGGTTTTGTAATTTGTGATGGGTATTTACTGAGATCTAAAGGCCTCTATATATAATAATTGACAAACTTAGGGAACAAGTTAAGCCCCCTAAACCCTAATTACCCATATGGTCGGCCCTTTGGAGGAGGGTTCTAGAACCCTTCTTTTGCTAATTAGTCCCTCCTTAATTATCTTGTACAATATTAATCAATTTAAGACTTAGCGACCGTTAAAAGTTAGAGTAACAGACTAACGACCTTTCTCTTCATTTTGTGAATTATGTATTACAATTAATAGTACACAATATACATATTATTTATTATTAATAAACGCTCTCTAAACGTATACGTGTGTGCACCAAGGCTCACGTAATTTCTTGCTGTATAATTATCGATTTGACTTGAGAACTACCAATACATAATACTTGCATGCTGACTCATCCATTTCTAGTATTCTTATATATACCATTTATGTGTTCGTGATAGAACGTTTGTTTTTGAAGCTACTTTAATAATTAATGTTAAAGTTTAAATACAGTTATTAACTAACAATACAACCGGATTTATCTATACTATATTATAATGCATGAATAACCAACGCTAACTCTAAGTCTAACTCCTAACCATCAAAAATTAAAATAAGGAGTTCCAATCATGAGGTGACATGTGTCACTTATCAACTAAAAATTCATATTTATTTTTGAAATTGAAATATCTTTTTATCTATTTACTTTTTTTATAATCTAATTTCATCATATTTCTTAAAATTTTATGCTCTTTAATTTAACACCCATTTTGATATATTTTTATGAGTTTTTAGTTTTTAGATTTTTGGTGGGTTTATTTTATTTTGATTCAATTTTGTACACCTTTAACTTTTATTTCAATCAATATATTCTTGATTTGTCAAAATTATACACTTTTGGGGGGAGTGTTTGACGGGTTAGAGATTTCGAAGGTCTTTCTATATGCGGGAATAATGATGTCACGGGAAAGCTACGGGAAACCCAAGCAAACACATACAACTAACACATATATTCGGAGTGTTGTGTAACAAATTTACTAAGCGGGTAAGAAATTTCGGAGAGATTTGGGCTAGAAGTTCATTTACTATTTTTATAATATAACTATATTTATTGCCACTGTTGTATGCGGGTATCCAACTAGTAGATCCTGACATAGTAATATGGGTTCACTCTCACATTTTTGGAATAAGTTATCACTTCTTTTTCGCTAGAAATGAAGGCAACTAAGGCTATACACAATAAAGGGGAATGAATCGATCAATCACCCAATCTCAGTCGATTGGCCATTGTGTGGAAAATCGATCGATTGAAAACTTTGAGAGATCATGGTCGTTTAGATCGCCCCATTTTGTCCCCTATTTTTTTCTTAATACTTATGTTTTGTGTTTATTGTGTTTTGTTTGTTAAAAATTTGGTATAAAATGTCTTTTGATATGGAAGTGAACATTAAACATTAGAGTGAAAACATGAATTACATATTAATACAAATTACGATACAGTAATGAAAATGAAACTACAAATTACAACGAAAAGTCTGAGTTTTCACCCTCTTCCCAATATTCTGCAAAAGCCTCAGCAATCCTATCCTCTTCATACTCTCTTTCCAGGATGTCAAACAAGTTGTCCTAACGGTATTGGGCTTCCTTGCTTCCTACTCCATACGAGCAGCTTTCTCGTAGTTCTCTTTTTTTTGTTTCTCTCCTGACTTCCTCATCCTACTCAAGTAGTCGGAGTTGATCCTCAGTAAGAATAAACTGATTGGGTTGGTGTTTCACAACCGGTGCAGTGTTAACCGGTTCATTTTCCGTTTGGAATAACGAAAAGATATCTTCCGGTGGAGTATTAACCGGTTCATTTTCCGTTGGGTTGGAGCTGGGGAATTGTTGTGAGAAGTCGTGTTCACTAGGGAATTGTTGTGAGAAGTCGTGGTGATTGGGGAATTGTTGTGAGAAGTTTTGAACAATTGTTGTGAGAAGTCTTTATAAGACATTTTGTTAAGAGAATTTGATAAGAAATTTTCTCTCTGTGTGTGATTTGTGTGCGTGATAAACAATGCAGAGTATGTGGATATATATAGGCAACTTTTAAAAGTTGAAATTCAATTTGAATTTGAATAAAGCCCGCTCGTATTGGAATTTTAAATTTTGAATTTGAATTTGGTGGGATCCTGCTCGAACTGTACCATTTAATTTGAAATTGAATTATTAAATTGAATAGGGTTTGTTTTGAAAATATAAAAAGAAATGGGTTTTTTTTTGAAGAAAAAGAATGAAGGTCGCCCTTACTGTGGCAACCAATCGCCGGAGAGAGAAAGCTGACGTGACAGAAAAAAATGAAAAGATTGACTCTCATTACTGTGTTTAGCCTAAGAGGGGCTCGAGTAACCTATGTTGTACTATAGTTATCTCATATCTTAATTACACGGATGTCAATGGACATTTGGATCTCTGTTCGAATGGAACTTTGTATATGATCGAGTAGAAAAATGTTAAGAGATTTACAAAACAAGCAGAATATGCAGAACCTATTTTTTTTTAGGCGACAACAACTACAAATGTCAAAAAACTTATATCCATTTCTGAGTACAAGATTACTAAAAAGTCAATAATAGATACTCATTTTATCGTACAAGTTTACAAAGAAAGTATGATTTCGTTTTTAAATCAACTTTATCAACAAGCATGTAATAAAACCAACTGGCTTAGCTCAGTTGGCCACTTTGGAGTTCTTAGAGGCTCTTGGGGGAGGGAGGTCTTGAGTTCAAATCCTGCAAGGGGTTTGAATGAGAGATTTTCCTTCAAGGTAGTCCTTTAATGAAAGGGTTTGGGCCTGGTAACCCCAGGTTCGAATTTTGGAAAAGGCAAGGGTTTACCCCTATTAATTGTCGTGCCTTCGGGCTGATTAGTCGGGGGTTTTCCCCCCATCAGGTATTTGAAATAGGCATTTCCGCTTCGAGGGAGCTCTCTAGCGCGGACCCGGTTTAGACAACGTAGTCTAGAACTCCCGCTGTCGAACCGCGACATGAAGCACCTAATAAGAAATGCACCTTTCAAAAAAAAAAGATAACTAGTAATATTATATTGAGATCCATGATGTACATTCACTATATTATATAAACAAGAAAGACTTCACTTCTTTTAACAATGTGGGATGTAAACTGGGAATGGTGTTGATCAAACAATGTACATGCCTACATGTTGACTCATGAATTTATATATACCATTTATCTATTAGGTGAACCGGACTCAAACTCGGGGTTTTGTAAGTTTTTTAGTAGGACTTGTGAGGTTTACACGTCCCTCTATTTCGGATTATTCTGGTGACACACCTTTGTTGGTACCTTGTAATATTGAATTGAACATTGGCAGGTTAAAAGTTGTCACCATGTTTCTTGATTCCTCTCTAGAAATGTAGGCAACAAAGAGGGCCGAAATCACAAATATGTGTTGTACCTGAGTTTCATGGTATCTTAGTCATCTAGATCAATTTGAACGGTCCGTACCTTGTGCATGATTGAGTGGAACAATGATAAGAACTTAAAAGACAAAACTCATACGTGCTCACTAGCTAGAGAACCTTACATGGAGAGTCACGCCTTAGTTCATGTTTGTTGCATCAGCTAGATTGGTGAAACATTTAGATATTTAATTGAACAGTGAACACTAATGACGACATGGTATCCTAAGATATGCACGATCTTTGTAAAAAAAGTTTGAATTACCTTTTTGTTTAAGTGTGAACAAATTCTAAAAAAGTCAAGCATTTTATATTTGTTTTGATGACTGATTTACTGTCAACGACGTTTACAATTTTTCAATAGAATCAACTTCATTAACAACAAAGTGCCAAAAAACATGGTAATACTCTTGACATGTTTGAAACTCATTTATTACTGCAAATTCAAAATTGCATGAGAATGCTTTTTATCTGTTCTTATATACTTATATAGTGTATAGTGTTTGTACTTTAAAGCCACTTTGACAATAGGGTGCCATTGTTTAATACGGTTATTAAGTGACGATGCTATCAGATTCCGAAATCCTCATATGTGTTTACTCTCCTATTATCATTCTTTTTTGTTTGATCGTGTTGAAAATTGGCTATAATGCAACTTGTTTTTGTTTTGTTACCCTTAGACTCGACTAAACTCAATCCTATCGATATTAGAACGGTTATTAAAGTCTTTTTTAGATTTGGTTCGGTTTTATGTAAAACAAAAACTTCTGTCCAAGCTTTTCTCGCTTGGAAACAAAAACGATAATTGTACATAAACTCGTCGAAGCGGACTATATGATATATTCACTCTTTTATCCATGAAATATTACTGAAACTAGAAGTTTCTTTAAACTAGTAAAACTTAAATTTAAAATCCAACTTTATGCTAGTTGTTGAACTAAAATCAAAATACATTATTCAAAGTTTTATTGCTTTTTTGAAAATAAAAAAATCAGATTTGTTAGAACTTGAGACAATTTTGTGTGATTGTTGATGTTTTGTTCTTTTCAACTTGTCCTATATTATTAACCTTGTTGTTCCAACAATTGTAGCCTTTAATCATAACATGACGCTAATCATTTTAAGGGGATTTTCATATATCCCCACATACACACTCATATTTATATATTTTCCCAAACACAAGTTTTTTATGCATGATGTACAAGCCTGTTAAAGCGCCGTTTGAAGAAATATGTAAATATGAGTGTGTATGTAAGGATATATGTAAATGCTCCATCATTTTATTATGTTGCATTCCTCTTTCATAACAAAATTTCACATATAATATAATAATAATAACAATAGGCCCATGCCTTACACAAACTTGTTATAAATAGGCTTAGCCCATATGAAAATAACAACTGGCCCATGACTTTGTATAAGACTAGTTAAGTAGTTAACTGTAAATAAATATATTAAAAAAAGTGACTTTGAAGGATTATTTACAAAAAATGAGAAAGAAAAGACAGCAAAACATAATTTATTAAAAAAATAATACCCTAATAAAAACATGAATGAACATGCATGGAACCATAGACCTTATATGTAAGTTACACTTCATTTACAGCATACTAACTCATGTCACATGATTTGTATCTTCCTACATCTATTTAACTTACACTTGGTGTGACAATACAAAAGCTTTATGCAATCCCATTACACAGCAACAAATTATCGTTTGATTACTAAAACAAATCAATTTTAAACTTGAATATTATAAATCAGTTTTTATTTGTAAAATTATTAATAACACTATGAATCAAAACATCATAACATACGTATTAGTTGATTACAAACATCAAAGGTTCCATTTACTTACGAGCCGGCTTTTAAACCAAATTTGTGAATGAAAATACAAATATAGTTACCCCGTATTTAATTTCTATTACATATGTATGAATCAATGTCATGAATTCATGTCTTAAAAATCACCTTCTAGTATACTTGATCTTCATATCATGTATTTTTTGTAAAAGTTAACCTCACAACATGTACATACATAAACATTTGTAAGTTATCTCCATAACTAATCATGACATAACCATAATCGTCGATCGTTTGTTTTCTTTAATTAGCTTGCCATCATCACTACCCTGACGGACCCAAAAAAATGAGATGTGGGAGGCGAAATTTTTTTCCTTACAATAGCAATAAAATGCTAAAGAAAAACTATGATCCAAATGATAAATCGTGTATTTTTACTTAAAAATGAAGGATTTATAAAGTTTTAGAGTGTTAAATATTGGATTTTAATATGTGGGTGGGGGCAATTTGAATTTTTGGTAAGGTTCACTTTCAAAAAACGTCAAAATTTTTTGAAAATTACACTATAATCTCAACTTTTTCGGCTAGCCATGAAGGGCACCGCCCCCTCACACCTTCTACATAGGTTCGTCCCTGACTACCCACTGTAATGCTTAAATACAATTATAAGCAACAAACTCTTTCATGCCACCATTCTAAAGACTTGCTTTTCAAACGTGTATTGTTACAGTTTTCTTTCTACTTGCATCTGTTGAATAGTTAATACTGTTGCAACAAAATCTCAAAAATCCACGACTGCAAAATTTGTTCACCCCTTTCCCCCTCATTTACACGTTGGGCTCCACATTGTTGAGAAGTAAATTTATTAACATGCAAGTTGTAAAAAACAAAAGTATGAGTAACTTTTCAATAATTGTACGAGTAACATTATGAGGCAGCGAATTGTCGTTCAAAGAAATAATAATTTGTTTCTCATGTGGAGTTATGTTTGTATGTGTGAAAATTTAGTAACACGTAGTATTGAAATACTCATATGACACCAACCCATACTTTATTGAGTCAAATTCTTTCATTTCTTTCCATACACACAACCAGAATTTATTTGCATCAGCCATTCCAACATTTGGCGAGAAAGTAAAATGTCAGCCACAATCAACAAAGATTAAATTACTATGTAACATAACTTCTTTTGGTATGCAATCATTTTATTATAATGTGACTATCACAAAACACAACCACCAACCCTTTTGCTATATATTCAGCATGGTAACATTTTCTTGTGCAAATCAATTTGACAGTTAGCTTTGTGCAACACGCCAAGACTACTTTTTGCTACTGTATTCTTTACTATTGACCAAGTATATTGTATTCACCATGCTTTCTTGAACCTTTTTCCAAGTCAAAAGAAATCTTTCATTTACGTTAATAACATATTCTCCGATACCACAACACAGTTTTTAAACACAATGCATATAACTTTTCCGACGACTCACAATATTTTTTAACTATTCATATTGTTTTCTTTTAATAATTGGCAGGTATGTACGTAGTAAAGAGCACGTAATAAAGATCACATAGGGAGGAATAAGCAAACCAATTAGCAAGAGCAATGTAGTTCCACAATTTATGATACGTAAATATTAAAATGACAAAGACAAGCTATAACCCTTGATTATGATCTTTTTGGTGCTCTCAAAGTCTCAAAACAAAAAAATAAACAAATAAACAAATAAGGAAAATCATTGTTAAAAAGAATAGAAATATACACCCTAGCTAGCTAGTAGCTAGTAGTACCCATCAAAAGACCATAACCCTGTCCTTTCATCACATGACAAACCATACTGTTGACCACTATTTTCCCACATGCATGTTCCGACGTCTACATTTCTCTTACATGATATTCGAAATAAAATTGTACAGGTCGAAGTAATATACATTAGGTATAACATGACATAATGTGAAGTGTATATCGCACACCCACTAATTAGTTTTTGTAATAAAACAAAATTTGATAATCTATATCGGGAAATAAAAATAATCCGATGGTACACTAACGCCGACACGCCACCCTGGATGGAGCCATCCTTTTAGTTGTTGAAAATAATCCTACAAACAACATGAAAAAAAAGAACTGACCGTGCATAAAAGTTCATGGTTTATAAGTGTACTTATTGCTTTGATGTTTGTAAAATATAGAAGTATCAAATAATGGAATGAATAGGACCTCCTTTTTTTAATTACAAAGGGGATGTTGTGCGTAAAATTTAAAGGACATATTTTGTTGAAAGAAATTTATACCGTATATTGTATATTAGTGTTTTTATTATTTTTTTAATAAAGCCTTTCAATTAAAAAGAAGGGTAGCATGCACCAACACCAGAGCCCAAATCCAACATAATGGCAACAACCTAATAGTAATCATAATAATAATAATGAAATAAATTAAAATTGTAATCCTAGAAAAATAATAGCAACAACATAGACAACCATCAAATCGACAAGTTTGAGTCCTAATGTTTAAGAAAACGACAAAATCTGAGGAAAACCGTCATATGAACTCGTATACAAACTTCTTAATGAAAAATGAGAACCAGATTTAAAGCAAAAATAAAAGAAATGAAAAACACAAAACCAACAAAGACCATATATAGAAATATCAAATTTGACCACTGATCAAGAAATTTAGCGACAACAAACAAAAATTTTGATAAAAAAAACAAACCTTGATAAGATCATGCGCAACACACCAACGGTACCTTAAGGACACGAATGGAAAATGAAAATCACAAGGAAAAATGTGGTCAGAAAAATAAATATGAATATTTATATATGTAAGCAAAAATGTATATGTAAATTCACTTACAAATGTAGAGCGACGAGCAAATGTTTGAGCATGAATCTTCAAAAGGTAAGAAAAGATGTTTGTTAGAATGTTAGTACGTGAGAGAGAAGATGATAAAAAAAAATGAGTGCTTTGAAATGAAGATGAAGTGCATAGAAAGGAGAAATATAGGTAAAGCAAGGTAAACAGTGACAAAGCATGAAGGGGGACGTGGCATAATTTTGAAGGGAGTAAAGTTCAAAATACATCCCTGTGGTTTGCCTTTTGTCTCGCTTTACATCCCTAAATTTTTTTGGCACAAAACCATCCCTCCGTTAGTAAAGTTGGCACAAATACATCATCTATTAGTAAATTTAGTTAATAAGGACTAACGGTGCAAATTTTTCTCCATTATATCCTGAGGAAAGAGAAAATATTTGCACCGTTAGTCTTTAGGACTAACGATGCAATAAAATAAATTGCATCTTAGGACTAACGGTGTACTCCACCTCCACCTTCCACCCAACGCCACCAGCCACCGCCACCTACCACCTCCTCCGCCACCTCCACCCACCACCACCTAACGCCACCACCCCCCACCTCCACCGCCGCCACCCACTGCCACCACTGCCACTACTACACCACCACCTCCACCCACCACCACCCAACGCGACATCTACTCACCACCACTGCCACCACTACACCACCACTTCCACCTACCACCACCCACCACCACTGCCACCACTACATCACCAACCACCACCTATTTTTTTAATGGTGGTGGTGGGTGGCAGTGATGGCGTTGGTGGCGGTGGAGGTGGGTGGCAGTGATGGTGGTGTTGGCGTTGGGTGGAGGTGGGTAGTGGTGGCAGTGGTGGTGGTGGATGGCGGTGGTGGAGGTGGTGGGTGGCGGTGGTGGTTAGTGGAGGTGAGGGTGGTGGCAGTGGTGGTGTTGGGTGGCTGTGGTGGTTGGTGGAGGTGGGGGTGGTGGCGTTGGGTGGTGGTGGGTGGAGGTGGTGGTGTAGTGGTGGCAGTGGTGGCGGTGGGTGGCGGCGGCGGAGGTGGGGGTGGGTGGAGATGGCATTGGGTGGTGGTGGGTGGATGTGGTGGTGTAGTGGTGGGTGGCGGCCGCGAGGTGGGGGGTGGTGGCGTTGGGTGGCGGTTGGAGGTGGTGTAGTGGTTGCAGTGGTGGCGGTGTGTGGCGGCAGTGGAGGTGTGGGGTAGTGGGGTTGGGTGGTTGTGGGTGGAGGTGGCGGTGGGTGGTGGCGTTGGGTGGTAGGTGGCAGTGGAGTGCACCGTTAGTATCGTTAGTCCTAAGGACTAACGATGCAAATATTTTCTCTTCCGTTAGGAGATAACAGAGAAATATTTGCACCGTTAGTCCTTATTAACTGAATTTGCTAACAGAGGGATGTATTTGTGCCAACTTTACTAACGGAGGGATGGTTTTGTGCCAAAAAAAAAAGTTTAGGGATGTAAAGCGAGACAAAGGACTAACCACAGGGATGTATTTTGGACTTTACTTTTTTGAAGGGTATTTGATGCTGAGTTGTCAAAATTTTAGCCTACTACAGTAATTTTGCTCCTCTCTTTTATAATATAGGTAGATTGCACTATTTCTTATGTTCATTATAGTGTTAGTAGTTTGGAGGTACTCAGAAAGTTAATGCCAAAGTTTTAATGCCATGAAGTTGATTAGCGATTCAAAGTTGCAAGTAGTTTAGTTTAAGCGTTACTATATGATAAATATAACTTCTTTTGTAAATTATAAATTTAGTTTTAATGCCATGAAGTTGATTAGCGATTCAGATGTAGATTAAATGATACTCCTACTTTAAGAAAAAACTGGGTGAGGTATGTGAGAGGTAGCTTATTAAAATAATTTGTGCTTACTAGTTTAAAAGCTAAATAAGCTAATAAGAAGAAGCAGTTGGGCGTTAACGTGACTATGACAGCATATTTTGTTGTTGTAGAAAAATCCGTCATCAGTAAGCGAATAGCTGCTAAACAAACAGATCGACGCTTTATATTGTTGTTGTCAGTGATTTTCAAGATTATCGACAATACAGAGATGAGAAACCTGTAATAAACAAATTTTTATTGATAAATCATAAATTAAGGTAAGAAAAACATAAAAGGAAACTAATATTATGTAGATTTCTCCATTTGATCCGGTTTATTTCTTGTTAGATATTGATTTCAGGCCCAGGCCAGATAAGATATTTGATTGCTTAAAAAGCAGCTGCTGGTAGGTTTATCAAGGGGTGCATGACCTAAATGACCTGTCACCTTGACTCGGATCATTTGACCTGGATCATTTATCGTATTTGACCCGGTCTATTGATGTGTCCAGCAGGATTGACGTAGTTGTGAAGAAACAATCTTGGTACGTCAAACAAAATGTATATAATGTTATTTAGACATAAAACACAAAACGGGCAAAATGAATATAATGTTATTTATATTCATCGTTAGTTCATTATTTAAAAGTCGAGAATTATATACTCATTTTCTTATACAAGTTTGAAGATAGAGTATAAGTGGCAAAACGGGCGGACACGAGTAACGGGCTAAACAGGCACTAGTCCAATGGGCATAGGTTTAAACAGGTACGGGCTTAAACGGGCACGGACCAAACCGGTTCATGTTATACGAATCGGTTTTGAAAAGACCTAAAACGACCACACACAAAAAAAAAAATCCTCAAACGTAACACATCATTTATATTTGAGTAACTAAATATACTATATCTATAAGTTTTTCATTAAAAACAATTTAATGTTCGAGAAAAAACATGTGACAATTATGTCCATTTAACTTTTAAATGGACAATATTTGCCCATTTCAAAAAAATAATAATAATAATAAAAAAGTTAAATGTGCCTAAATCTTTTAAGGAATTAATTTTTTTTTTTTTTTTTTTTTTTTTTTTTTTGCGCACAAATTATCACCTAGATGATTTTTTTTAGATTTATAATCAACTCTACCAACATACGCTACATGAAAACATAGTAATATTATTGACATGTATGATCCACATCCACTATAGTATATAAACAAGAAATACTTTACTTCATTTTAACTATGTGGGATAAATGCTTTTAATCAAATAATGTACAAAGCGCATATTGCATTTCTAAAGAGTATATACCATTTATCTATTTATCATAGATAGTTGTTCTTTATAGCTACTTTAAATACGCTTATTCAGTGACGACGCAATTTGATTCGGAGATCCTCTTATGCAACTCATCTGGTAAATAAGTGTTGTACGCTGCAGGTAGTTTAGTTCAAGCATTTTATATGATAATTATACTTTTCTTGTAATATAAGAGAACAAATACAAAAAATGTCAAGCGTATTATAGTTGTTTTCCAACGTAATGTTCATCAACGAAGTTTGACTTTATCAGTTTCATAATCAACTTCGTTAACAACCAAGTGCTTGGAAAACATGGTAATACTCTTGACATGTATGAAGTTGGTTTACTAGAGTATATAACAAGAAAGATTTTACTTCCGTAACTGTGGGACGTAAATGTTGACTCTTTTATTTTACCATTTATGTGTTCATTATACGGTGTTGTTCGTTGAAGCTTCTTTGATAATAGTGCGAAAGTTTTAATACAGTTATTAACTGACGGTTCAATTGAATTCGGAGATCCTCGTGAGGGTTTACTCTCACATTTTCGTTCTTTTTTGTTAGGTTGTGGTCGAGGAGAAAATTGGCGCTAAGGCAACTGGTTTGGTGTTTCTTGAGCAACTAGTCGAACATGTCACACAGTTTGAAAGTTGTCCAAACTCCAAAGTGAGCAAAGATATATCAAAAAGTCTAAGAACTCATTAATTCTCAAATACACAGGTGTCTATGAAGTTTTTTGTTAGTTTTTATAAACAACTTGACGTCATGACGTGTAGGATGCTCGTTCACTTTAGTATATAACCAAAGAATCTTTTACTTCTTTAACATATATAGGATGTATGTTGAAATTCATAATACCTACATGTTGACTCATATTCTAATATACACTAGTTATAGATAGTTTGTATTTTGAAGCTACTATGATGATTAGCCCCAAAGTTTAAATATGGTACTTACAAGCGGATCATCTTCATAAGAGCACTCCCAATCGTAACACCATAACACCGATAACACCGTCCACGTCAGCGCCACATCAGCTTTAACATTTAACATTAACATCCCCAAAAAACACCCACAACAATAACATCCCAATAACATCAATAACATTCCCAACAATTTACAAAAACAACCCCTCATTTAAGGGAATAAATGAAAAAAAAAAGAAAAAAAAAAGAAGCAAATAACGCCCGTTAAAGGGTTAACGGGGAAGGACTAACGCCGAAATAACGCCGGAGGTCCAAGGGTAATAACGGCATAACGCCGTTATTTTGCGCAAAAACGCCGTTAGGGCGTTACCTTTGCGAGTGCTCTAATGGGTGGCAATTTTGACCGGTATACTTACAAGCGGATCTTGGCTTTTTATCCTTTTTAACCACAACCACCACCAATCCCACCCATCATAAATAAAAGAAAAAAAATAGATAAATAAAATGCTACTTAGAACTAAAATATAACTTGTACTTTTTATACTCATAGTCTCAAGTTAGATGTCAATGTTTCGGAAAGCTTCAATCATTACTAATACTAGCCGAGTACTCGCACCTAGCGGCAGCGATGTCTTGTTTTTGACAAAGTTTAATCGATGGATGTTTTCTTTCGAAAAATCGTATCAGTAGCATCATGAATTCTTCCCCGAAGATCAGTAGCATCATGAATTCTTCCCGAAGAATCGTTTTACTGATGGTATGGTTGCATTGCGGCGATTATGTTTACTTTTCAACAAAATCTAATAGGATCCATTTGTGTGTACGTGTTTTTTAACAAATGTTTTAAGTCACATTTATCGATTAATATTCCAATAAATGTCTACTCATATAAAGTGATGATGACATAATTTTCAGAGACAATTTAACCATTTGTCGTATTGGGTTATAGTCAAATTTCCATGTTTCGACAAATTCACGATGACATAATTTTCAGAGACAATTTTGCCATTTGTGGTATTGGGTTATAGTCAAATTTCCATGTGTCGACAAATTCACGGTTGGCGTTAAAAGTCTTTTACTTTTTGGTGTTATTATCTAAACTTATTTAGTTGCGATTTTCTTTCATGAAGATTTAACATATATTATGCTTGTTCTCCTAAGTTAGTTGATACAATGTTAACAAACTAATAATTTACATAAACATTTATTTGTTTTTAAGGTAATAGTTGTTCGTGTGTTCGAGCACGCCATTTTTGTGTGTGTATGTTAAGGTTTTTTGGTTTGTATTCACAACTTTTGACATGAAGTAGGATAGCCGTGTGATGTGGATACAATTAGATAATCTTATCTTTTTGTGTATACATCTCACTTATTTGATCTTTGCCACTAAGATTTTACTGTTACAATTTTTTGTGTTATTTAGCGCTCACATGGTTAGTTTTTATATGGTTATGTAAAGTTTGAAATTTAAATTTACATTTGAGCCATATAGTTTTGAAGGTTGGTGCTTTCAAGATTTTATCGATCAGTGTGACGTCCATATTTTCGGGGAAAAAAAAGGTCCTATTTAGCCATCTTTATTTACTTTTTCTGTTGTCATACCGTTTTTTTTTCTTTTACTGTTTACACTTTGTATTCAACAAATTCAAAGTAGAATTTTTTTTTTCAGATTTTCAACATTTATCGAATGCTTTGAAAACCGGGTCTTTTATCGACCCACTCGAGACACCCGGTTACCGGTTCGACCACCGGGTCAAACCGGATTTCTATATAAAAGAACCTCTTTTTTTTCTACAATACAAAAAAGAAGTATATATATAAATCATGACTAATCCATATATGGAGCCTAGAAACACATTTAATGACAAAGATAACGCTTAAAAGTAAAATCATGTCGCAACTATATATGATTAACTTGTTTTATTTAAATAAAAAACATGCAAAAACCAAACTCGATCGGGTTTTTAGAACAGGATTGACCCGAGTTACTTAAAGCTCGGCGGGTCTAATTGAGTTTCGAGAATTAAAAAACCGGTTTAGTATGACCCATTTTTCTGACCAGAACCAATTTACCCGGTTGACCCGGCCGGGTTGAACTAGGTTTCAAAACATTGCTTTTATCACAAGGTTGTTAAAAAGTTCATATTTTCCTCCACAACAATCCAATTCTAAAACAATCTGAATCTTCCATTTGGTGTCAAATGTTTTCTGAAACAACTTCACAAGCATTTGGCCCTATTTTTACGCATTATCTACAACCCAATTTTGAAGGAAAGAAAACCAATGTGAAAAACATAGGCCTCGGTAACATCCTTTAAAACTAAACAAAAATTCAACAAAAGCGAAATCAAAAAAGGTATTTCATCATCGACCTCAATTTTTTTATTAGTCAACCCATTCCTAAAATAAATATGTTGCAATGTATAGAAGACCTCATACACTACCTAGCAAATTTATTTTGCCAAGCCAATCATAACTACAAACCACCAACACAACAAATCACATATCCAAACACAACCTTAAAAAAGCTATAGTTTTCATCATTTGTCTCAAAAGGTCATCATCGTCCTTGGAAAAAATATCAAAAAATAAAAAGAACCAAAAGCTAACAGATTTTGACTTTAGTCATATGTCAAAGAAATGTAACTACCAAGAAGAAACACAAATAAAAAAACCAATTTAGCAAGATCCGATTTTTGGCAACCAACAAAAAGATCAAAACCAACACTGGTCTTGGTCTTAAAACCTACAAAACTTTATCTAGATCAATGTTCAAAAGAAAACAATAGAGACGTTTTTACATCTAACCAACATACAAATTAGACAACCATGAATTTTTAGATCTAACAAAAAGACAACTTATAAAAAACATAAAACTTTAGATACACTACCTACATCTAATCATATTCGCGACCATTAGCCCGAGCAACATGACTGGCAAAAAAAATACTCCAAAATCATTTAAAATACAATGAATCAAAAGATCATCAACAATCAAACAGTCCATAGGTTAGAAACTCTAAAATATTAAAAACATAAAAGGCTTCAAGCAACAAACCTTTAAATCTAACCAAATTAAGTTATTGAGGCACAAACATGTAGATCTTACATGAAAGTAAAATGATGGTGTCGTATGGCAAAACCAAACATATAAAACAGATGCAAACATCGTTAGCCTTTAACACCCACAACAAATTCGAAGACGCAAAAAAATAAAAATAATAATAAAAAATAAATAAATAAATAAATAAATAAAAATAAGACACACCAAAAATAGCCAACACCACCCACCTTAGCTCACAATCGTCAGACACCATCACCATCATCATACGCCATAAATGGCGGCAGCGAAGGGACCGACAACATCAAAGAGGCTGGCGGCGCACGTGTTTATTTGTTGGCCTGCAAAGAGGTAGGAGAGAGAGTTGAGATGTTTTACTTGTGTGTGTATTTTGTTTTGGTAAAATTAATGAGTGGGTGTGTAATATATAAAGGGCTTAGGTAACGGTTCTAAAACAGTGCATTACGGTGTGTTGTTGGCCTGCTATTGGTGGAGAAGAGATAATGAGCCAAAAGTCATGCTTCACTGGTATACAACATTACGGGACTCTTGCTCATGCCCAAAAGTCTGTTTCTTATTGGTAACTGACGATAACAGGCACTATTCCTCACTATTCCTCTTCCGTTTACGTGATGATTAAACCCTACCCACACCAAAACACACAAGACAACCAAGAAGATACGATATACATCATTATGCATAAGCAGATTTAAACCAAGAAGAAATACATTCGATTTCTACCATGGAGCCGAGGTATGTTCTTCTTGAATATTATTTTGATAATTTTAGCAATTTAGCTTATCAAATAATGTAGCGTGTGTTATGGCAGCTTTTGAGACCTAATGGATGTCTGGATTAAGGTGTTAAAAATTAGGAGTAAATAAATTTACTGGTTCAATGTTTCATATTATTTTCTTACTGAAAAGTGTAGTTGGAATAGTTGGTTGTAGAGATTTGGATTTAGGTGTGTTTGGAATTGGGGATTAGTCATGACGATTTTGTTTTTGTGTTGAAGGAGGCTAATTTCCCAAGTATATCTCCCAAATGGGACGACATAATTGGATGGCTACTCCCATTGGCTCTTCGTAATAATGCTAATGGTATTGTGGGTCGGCTCGTTGTGGCTGTGTCTTCTTATTATGTATGGCAAGAGAGGAACAGTCGTGTTCATGGAAAAGGTGAGAGGCGAGCATTGTTCTTGATGTGGTTCGTTTGAAACTTGCATCTATGCGGTTTGAGAATAGCATGGGAGTTGAGAAAATGAGGGAGACCTGGAAGATTTCGACTACTACAAGTAATGTAGGTTGATTGTGGGTTATCTAGAACTACTAGTGCAACATTTTTTTTATTTTATTTTATGCAGTTCGTTAGTCCTCGGTTGATTTAGTGGTTGTCGTGTTTTTGAGCTTGTTCAAAACACGTTGTTTGTCGTTCTTTTTTCAAGAGTGATTCACTACCTCTCTTCTTGTACGCAAACAATTTTTCATTTAATATATTCACCAGGTATAAACCTTTTACCCAAAAAAAGAGCGCTTGCACTGGTAAACTGAGGCTGGATATGTATTCGACACATAAGATAGAATATTATTTCTATCGGTGTATAACACATTCTATTCATAGTGTACTTCTAAACAAGTTGTCTCACAGGGGATGGGAGTTTGTGGTTGTGATTTTATAGCAAATATATGTCATTTGGTTCATGTACACAAAAGAACATGGACGCAAAAACCGAAGTTTGTTGCTAATAAATTGTCCGGCAGGTTAAACTAAGCCTACAAAAGTATTGGTAATAAGCTTATACCCAAAAAAAAAAAAAAAAAAAAAAAAAAAAAAAACTTCTCTCTCCGGTAACAAAATGAATAGAGTTAATTTTGTTTTTGATCAGTTTTGTGAAATCCCTCAATTTGCTTGATTTTAGGTTTTACATCTTTTTTTACGATTTGCTAGTTGTTAGTGAATATATTGAAAATGTCACACAAAAAGAGGCAGTTGAAACGTAAAATCAAGGTTCCAGTCAAATTTAGTGATTCTATCGGTAATTTGGGGAAGAATAGAGAATGTGATGAAAGTATTGATACAGTTGATAAAACAATAGGAAATGATGATGTCAGCTCAAGTAGTGGTAAGAAGATTGGGGATGATTTTGATAAGGGGGATAAGAGATCTGATATGGTTAGTGATGATTTCAGTAAGAGGAATGTTGGTGAGGAGCTTGAGATTGCTAGTGATATGCCTAGGGTTTCAATGGTGGATGAATTTCATGTGTTTAATGACACTTTTGGACCTACTCTAAGTACTAAACGCTCTGTTGTATTGAATGAATGTGAGAATATTAGGACTAATAGCACTGATGGCGTTAGTAATATTAGTGCTAATAGGTCTGAAAATGTTAACAATAGGGTGAATGGGAATAAGCAGGGTAGTAACTCTAAGCAAAACTTTGTGAAATCATTTGTGAATACTGTGAAAGATAAGGAGGTAGAAATTCAAAACAAACTAAAATTGATACTTACTGAACTTGAGGATGGAATAGTTAGAGAAGGAAGCAGGAATTGATTGTTAACCCTGTGTGGGCGATTTGTGGGATATTCTATGTCTTTTGCTGAACGTAGGTATAACCTGGGAAGGATGTGGGGAAAGCATGGCCTGTTTGATATAATTGTCCAAATTGGTGTGTACTTTTTTAAGTTCAGAAATGAGGAAGGCATGCGTTATGTCCTAGAAACTGGACCATGGATGGTAGGGTTCAGACCTCTGTTAGTACTTAGTACAAAGATGGGACCCTAGCATTTGTATAGACAGAACTGATCCTATTAAGCTGCCAATTTTGGTGAACTTGTATAATATGCCTATGGAAGCTTGGAGTATTAAAGGTGTTAGTGCTATTGCTAGTAGTCTAGGGAGATCCATTATCATGGATAAGGTTACTGCTAGATGCAGAGAAAGAGTTTAAGGATAAAATTGAAATTTGCTATAACATGAGGACAAATTGACTGTGTACTCCAAGTTTGTAAGAGTTGAATATACCTGGATACCACCTAAGTGTCAATACTGTAAAGTGTTTGGACATTTGGATACTGTTTGTCTGCACAAACCTAGTACAGAGGGGGAGGAGGTTAGGAATGTTGAAGTAATTAAGTAACCATGAAATTACTAGTGTGAGGAATGGGGAAAAGGATAAGATCTCCAAAGATAATAATGTTCAGAGGGGAAGTACTAATAGTCAAAGGTTCAATAAACAGACACAAGGAACTAACAGAGGTGCTAATGGACTGTTTGGGAGAAGAAACAATAGGTTCAAAACTAGTGTTGAATTTAGATCTAAGGACACTCATTGTGATAAGGAGAAGGAGAATGTAGATGCCATGAATAAGAGTGACAATGTAAGTAATGAAGAGAGTAGAGTTGATAATCAAACTGCTAAGGAAAAGACTAAAGATGTGAATAGCCCTCCTAGACAAACTTGGAATGTTCAAAAAGTGCTAATAAGTTTGCTGTCCTAAGTGAATAAGTTTGCTTAGCCCATATAATAATAATACCAGGCCCATCACTTCCGATCATACCTAAGTAGTACAGTAGTAGGCTGTATATCTAATCCAGTACTAAATGTCAACTGTAAATCTATAATATTAAAAAAGTGGCGAGTGGGGGTGTGTTGAAGCTACCTCCGGTGACATTTGTGACTGGTGAATGCAAAGAAACTTGAAGAAAAAGCTAGATTGGCCGCTATTCAGGTACATTTTTTTATTCATATTTTTTGTGTACTACTCTGCATACGTATATTCTGCAAAACATATATTCTGGTATGAAAAACAGTGTACAAATGATAAACCCGGGTGGCTGGAATTGTTTATCCAGGTTGACCCGCCTATGCCCTGCATGTATTTTCTCTTGCTATTGGGCCAAATCATGAACCCATTACGTTTGTGGGAAAGACCCCGGTATGCTTTATATTATTCACTTTGTTTTTTACGATATCAAACGCTTGAACTGATCTTTTGTAGTCTAAAATTTGATTAATTGGCATTTCAAATAAATTTACACACCATATAATTTTGGATGGGATCCAGTCTTCCAACCTGATGGTTATGATCAAACGTAAGCCCATATTTGTTTCTATACGGTCATCTCCATAATAGGTGGCAATTTCGACCAATTTACTTATAAACGGTTCTTGGATTTCTCATACCTTAAATGTGTCCTATGGTTCAAACAAGTTTAGCTAAAAGAGGAACACATTTTGACACTCTTATGGACCTTATTCCGATTTGAATGAGTCAAACAGGTTGAAAGTCACGTCAAGTTTTAGTAGGTCTCCACTCTGACCTTACCACCTGTTTGAACCTGAACCATTTTGACACTCTTATGGATCTTATTCCGATTTGACACTCTTATATATGAAGCAAATCGATTTTAATCCGTTTCAACCCGACCCATTTTGACTCGCCATCTTGCTATCTCTAATCTCCCCCTGCACCTTTCATATCATGGCATGCATGCTTAAACCAGACTAATCTTATGATTTATGCTGTTATAGTTATGCTGAAACTCCCAAGGAAGAAAAGAACAAGATATCTCATTGCGGAAGAGCTCTTGCATTGGTAAAATCCCACTTTGGTAGAGAGAAAAGAAATTAGAGAAATGGAAATTGGACTTATTTCCATTGTTTGGTAGAGAGATTAGAGAAATGGATTATTATTATTTTTTTTTTGCAAAAAAGTTTTTTTTTTTTTTTTTTTTGCAAAAATGTTTTTTTTTTCAACTACAATTTTGTTAAATAATGTGTTTTGTTTTAAATACATTATTAAAAAATAATTTTTTTAAAAAAAAATAAGTTTTTTTTAAATAAATATATTTTCAAAAAATATTTTTAAAAAAAACAAGTTATTTTTTTTAATTTTTTTTTACTACATTTTTAAAAAATATTAAAAAAAAAATTGAAAATAATTTAAAAAAATATATATTTTTTTTTAAAAATAAGTTTTTTTTTAATTAAATACATTTTAAAAAATATTTAAAAAAAAAAATAAGTTTTTTTTAAATAAATACATTTTTAAAAAATAATTTTTTTAAAAGAAAGTACATAAATTTTTAAAAAATATATTAAAAAAAAAAAAGATATATTTTTTTAAATAATTTAAATAATTTTTTTTTTTTTCATTTCTCGAGTCAAGTCTCTGTTGTTACCAAACATTAGAATTGAACAAAATTTTCTACTGATTTCTATTCTTTGAGATTTTATTCTCTGTTTCATTTCATTTCTTTGAAATTCTCTCTACCAAACGTGCCCTTACACGAGAAGTTTTCTAAATAAAATCAGTAGATAATCTTTGTTTTACTCATTAAGTAGCCCTTTGCTAAATATCGATAGTTTGGATTAGGTAAACCGAACTCAAACTCCAGGTTTCATGAGCTTTTTAGTAGGTCTCACGAGGGTGACACGTATATCCATTTTGGATAATTCCGGTGACACACATTCGTTAAACTTTCGATTTAGCCAGTATATGTATTTAAAAAAATGCAAGTCAACAAAATCTGAACAAAAAAAGAAAATATTTCACATAGTTTGTAGCTTTCTTTACAATGATCCACTCAACCAAATATTCTATGTTGATGCTTCTATCAGTCTATGAATATCTAAAAGAACTCAATCATACATACAACAAGAAGCAGCCTCTTGATTGCGCGGTAACTAGCATTTTGCAATCAGCACAAAAAAATAGTTGCTTCCTGAGACGACATCCATAATGCAGCTTTTGTGACGTGTCTTCAATGTGTACAATCGGGTTTTTTTCAGATCTCGAGTTTGTGTATCCGTCTCTAAAACCCACAATTGCAAGCTTCTTTCATTTGAAATGAGTAAACCCATTAACCTTTACTATAACCGGCTTCAGTCCCTTACTTTTAGCAACTCTTCGCACATGTTCAGCAGTATACTTAAATAACTTTAGTTCCTCCTTCTTTGCTAAAGATCCAGCTGCGGCTCCCATTTTCTTGTTTCCTTTTCAATGCGTCACAGTGACAAACGTGTTGTTGCACATAATTTTAACATGAAAGATATATATTTGTGGTTTGGGGCCGTTGTTCATACCTCTAGCTTGTTTCCTTTGGACCAATGGAATGTATCTGCTTGTCCGAAACCAAATGTTCATCCCCAAACGGCCAAACTTCCCAAGGATTCAGACCTACCATTATGAAGAACACGCGAGTTGAATATCTGTAGTGTTCTGAAGTTCCTGTAAAAGCGCACACGTTGAATCAATTAAATATGACAAACCAGACACAAGGTAAATAGTCGCGGGCATTTGGATGCATATCCAACACGCCTAAATTTATCATGAATATAACTTCTATCTTTGATTAGTTAGTTTAAGAAAATTGTTTGAATATTTGTGTGAACCCAAATCAAAACACCTCATTTGTGATGATGACCAAACAAGTTTTTTTAACACGAAAACTTATCAGATATATATGTTGCAGTTTGTAATGAGATACCCCAAAAAGAAAAGGCCGTAACATTCATGGGACACTAGTACTGGAGCATATTATTTTCCCTATCGCGCTCGACTATATCTACAGCAATATATTCTAAGATTAGGCAGTTGACTGATCCTTTTGTTGTTGATCTCTTCTTAGTCACTAAATGAGATTGGTATAAAAAATTCCGTAAAATAGGACGCTAAACTAGGTACTTACCGGATGGTTTCTAATTGATTTTAGCTGACTTACTTTTGTGAGTCCTCTCCTCCCCTGCTCTAGTTATCTTGTTTCTATTACCGGGAAAAGGTTTGATTACCATAAGTGAAGTTTTAAAGCTATACGTTTTAGCTAAAGGTCATTATTCCTTTATCAAATTAAACTATCACTAAAGATTAAAGGTACACTTCTTATTTCTAACGGATACAACCATTGCCAAGTTACCCTAAATCAAATTTGCCTTTTCAAACCATCTATCCTTCCTTGTTTTCTCTTTTTATCCAACCTTTACCAAATTCAAACGCATGTAACTAATTAGCCAATAAAAACGCACGATATAGCCGATGAACAACCCCAATTGACTAAAAATCATCGCACCTACTGCATCATACATCTCGGTAGTTCTCTTGTTTAAACATTTTACGAATCATATTTTACATTCGGCTTATTACAATATATACTTGCAATAAATACACAAACACAGAAATCAATTGTCATGGGTCAAAATAAGGAAGTCAACAATAAAAATCAAACCCACATCAACAACAAGAAACACCATCAACCTCAAATTTCTTAATTGACATTTCGTCAAACATCTTTTGTGCACTATAATCTTTTTAATTTTTTACTTGATAATATCCATCATATACTACAAAATCTTCCAATTCATCATCAAGATTCAAACTAAACCCTTAATTAAATACTTCCAAATCAAAAAACTTCCAATTAAATACTTTTGTTGACTTCCTTATTTTGACCCATGACATCAATCAGGCTAGCTAAGACATAAACCCTTAATTAAATACTTCCAATTCAAAATACCCAATTACCTGAAAACATAATTTGAACAACTTACCTGAAAACAGATCATGGGGACAGCGTCGAAAATTAAGTTTGAAGATGAAAAAGCTGTGAACATGAACTTTTTACATATTTAGTCCCTCTTATTTAAGGTGTTCAAAAAGGAGTTCAGCCTGTTGCGTACATTATACTTCCTATCCTCTCTACTAATTGCATATAGCTTTGGAGCAGACAAATCTCCCTTGGTGAAAACCGTCATTTTTGAACAAAACTTAATTTCCAAGGTATCCAATGATGGAAATTCAAAAGCTTCCTTTCCTAAGCAAAATCCCTCGAGACTTGTAAGACTAAAAAGTTTTAATGACTTTAGACAAGGGAACACCACAGTAGCATTCACTATGGCATCACATTCTTCTTCTTCTCCCTTCACAATTACCTTCATAAAGTAGCAGCAACTTATGTGTAGTTCCTGGAGTTGCAATAGACTACCAACCATGGAACATGTAAATACATATTCTAAACTAGGACATCCGACAATAGACAGTCTTGTTAGCTTTGGAAACTTTAATACTGTCCCATGATTGCTCTTCCATATATACTTGAGACCAACTAACCAGTTCAAGTCCACTTGTCTCAAGTTTGGAATTTCAGCAACAGTTTGTGAATCAAATATCTCCTCAATGTCCCGACAATCACTACAATGGACAGTTTCAAGCTTTTGCAGTTGTAGCAACTTATCGGATGAAAAAAGAGTCTGTCCAACACTGGGATTATAATTCACATACATTTCGATCAAATTATGAAAAGACCAAAGAAACCGTTCCATAGTAGTAGGGTGGCCTAAGCTTGTACTTTCATAACTTGGTAATCGAGCCTACAAGGTCATAAAAAACACAAGCTTATGTAAAAGAAAATTGTACATATAAGTTGGTTCAGTGATTAAAAAAATTCAGGTGTGAGTAAAATAAGCCAAAAGGCTTTATATGATTGTACAACGGTTGGGTTTTGGGGATCAGATGCATAACTAAACCGTTGATATTTTCTAGAAAAGACCTGACATGGGAAGGTTTTTTCTTTTTTTATTTGAAATAAAAATAATACCTGATGCGAGGTGGTCGTCACATGAAAGTTAAGGCCGCATTCAACATTATGTTTGCCTAAGCTTGTATTTATGAAGTTAAGCTTTGGAGCTGTAGACCGTCCATAAGTGAACACCGTTAGTTCTGGGCATTCACGGATCACAACCTTTTCCAATGCTGGCCATATGAATTCATTATTCCCCAAGAAGAAACCCACAAAGTTTGGTAGATTGACTAGTTTAAGGGACTTCAAATGAGGAAAGACCGCAGCATTAGATGTCGTCTTTTGCTCTCCACTTTCTTTCTTAATAATCACTTCCACTACCTTGCAATCCTTTATCTCTAACTCTTCGAGTTGCGCGAGGCTTTCAAGAGTGGAAAATGTGAATATATGTTTCAAAAGTTTACACCCCTGAATTTTCAAGATCTTTAGTTTTGGAAGTTTGAGGATCGTAATATATTCTAGCCTCGGAAGTGACTTTCCAGTATCAGTACCGCGCTTGTTGATCTCTTGAGTTTCAAACACCTCTGTCATTGATTCACAATCTTCTATTCTCAGTACCTGAAGCTTTTGCATTTGTCCTACAGCATACCATGGAACCACACTTGACAATGCCTCACAACCTTTTAAACTTATCTCGCTAGCATATTGGCATAAGGACCAAGAAGATAACTGAAAAAAAAATGAGAATTTAATTATATTATCAACATAGCCAATAATATTAACAGAATTAACCGACCTTTATTTTGGTTGCTGAATATATAGGAAACATACCTTAGCTTGGTCATGAATATCAGTAGATATACCATTGGCACCACCACCAATACACTTGAAACTTCTGAGTTTTTTAAGCTCAAGAATGTCTAAACGAGGGAAGAAAGTGGTGGTCGTGTGGGAATATATTGACGCATCTTCATCATCTCGGTTTGAAACAATCTCTTCAATACCATCACATTCCTTGATATGAACTTCCTTTAAGTTGGAAAGAAGTTTCGCCATGAGAGGTGAAAACAAGTACTTGATGATGTTGCACTTGTACATATATATGGTTGTGAGGTTATGGAATGAGGACTGTGACTGTGACTCTGGTTTTTGAAGATGTAAGAATTCAATCCAATTGCACTTCCACACATGACTCATCCTCCCCATATCCTTTAACTTTAATTTTTCAAGATAGGGGAGTATTAGTGGTTGTTGAATATTGTGAGGTGATTCTCTACTACTTGGAATCGTTATCTCAAAGACCACCTCCACATCTTTATAGGCGCACAAATAAAGTTTATGAAGGTGATGGAAAGTAGGTAATAATAGATAGAACGGGGGTGCCACTTTAGGTATATCATCATTTGATTCTTTCCCAGGTATAGATACAACATCAATCTGCATAAAATTTTTGAAAAAGTAAAATCCAAGGAATACTATAGTAAAAATTACAGATTTAGTCCCTAACTTATAAAATGTGATACCCTTCTTACCTAATTTTAACGACCGTTTTACATAAGTAAGCACAACTATTACCAAGTTTGGACATCTTGCCATTTTCCATCAGTAAACATGTCTAAAAGTAAACTAGATATTTTGTGTATGCACTCTGTTTTCAAAGAGTTTCAAGAGTTATCCACCATGTACATTTAGTAGCTAATGATAGAGCTAAGGACCAAAAGCGTAACTAATTTAAGAAGTAAAGACTATAGTTGCCATTATTTAAAGATAAAATAAGTAATTTTGGCAAATGATAGGACCATATCTGTACATTATCTAATACTTAGAGACAGAATAAGTAATTTTGGCAAATCATAGGACCGTATCTGTACATTACTGAAAAAAAATCATGTAAAATGACCACAACCGCTGGAAGTTTATTCAAAAGGAGGTTAGTTTTAAAGATTTAATTTCGGAATCGTACCTCTTGATCTTGGTTACTCTCAACTAATTCGTAGCTTCTCTCACTTTCTCTGCCGCATCTATAAATTTCAACTTCTTTGAGTGCTCTCATATCAAAATTGGTTGTGGCAGGTGTGATTAACTTTTCAAACCTCTCACAATTAAAAATACGTATGCTTTCAACAGCTTCAAATCCACGAATCAAGTTGTTATTTCCAGCATCTTTTATCCTCCACACCTCTCTAAGCTTCCTTAATTCGTACAATATAATGCTTCTCAACCTGCTGCAAACTTTATCCATTTCACCAACACATCCCATGTCGATGTTGAATATCACTTCAACAGAAGCACAATTTAATACTTTAAGCTCTTCTAGATGATTGAATAATGGCATTGGATTGCTTGGGAGAAGATTCACAAGACTCTCACATTCCCTCACTTCAATGCTTCTCAAGCTGCTGCTACAAACATGCTCTTCACTTTTACCAGCACGTCCCAAGTCAGTGTTAAATAACACTTGAATGGAACGACAACTTTCGACGTGAAACTCTTGTAGATTATTCAGGAATGGAAATGGATTGCATGAAAAAAGCTTCATAAGACTATCACATCTCATCACTGTAATGCTTCTCAAGCTGCTGCTAAGTTGCTCGATTTCACCTAAATCCACGTTGAACAAGACTTCAATGGAACCACAACCCTTGACCGTTAAGTCTCTCAATTGGCACAGATTACTAATACTAAACTGACGAGGCCATATCTCCTTTAGATTCTCCATATTAGTAACAACCAGTTTCTCCAGCTTAGGAGGCACATCCTGCAAAGAAAAAGATTTGTTCAATCGTTAGATAGCCGCCTGTTAATAAAACACTTTTAGTTGAAAAGATTATTAATATCAGTATATTAATACAGAGCATGTACTTACCTTTTCGTTGAACAAAGATTGCGTGGGAAACATATCATTCGACACAAAAGATGTACTTCTGGGATAAATGCTTGTAATTTTTGGAAGGTCTTCAAGTTGCAACTCCATGAGACGTGGCAGCTCAATTACATCAACGTTATTGCAGAAATGCAATAACTTTGGTAGCTTAGCCAACCAGAGATATTTTAAGTTGGAAAACTTAATTATATCTGATCCATCATTCTCAATATGTATGACTGCTTCCATTATAGGGCATCCAGAAATATCTAGATACTCAAGTTTTGTCAAACTCGTTGCAACATTCATGTTGAAAAGGTATTTCAACTCCACACATTCTGAAACTACAAGTAATCTTATATTGTAAAATGAAGAGTTTCGAGGAGGATGTCGATGATGTGGGGATTCCACATCAACATCTTCAAGATTATTCATATCATTCACTCGTAAATAAAGTGCATCTGTTATCTTAAACAGCTCGTTGATCTTAGATTTCAGTAGCTCTTCTCTGTTGGTGATCAGCTTCAAGCTGTTTTCATATGAATGCGTGTCAACTTGCCTTGTGCTCAGCGCGTTTCTAACTTCTGTAAAATGACATCCCACTGAGAGCTTGAATCTTTTAAGTTTCTCATAAGATATGTTTTTCATATGAGCATTGTTACCAATAAATTCAAATTCTAATGCACAAAGTTTCTTTGAACGCTCTGCAAGTTCACTACAGTTGTTGTCTGTGAAGCAGACTGCATGTTCAATATAAGGTATCATGTAAAGCTCTTCGAGTTTCACTAAGCCTCCCAAGACACCGTCATCTATAATAAGATTGTAACAACCTGTTACATCCAGTAGTCTTAGCTTCTTCAAATTTCGGAATGTGGAAGGTAGGATTGTAACACCAGAGTTAGCAAAGCTAAGCACTTCCAGATTCGAAAGATTTCCAATACAAGTTAAATCAAACAACAACAAGCATTCATCGAGACAAAGAGTTTGAAGGTTCGCGGAGAATTGAGCACATGTGGGAACTAATGGATACTTCATTCTCTCAAATGCTATAACTTGAAGCTTTTCCATTGTTGCATAAAAGTCTTGGGGAGCCCTTAGCGACTCATCTCCGTGCATAAGTTTCAAAAGTGAAAGGTTTGGAAACCTAAAGTCACTAGGAAACTTAGACATACCCTTGCATGCTAACGAAATTTGCTTGCAAGACTGGCTCTTATTATCAGCTTCACTCCACTTTGAGAAATCATCATGGTGAATGATCCAACATCCATCCTTGCCACCTTTAGAAACAGTACCTACCACAAATGCAAGCACAAGATCATGCAATTTTACACACTCAGTGTGATGCCTGTCACCATCCATTAACAAATATGCATTTTTGAGATTGCTAACACTCGTTTGTGTGCTGTCTCTAGCATCTTCCATAGTAGAAGCTTGTTTTAAAAGTTTTAATCCCCATGCATATCTTGTGAGATCTTCTATGAGGATATTAGAGTCCTCGGGGAACAAGCCACAAAGCAGAAAAATCGCTTTATCCTCTTCATGTCTTAAATTATTGTAGCTTATCTCAATAAGTTCTTGTACGTTCTTATCAAGATCATTATTCTTCAGACACTTGAGTGTACGTCTCCATACAAATTCATTTTGACTCTTAAGAGTTGCGGCAATGAGTTTGATGGCAAGGGGCAAACAACCACATTTTTTTACAATACCACATCCTATTTCATAGAGATCACGATCACATTCCTCTGAAACTCCTGTGATTCTAGAAAAGAAATCCCGTGCTTCCCCTTCTTCCAAGACATCAACTCTAACTACTTCAAGAACAGAATCAGCGTCAACTGCAATCTGTCGGCAAATGTTTGCATCTCGTGATGTGAGCAACAACTTGACCCCATTTCGGAAAGGACTCTCTAATCCAATATCTTCAACTTTAATTTTCTCCCACACATCGTCCAGTATAACCAGAATCTTTTCCTTACGCTCCAAGAATCCTTTAAATCTTTTAGAAAGATAAGTTGCCCTTAGTTTTTCATCAGTTTCAGTTAGAGGTCCGCCTGTGTGCGCTGCTATGGCATTCTGAATGGCAAACAAGTTGGAACTTTTCCCAACAGCTACAACCACGATCCAATGAAACATCTTGTTATCATGTGCAGCCTCTTTCAGTTGTTTCATCAGCGTGGTTTTCCCCACACCACCCATTCCACACAAGGCTATCACTCGAGCCGTATCATCATCATCTTGTTGAAGGAGTTTCAATGCATCATGGAATGTCTTTACTCTTGAGTTGAACACACTTGCACCTGATGTTGATGTTGATGTTGATGTTGATGCCTGGTTTTTGGAATCGACTCTGCCAAGACATCCTTCAGCTTCACGCCAGAGGGTGTCATCAGAGATCATTTTAGAACCATCTCCGATAAGACCTTCGATAACCTTGGTATGCCTTAATGCATTTCTTCCAGCTAGAAACTTCTTTTTAACACTAAAGCATCCAATGTTGTTGCTTGGAATGTTGTCAACATCTTCCTTTATCTTTTTAACATCTTCCAACCACCCTGGTACATGAGCAGGCATATTGGGATGTTGTCGCTTGAGGCGTTCTATATCAGCACTTTGATCTTCCAAAACCTTCATTCTGTTTTTCATGCACTCAATATGTTCAGCGTATGAAGTGAGATATCCCAGCTTTTGCTTAATATGACCTGTCAAAACATTCACAACAGGACCAACGATTGCAGATACAAGCTCCATTTTCCTGAGACATAAGAAATCATGTAAATATAACTAGGGGTGGCAATTCCATACACGAAACAAAACTAAATGGGTTGAGCTTGGGTCTAAACAGGTTTTGTGTTTGGTAATGTGTAACCGGATTAGGTCACTTGGTTAGGTTGCTGTGACCAAAAATCCAGAACGAACTATCAACAAGGATTAGAATCTTAATACGGTAAATTTTTATTAATTTATTCATACTTTTGGGTAGTTGCTTATCTTTTATGCTTATGAGTAAGTACTTATAAATAAGCTCCTCGGGTTATCGTATTTGGGTTTGCTTAATTTTTAAAAAAGTGCAATAAAAACAACAATGTGCATGAAAAATTCTACCAAACCAACTCATCAAATACACATTATTATCAACTTCATATATACTATTCACTTGAAAATTATGAATATATTTTTTAGCTTTAACTTATACTCAAAGTAATATTTGGTCACCGGATCTATATAGATTCATTGTTGCACTTATACTTAAAACTAGCAATAACTGCGGCAAAACTAGGAGCAAGTGTTAACAGTTGGTAGTAGCTTGTTAGTTGTAGCTATTTAACTTATAAAAGTGTTTGGTATCGATCGTATGTATGTGTATTTTTAAAGTATAAAATGACGTAAAAGCTAAAAGCTAAAGCTAAACGCTTCTATTATTAGTGTTTCATATAGGAGCTAGGCATGCAGTAGCTAGCGTTTAAGCAAAGTCAAAAAACTAAACGATCATTGCTAAACAAGCTGTATATTTTAAATGATAAACGCTCCAAAAAGCTCGTCCCCAATCACGTACAGCCTATGGTCAAATATAAAACCGTGGTTAAGGCCAAATATAAAAGTTAAAAAGAATAATCTTAAATATATCTCAAATAAGCCTATTGAAAAACGTTCCCTCAAAATAAGCTATCAAGAAAAACGAGTATACATTTTTATATGATCTCAAGCATTAAAATAAGCAGCTTCTACCTACTTACTGAGACTTGCTTGCTTATCATAATCTTGCTTATTTTAGTCAAACATAAATAAGGAATACCAAAAACCCCCAAATTATGATCCAAACAGATTTATCTCACTAAGTTTCATTTGTTGATTAATAAAGATAGAAATACTGATACATCAAACTTAAGAGGTTACACAACTTGTAAAATACTAGGAAAAGGTAGAAATTTGGTGTCTACAATTCTATGCCAAAAATATGTAAGAGTACCTTGAAATACAGACGTCAAAGATGTAACCAGTTCTCAAAGAAGTAATATTTTTTGTGTTCAAACAAAGAAGGTTGGTTGAGTTCTAGATGTTTAAAAACAAATGGAGAAGGCGGTTATTAGAGAAAACATGCAGAAAATTTCAAAAGGGCTAGGTGGAATGAAGGGACGAATAACACTTATTGATTAGTTATTGACGTGTCACTTCAGCAACACTTTAATACTTCTTCAATAACACACAAATAACTAAAACACTTTTCTTATACTGTGTTTTCAAGAAAAAAATAAGAAGAAAGTGAATGTAAAATAAAGAAAGAGAGAGGAAGAAAAGTTGACTTTCACCATAAAAGTGAGGTGAAAGTTTTATATGCAAAATCCTCCGTCTTTCATTCATTTATTTTCACTTTCGCTCCTAAAAAAACTTGAGAACACAACTAAAATCACTTTCTTTTCCTTTCCTCCCTTTTACTCAACTTGAGAACACAGTGTTAGAAAAAAACCAATAAGACTTATGATACATATGAGCACAACAAAAAATACCCACAAAAAAATACTCACTTACTCACTAAAAAAGAAAAAAAGAAAAATACCAACAACGTCTGTTGGGGGGCGGGCTAAAGGACGAACAACGCATAATGACGGGATGGCGGCCAACGGCGGCACTGCTGGTGCTTGTATTGGACGAATGGCTCGTAACTCCCTCTTCACCCTGCTTTTTAATAATTGATCTTTAACATTAAATTCTTAACTTCAATTAACCGTTTAATTAAAATCAATAATTATCTTATATGACATTTTTATTTTTTACTTTAGAGTAATTAATTACAAAAAGTAATCCATTAAATTCTAGGTAATAAAGAGTGGTCAAATACTAGTAGTCCTAGTTGTTTGTGTTTTTGGATAGCAAAAGTCAATAAAGATTGCTAAATGAGTGATCGTAAACATCGACGTAGCAACTTGTGGTAGTCCTAATTGCTTAGAAGTGATAAGGAAAGGGGCCTACAATCACATGGTGTATGGTTGAAATAATGGTCATACAAAGCTTCGTTTCCATGGAAAGATGGTATAACGTTAAAAAATGATGGGCCTTACTAGTCACCATCTTCTTTTTTCTTTTTTCTAAAAACAAAAATTACAAAAATTGTCCAATAATTTATGAGCTTATTAGGATATATCTAGCCGAATGCTTGAACTAACGATGCCCATGTATGGTTTTAAATAAATTTAAATTTGCGTTGATTTTTGTATGTTATTTTTTATTTTATGTATTTGTGTTTATGGTTTAGTGATAGGAGTCATCGCTGGGTGCATGACTTGTGATTGGTTCACGGATGTGTTTTAAATTAAATGATTAGCGATATAATATGGATATCAAAAAGCTGAGGATGTCTATTAAATTTCGCTACGTGACAAATCATGTTTTTTATGTTTAAATTAATCCATAAACTTGATTAACCATGTACCTAAAAACATAACACTATTCTCAACATGTATGATGCTTATTCAATATATTATATAAACAAGAAAGAATTTACTTCTTTAATCTATATGGGATGTAAGGTAGTTGAAATGTCTTTATCAAATGCATAATAACGTACATATCTACATGTTATCTATGGGTAAAATGTAACAGCTTGTTGCCCACTTCGTCCGCACTCCGGCTAACAAACAGCTCAAATGATATTTAAGAAAATAAAAACTTGATTACACAATACTACTGTGTATGAAAAGAAGTAATAAAAGAAAACATGAGAGGCAAATGATGTAAAAGAAAGCTACTTGAAGTTTAATGACTAAAATTGGAATTTTGTCATAACGGAATATGCGCAACCAAAATTAAAGCCAACCGGAGGATAGTCACCTCGAGTAAAATTAAAGCTAAACGAAGTTAAAGTTATATGATCATAGTTATAGCTAGATCAGGGACGAAACATGAATCAAATATGACCGGGTGCACACAAAGTTTTGAACTGTAATATAATAGAATTAAAATCGATGGTCCATACACATTTCGATAGACCATGTGCATTTAAGATGCATTTAGGAAAAATCAATTTAAAAAAAAAAAAAAAAAAAAAAAAAAAAAAAGTCCATAGAGTTTCCAGGAACCCATGGTTGTGTCCCAGAGCTAGATACTTTATCCCATAAATGGTTTATTTCTGTAATATTTAGTATTCTTTGTTTGGCTAAAAAATTTCATACCTAGAAAACTAGAAAGTATATTAACTAAGAGGTAAAACACTTAGCATTGTGGCGGGTAAAAAACCATACATATTTACGGCACGTTACTAAGGATTCTGTAGCAAAATGTTTTAGAGACTTATCTACTTCTCTAGTTAATTCCACCAGTTTTTTTAGTCTCAGGTAGTGCTTGTTCACCAATAAATTGTAAAAAATACTTAGATACATATATAATTCACAATTTGATATAGCACATTTCTGATTATGTGATGTATAATACCATCAGACTCAACAAAATGTTTATAAGAAAAATAACAATGGAACATAACTAAATCATTGATTGGGAACTTGAACATCGGGAAAATCTAAAGAGGAGGAAAATTTTCGCCATGGGACAAATACTTTTACTCGCGTACAAAACTTTCATGCATGTTTTTGGACGGTTTGTTCGTGCATTGCAATAGATTTATCGGCACTTTTATGTATCTCTTGGGTGTGCTAAGATTGTTTTAACATACAAATTGTCCATTTGTTCACATCTACTAGTTATGTTAAATTACTAACAAGAATAATAATAATGAGTGTCGTATATCTAAAGGCAAAACAAATTCGAACGATATTTGTGAAATAAAAAAAACTACATAAAAACTTATGAATCAACAAAATGCTTACATATAAAAGAATCAAAAAATACCAAACGGGTAGAAAGGTGAATGTGATTTTTGTATTCATCACATAAAAAATGGAATTCATTGCATCAAGGGAATCGAATCAATGACCTTGAGAATCAGCCACACATTACTTCAATTACCATGTTTTATAAATGGGATGTTAGAATAGTTCTATTGCATAAAAAAAGGGAAAGACTACACACGATGTTTTCTGAAAGTGAAAAGATAGGATATAACTAAAAGTTTACCAACAAAGTGGTCTACAGAGAATTTAACCATGGACCTTCTAACTTTCAATTAAGGCATACTCCACTTACCGGTGTACTACCTTGCTAGAAATTATGTTCCTCTCCCTCCATCTATTTAACATAAACTTTCAAAAACAGACAAATTTTTTTACATATGTGGCTTAGCCCATATACTAATAACAACAGGCCCATAACTTTGCATCATGCTTAAGTAGTCAACTGTAAAGAGGTGCGATCTTTTAAAAAGAGAAACAAAATAAAAAGTCTAGAAAGCCAATAAGGTAGTGTTACGTGTCCTCCACCAACTTTTTTCTTTTTTTCTTTAATATTTTTGGTTAGAGGGTATATTAGTCATTTGACCCTTTTTTTTAGTTTCACCCTAAGGGTGCGTTTGGTTCGCAGAATATTTTTGAAGGAATTGTAATCTTTGGAAGGATTTGTAATTTGAATGAACTGTAATTCAAAGAATTGGAATATATTGTAATTGTAATGTGTTGAAATTTGTGTTTGGTTAACTCGCAACGTAATGTAATTCACAAAAACATTGATAATAATAATAATAATAATAATAATAATAATAAAGTGATGTTTATAATAATAATAAAAAATAAAAATAATAATAAAATAATCAATAATAGTAATAAAAAATAATAATACTAATAATATAATAATAATAATAATAATAATAATTCATAACAATATTATTATTATTATTAGATAATAATAATATAATAATAATAGTAATAATAATATATTAATACAAAATAATAATAATAATAATAGTTTATTATTATTATTATTATTTTTATTATTATTATTATTATTATTATTATTAAATAATAAAATTATTTAATAAATAATAATTATAATATAATAATAATAATAATATTACTATTATTATTACTATTATTATTATTATTATTATTATTAAGTAATAAAATTATTTAATAATAATAATAATAGTATTATTTAATAAATAATAATAATAATAATTTTATTAAAAAATAATAGTAAAATTAATAAATAATAATAATAATAACAATAATAATAGTAATAATAATAATAATAAATAATTTAATAGTAATAATAATTAATATTATTATAATCAAATATTAATATTATTTAATAAATTAGAATAATAATATATTAATAAAAAATTATAATAATAAAAGTACTAATAATAATAAATAATATAATAATAATAATATATTAATAATAAATAATTATTGTAATATTATTATTATTATTATTATTATTATTATTATTATTATTATTATAAATAATAATATTATTTAACAATTATTAAAAATATTATTATTATTATTATTATTATTTTTAAAAAATAGTATTATTTAATAAATAATAATAATAATTTTATTAATAATAATAATAATAATAATAATAATAATAATAATAATAATAATAATAATAATAATAATTTATAAATACTGACATTTTAAATTGTAAATACTGAATTACAACGTAATTCAAAACTTTCCATCCAACTTGCTATGTAATCTGAATTCCCTCACTTGATGTAATTGGACCGATTGAATTACAATTACAGTGTAAACCAAACAGGCTACGTAATGTAATTTGAATTACAATTATATTCATTATGGAAACCTAACGCCCTATGTAATGTAATCATATTACAATTACATTCAATTACGTTGGATTACAACGAACCAAACGGGGCTTAAATTTCAAACGACAAAATTTTACAAAAAACCGATTTCACCATAATTTTTAAAATTTAATTCTCTTTAATTTGGTATGCATTTTGATATATGAATCGCACAAAAAAAAATTTCAACTTTTTAAGTGGGTGTTGATTTTCCTGAAATTTTCGGCATTTTTTGCTTTAATTTTGTCAAGTTTAGAGACCGAATTATGCAAAACTTACAACATGAAAGTTGTAGCTTTTTGGCCATTCTTTACTTAGGATTTTGAATCACTCAAATCCGATACGATATGAGTGAGATATCGCACGTTAAAGATGACGTCTTAATCAAATTTTGTGCACACAAAGTGTTTGATAAAATGTCTAAAATATATTTTTCTTACAAAAGTACATTTAAATGCACTGATTGGTGTACCACAATACATCTTTTGTTATTTTTAGCTTTTTATTAACTGATGAACAATAACCAACTGATGAACAATGTGACCATAACTGATGAACATTTCGATGAACAAGATTAACTGATGAACAACACTAACCGATGAACAATAATATACATCAACTTGTATTGTTCATCAGTTTGTATTGTTCATCAGTGATAAACTGATGAATAATGTGACCATAACTGATGAACAATACTATACATCAACTTGTATTGTTCATCAGTTTGTATTGTTCATCAGTGATAAACTGATGAATAATATGACCATAACTGATGAACATTTCGATGAACAAGATTAACTGACGAACAATATTGTTCATCAGTTATTATTGTTCATCAGTTAGTGTTGTTCATCGGTGACAAACAACACTAACTGATGAACAAAACGTACAATTTTTTTTTTAAATAACGATTAAAGAACATCACTTTTTGAATCTTACATTAATAAAATGATTAATGATGCATTGTGGCACAAAAGCTAGAGCATTTAATGCAAATTTAACAAAAAAAATCTAAGCTAAACATTTCATCAAACACCTTGTGGGCAACAAATATGACTAAAACGCCATATTTAACATATGATATCTCACTCATTTCATATCGGATTTGAGTGATTCAGAAACCTATGTAAAGAGTAAACGGAAATCAATAACTTTCAAGTTTTACGTTTTTCACAATTCGACATTTTCGAGGGTAAAAAATAGGGGCCCAAATGCCTAAAAAATAAAGAATATCAAGAACAATTAAATATGTAAAAAAAAAAAATTGAAATATTTAACAAGATTTATACCAAATTAAAGAGGATTAAATTTTAGAAATTTTGGTGAAATCGGATTTTTCTAAAATTTGTCATTTAAAAGTTATATGCATTTGAATTTTGAGGGTGAAATGTAAAAAACGTGAAAAATGACTAATTTACCCCTGACGAGATTTCTTTTATAATTTGAGGTGGAGGACACATGTCACTTTAAGAGTGGCATTCTACACTTTTCAAAAAAGATGACTTTTTATTAGATCCCTTACCCAACTGTAAAATGGCGGCAGCGGCCCGTGTGGTGGCGAGTGGGAGTGTCTTGAAGTTGCCTCCGGTGACTTTTGTGACGGGGAATGCAAAGAAGGTTGAAGAAGTTAAACTTATTTTGGGGCAATCTATTCCATTCCGGTCACTAAAGTTTGATTGTATGTGTCAGGTACAAACCAACTTTTGAAAGTGATTACCCTTTGCTCTTGTTAATTGTCATGGTAAATGACACCGACATAAGACATTGCTTCCTCACGGTCTTTAGCGGTAAACGTTTATCAGACGGAGTAATTCTCAGCCTTGGTATAATAACTTTATTTCCAAAATGTGTTTCGTTAACTATATGTGCTTGAATAGAAATTCTTGTTAATCGAACAACAACTTGAAGTCCCCGTTACATAATCCATTTGATTGATCAATATTTCTCATGTACATTTAAAAAACAATATTCATTAAGAAATTATTAGTGTGAATAATTTAACAAACAACAAAGAACGTAAATATGTTACTTTATGTTTAAGGGGAATAATAAGTAACGTGTCAATGATATGATAGTCTTAAAGAGCAAAAGTATCCGGTCAACGTCAAACACTTGAGTAGTCCATGTTCCAAATTACAATAATATGTAAGATATGTCAAATAATTAAGTAGTCCATGTTCCAAATTACAATAATAAGTAAGATATAATTTGTTAACACTATACATTATTTGGTATCAACATATTGAATAGATGCACTTGCTGCTACCTACAATGGATATGACGTCACACTTTCAAATCATCTATCATGAGATTTGGGTAATGTGGGTAACATTTAATCCATAAATGGTCAGAAGGTCAAGTTGAGAACAGGCCAACACGCATAGAAATAGATCGGGATGAGCTACCATACAGTTTTTGTCACATTGTTTTCTACTATCGAATATTTAACATATGATTACTTAAACCCGTTTGTAAATATACATGCGTATAGATGCAAAAAAATTGTGAACACTTTTATTTGGCTTACATACATAAAATTAAAGGAAATGACGAAATAAAAAAACAATACGAAAAGAAAAAAAAAAAAAAAAAAAAAAAAAATTACAACAAAATAAAAAAACGCACTGCAAATTAAACGTTACAACAAATTAAAGGAAATGACGAGAATACAATCTACTGACGAGGTTTCAAGTTATATTTTTTGATGATTCGGTCTTTTTCGTCATTGATCCAAGCCACGACATTTGGATCTTTCCCTTCAGTATCCATCATCAAAAACTTCAACTCCTCCAACCTTGTTATTGTTTCATCTTTTTCCTGCTGGGCCCGATACGCCGCTGCGGCGGTTTCACGTTTGATACGATACTCGTTTGCCATAGTTTCGGTGAAATAAGTTGACGAGCTCGTTCCTCCAGTGCTTGCTCCCCCAGTACTTGTCCTGCTCTCGGATCTTGCTTTCTTGGTAGCACGTTTCTTTCCCATGGGGCGTGGTTGTTCATCATTACCAAACAAAGCCTCGTTTGTTTGGCTTGGCACATCGCCGGTTAAATCAACCAGTTCCGGCATGTCCCATTTCTTATAATGACGCAAAACCTCCCAAGCGTCATCGAGACCAAATGGTGCTGCTTTGGTTTCCTCACGATACCATTGCTTTGCCCGTTTAATCACATCCAACTCACTTTCCCCGCTTCGTTGTTCATGTTGCGCACGTCTGTAATAAGAGTTGAACTTTGTGCATATGCCGTTCAACGTTTTCCACTTGCTTGACATCATATCCTTGTTGCGCCGTTGAAAGTTGAGTCTATTGAACTCATTTCTGACCCGATACCAAAACGTATCTCTGGGTTGGCACTTTCCAACTTTCGGATCCTCCGAAACAGCTATGTAACACCTTGCAAGTAGTGCTTCCTCTGCTGGAGTCCAACGCCCAACAACGACAACTTCCTCTTCATCAGAATCAATTGGTTCGGGCTCGGGGTCTTCGGATTTTTTTGATTTTCATTTAACACGACCTTTTCCATTTTTTGGAAGAGACGTGGGTGTCTCAGCAACATCATGTGTTTCATTTTGTGATTGTTGTGAGTGTTGTGTGAATTGTAGGTTTTGAAAGTTGGAGTTTAAGGTGCTTTGTTGGTTTTGTTGTAGCCAAAAGAGATATGTTTGATGTTGTTGCCACATTTCTTGGCTCGATAAGCCTAGTGGGTTGGGAAGAGACATGTTGGGGTTTGAAGATGAACCCGCGTTCGGGTTAGATGATGAACCCAGGTTTGAGGTATTCCACCCACCACCGAGAAGATTGAAGAAAGTATCATCGTTGTCGCCCGTCATTTTTTTTTCAGTGAATAAAAGATTGAAGATTGAGAGTATTGAGAGGATTGAGTAGTGGAAGTGTGAAAAAAATGGTATTTTAGTTGGGTATTTATAGTGGTAAAAAAATGTTTTTGATTTTTTTAAAAAATTTTTTTTAATAAAAACTAGCCGTTTTAAGGGGTTTTTTGTAAATTTTTTTTAAACCTAACGGCTAGTATCCGTTGAGGGGGTGTTTTTGAAAAAATTTTTGAAATTTTTTGAAACCTAACGTGCAGGGACCTTTGCTGCAATAAGTTGTGCCTCCAAAGGCTTAACGCCACTAACGGCGTTATTAGGGTGAAAACGGCGTTATGCCGTTATAGATGGGATTGCTCTTACTACTCGATCGACTTATGTGTTGTCTCTTGGTTTAACCTACCTGAAAGTTGTTGTGCTTCATGTGTTTCTTCTTAGAGCCTCTTGATTTAACCTACCCAAAAGAAGTTATTTTAATAAGCAATCTCAAACTACCCTTATGAGCAGTTTCAATCATCAATTCCAAACAACCCTTTTTAACAGTTTCAATTAGAAAATCCCAAACAACTCTTAAAAGTAGTTATTATAATAAGCAATCCCAAATAACCCTCATTTGTAGTTGATTTAAGGCTGTCCCAGTAAGGTGTAATGATCGACTCATGCGATCGATTCCCACTCGATCTCCTCACTGTGGGTAGTCGATCGCCCTTCAACTTTTATAACACTTGGTCGTCCAAACGATCGATTAAAAAAAAAGGAATTAATATGCAAACCTTTGTGTAACGGTAAAAATAAAAAAAATAAAAAATAATAAAAAAAAATTGATCATGGTCGCCTTTATTGGGGCACCCAATCGCCTGAAGGTCGTTGGAGAGAGAAATCTAACGTGACAGAGAAAATAGGAGGGATAAACCCTCCTTACTGGGAGCAGCCTTATAAGCAATCCCAGACACCCTAATAAGCATAAGTAATCCCAAACAACCCGTATAAGCACTTAATTCAATAGGTAATACCACACAAACCCTATCAAAAATATTACTAACCAAAAGCCCCTCACAAATACTGAAAGGATTACTATTTGTATATCCCTCCATCCTATTTGTATATACTCAAAAAATATTACTAACCACAATACTTATTAAATGGGTCAACATGTCAAACATTACCCAAAAAAAAGTTTACTACACTTCTATTGATAAGTGTGCTCACTTCCACAAGGGAACATATCCTAAAAAATTATAGTGCCCATAGAATTTAGTGTAACAAAGAGAACTGTGATCTATCTAATTAGATCACAAGTTAAAGTGGTAAACTTAGAGAAGAGTTATTTTACATATCAAACTTTTTTCACATACTAAGAGACTCATCTCCACCCTTCAGCTAAAAAAAATCAATGGTTGAGATTAAAGAATTTTATTATTTCACTTATTTTTTATATTTTAAATATTTTTCAAACCGTTGATCGTTAAGCGAAAATAATTACACCTTCACGACGAGCATTTTAATAATCTTTCTATAGACAGGTACTTTGATATACTTTCGAAAAATAAAAAATCGATTTTTTTCTCGTTTTTTCGTCTTTTTTTGTTTTTTTTTTCGAATTTGAGATTTGCATGAAAAAAATCATATGTGATTAAACACTAATTTGAATATCACATGTGATATTAGTGTTAAATCACATATGATAATATCACATGTGATATCGCATTTGATGAGTCTGTTAATCTATTCGGTGGTGGCCAAGAGTTTGAAGATGAGTATGATGACTATGACTACGATGACTATGCGAAGCAGGTTTCTGATCTTCCAGGGAATTTGGATGCTTTTAATGCCATGTATGGCACCAAGCTTCAAGCACCTAGGAAGTAATTTTTTCGTTATGTCCTATGTTATCATTTGAGTAGTGGTTTGTTTTCTTGTTTAGAAAATAGGTAGTATCTTGTTATGTAAGCTTTATGCCTATGTAACGGGCTCATATCCATTGTACTTAAACGTTTTTTGGTTAATATAATTACCAGGGTGCAGGATTACTCCCCTTTACCCATGTGATATCGCATGTGAATATCATATGTGATTTAACACTAATATCACATATTTAACACTAATATCACATATGATATTCAAATTAGTGTTTTATCACATGTGATTTTTCATGCAAATTTTAATAATGAAAAAAAAAAACGAAAAAAAATGTAAAAAAAAAACGTAAAAAACATGAAAAACTTTTTTTTGTCGAAAGTATACCAAAGTGCCTATCTATAGAAAGATAATTAAATGCTTGTCGCAATGGTATATTTTTTTTAACTTAACGATTAACGTTTTGAAATATATCAATATTTGGGAAAAAAAAAATGATCAAAGTGGGTTTTTTAAATTGTTATAATTAATCTCATCAATTAGATCAAATAAAAATAGAGGGAAAATGAATGGTGGAGATTGATCCCTTGGTATGTAAAGAATGTTTTGTCCTCAAATGATCTTTAAATCAGTAAACTTATTGACTTAATTTAAAAATAAATTTTCTATAATGTTATAACATCAGAGAAGACAATGTGATGCCTTAAGTAACTTGTTGCGTCTCTGAGTAATGAATAGACTGAAATCTTCTCACGATTGACAAATTTTTGCTACTAATATATGAGGCACAAGTATTGGACATGATGCGTAAATGTAGCAACTTTTACACCCACGAGGTAAGAAAAACTTTAACATTTCCTTTTCCTGCTTCCTTTCTTTTCACGTATATATTTATCATTTCCTCTGATCAACTTGTTGTTGCTTCTTTTTCCAAAGGTGATTTGTAGTTTTTTTTTTCATCAAAATATGGTGGTCTTCTTATTGATTACCGGCTAACTTTTCTTCATGTTATATACAGAGTGGTGGTAGCAACCTTGCGATTTTTTCTTTACTTCGATACAAGAATCATAGATCGAATCTAACAGGGTAAGTAATTTATTTGTATCTTGTAATTCCTTACATGGTGTTTTGCAAGTTTTGATCGAACTTACGTGGATTTGTTCTTTGTGCCAGTGAACTTGCTTAAATTTGAGATGGTGGTCGATAACACGGATATCTTCATTAAGGACTCTTCAACTTATTAAATTTTGGTGTATGCCTACCAAATGTTTTCAAGATTCCTGATCATAACAAAAGAACTTGTAAGAATGGTGTTGGAGGGTCTCAAGCATCCCAAGCTTCTGCTGCAAGAGGTTCACAAGTTTCTGCAACTCCAACAGCTTCAAAGTAGTCTGCTACAACACCAAGGGCATCACAGAGGTCTGCTGCAACTCCAACAACATCAAAGCAGTCTGCTGCAACACCAAGGGCATCACAGAGATCTGCTACAACTCTAACACCAAGAACATTACAAATTTTTGCTGCAAGTCCAAAAGCAAAGTCCAAGGGAAAACAAAAAGTAGTTTAAGTTTGTAGTATTAACTGTTTAAATGTTATGCATCTTTTGAAAACAATGTTCTAAGTGGTTTTTTTAAGCTTTAAGGTTTGCTACATGTACTCTATAAGTGGTTATATTGAAACATTGACTTTGTTTAGCCACTTTAAGTGGTTCTTTTGAAAACAATGTTCTAAGTATGTATCTCCAAGCAAGGTTGTCAAAATCGTGATCCTGATCGTAAGATCGTACGATCCTACATATAAAAAATGAGCATGATCGTAGTAGGATCTTAATTTAATCAGGATCGGTCTAGGATCAAAGGATCGCACACAGGAACGTAGGGTCATAATCGATCCGATCTTCCTACAATCCCATGTTTTTATCTTAAGTGGAAAAAGATCAGTGTATGATCGTAGGATCGCACACAGGATCGTAGGATTGTAAACGATCCGATTCTAATAAAAGCTCATGTTTCTTAATGTTCTACTACTACGGTGATTGAACATATAACTTTTTCTCTATTATCCATTTAGATTCATTTATAATATCAAATATTATATAGAAATATATAGAAATACAAAACTACAAACCTTATACAAAAAAATATACATTCTCATAGGATCTTACGATCCCGATCCGATCCTACGATTACCATCTTGTGAAGCCGAAAATGATCCTAGGTAGGATCCCGATCCTCACAACCTTGTCTCCAAGTTTTGTGGTTTGGATTATGCAGTAATGGTAATGTTGCAGTTTACTCTTAAACTTGTAGAGTTTAGCTTGTTGGTTTGGATTGTGCAGTCTATGTGTTGTGGTTTGATTGTGCAGTGAATGTGTTGTGGTTTGGATTTTGTGGGTTTTGTCATTCACTCTTAGGCTTTTTCACTTTACTCTTATTGCAGTTTAGCCACTATGGTAGAATGTAGTTAGCCACTTTACTCTTATTGTAGTCTATGTGTTAGTGGTTTAGATTGTGCAGTTCACTCTTAACATTACATTCATGAAACAAAAACATATCGCACTACATTCATGAAAAACACAAAAGCATTCATTCATTCATTGATGTTCTAAAACATTACATTCAAAACACAAAAGCTTACTTTGACCATCTTTCTAACCCATGCATTTCTAACCCAAAGCTTACTTCTAACCACAAAAGCTTACTTATAACCCATACTAACCTATACTTCAATTCATAACAACATACATAATAAACACCAACCAACTAAAAGCTAATAACAACTTCAATCTTCGAGTTTTATTTGCATTTTCCCTTGCTGAAGCTTGAAGGTTGTTCACGTTATTCAAAAGTCGAGGAATGATCTCCATGTTATTTAATGGACACATTTTATATGTGTATGACCGGATTGAAACACGAGACTATGAGATTGCGCACTTTGCGTATGAGAGTCGATGTTTAATAATTAATATAATAGTTATGTTTTAATTATTTATTCACAATTACGTCTAACGGTAAAAGACTAGCGGTCGTTAAACAAAAGATGGAAGGACTAGAGATAAAACTAGGCTATGAGAATGTACTAGAATCCCTATGGATTGCTATAACCGATCGTTTAAGGGTTCTAGAAGGGTAATTCTACCCTAACTTAAACTCTAAGTTTACTTAGTAAAAATACAAAGGCTTATATTTATTTTTGGTTACTCTTGGTTCTCATTAGCAAGCCTAACTTCTCTATTCTCCTCCCTCTTGTGCTTGGCCGGTCATGTAACCCTAAACCCTAAGGATACGATTTTTTCTTGCTCAATCAAAGTGTTTGGTTTCTTATTGTGATTCAAGAAACTAGCATTCGCATTGAATCGCTACCAATACGTGTGTACAATCTCATAGATTCAAATCCCACTTGGATTGGATTTTTTCCCTAATCGACATACATAAACCCTAATAAGGGTTTATAACTTGATTTCATGGTTGTTTTCTTGGATTGCTAAAAGGTACGCTTACGATTTAATTTTAGGTTAATTAATTATGAATATTTGTTTAAGTCTTATGTTGCGTGCTTGATGATTTATATCTGATTATATGCTTTGTCATGATTATTAAATCCCAACACTCCATAGCTCTTGCACAGAGTTGTGGTTCAGCCCACCCAAAATAGCCTCAATTTTGTTCATAAAATATCAACAATTTGTGTTAACTTAACACATTACAAAATCAGTTTGTGTAGACATAAACATGAACACTTACAATTCTAGAACAACAATAAAAACGACAACCTAGATTTGCTTGTATCAATGAAGTGCGAATTATTGCTGGTATGCCACAAAAACAAATTCTTCTTTCCATTATTAGTGTTTCTTAAATTAGGGTTTGTTTGATTTGGGGATTTTACTGTGGGGATAAGTGTTGGTGTAAAAGTGTGTGGGGTGAGTAAAATAAGATAGGGTGTAAAAGTATTTAAAGAGAGTAAAGGGTATATGGGAAATGAAAAGACAAGAATACCCCTCTAGAGGGCCAGTTAATGAGCCTAACTAACGAAGTTAGGGACTAAGGATGTAGGATGGCTAACGTTTGGCTAACGAAGGATGTAAGTTTCCAATAGTAGTTCTGACAAGGATGTAAGGTCTCAGAAAGTGTAAAGCACAGGGATGTATTTTGCAGTTTACTCTTTATCTTTTTAACAAAACAATAATGTAAGGAGTGATATATTAAGTAACATCCATTGTCATTCTACTTAGTTCTCAAACCCATTTTAATTGTCATTCATGGCAATAAACCAAACACACCCTTAGTGTTTTGTGAAGGTAATGAAATTTGGGGAGGGAAATAACACGCTCAAAAAGTCAAAAGTTTTGAGTATTTTCGTGTGAGTTTGAAGAACCACTTATGTTAAACGTAGTATCTACTAATAACCCTAATGTGGTGAAAAAGAATCTATGCACAATGGTGGCACAAACTCATGGCGGGAAATACCCCAAGTCCTGCCTTATCCGATAACCGATGGAGCCGTATTTGCTAATGGTTGTTTGCATTGGTTGGTTAGTCAGATTGACGTACGAACCCAAGATGGTGGAAGACCGGTAATATGGTTTGATGTAGAGAAAGAAGAGTTTGGGCTAATTGGTCCTCCAAAAAGAATGTGTGATTTATGGAGAAACTAGAGTTGCAGGTACGATCAAGTGGTTGATCTAAATGGTGAAGTTGGTTATGTGTGTACTAGGACCATGGAGTTTTGGGTACTAAAGAACAAAGAATGGGTGCCGCACTGTCGGTTTGCAAAAGAAATAACTCCTAATGCTTATATACACGTTATGGGGTGTTGGAATTGTTGGAATTATATAACATCATTTATCATAAATATAAACAATAAACATCAAGTACACATGCGAAAGCGTATAGGAAAGATTAACGAATAATTAATTAATATAAACAAGAATATGCATACCTTTCTTGATTCTAGCCGAACAAGAATCAAATCCACAAAACTAGCAATTTGGATGAACCCTAATTAGGGTTTATAGGATTATGTGAATTACCCCTTACCTTTTTGTAATTCAATCCAAGAATACTAACAATAATGTGTTAGTACCACTTTCTTGTACACACGTACTATACCGAATTAAAGGAATGCTAGTTTTAATCAAACAAAATAACTTGAGTTTGGAAAAGCTTTGGATCGACACCCACAAGGTTTTGTCGACGGAATTATGCAAAAAACACACACAAAACTATTTAGGTTTTAGCATAATGAGTACAAGAGTTAAATTACAAACACCATTGGTTTTGTATTTATACTCAAACAAATTTGGTGAACAAGTTGGCTAGGGATTGGTTTATGGAAACCATATGGACGATCGGCCATGGACTCCCACAAGGGATTCTAGAACCTTCTCGATCTCCAATTTCATCTTTAGTCCTTCCCAATTATATTTAACGGCCGTTAGTCCATTACAGCTAATTACTTAACGACCGTTATGTTATTTCGTTTAATTAATAAAGAAATATAACATTTATATTTAATTATTAACTTTAATTCTCATACGCAAAGTGTGCAATCCCGTGGTCTCGAGTTCGATCCTAACACACGTCTATTAATTTATGTCCATTAAACCAACAACTCCCACTTGGACATATCTTAATAGTGTGATCACATCGGTTAGCGTCTAGCAACACTTCGATGCCTCTAGTACAACTCGAGTAAGGCTCCTGGAAAACCTTTTAATGATTTCTCATTATTATTATCCTTTTGTTTCTAATACCATGTTAAATAAAGATATGGAATTAAGTCATTCTTTATTCAACCATTCTGTTTCTCGTTGTTAGTGATTGAGCAAGATTACCAAATCTTCTGAACATATTCAGGGGATATCTTGGGCATGGCCATGCAAACATCTTGTCAACCCTACGAGGGGCCCAACAGTATTAAACTCCAAAATAAATTTAAAGGAACAAATTCTATCTTGATTACGAGACTAACCCACAAACTTTGCAACACTTTAGGAAACAACCCTTATAACTACCAGTTACGTATAGCGTTAAGTTGTTCCACAGAAGTGCACTACATTCATGACACTTATGTGGTATCTCAAGTCTGAAGATAACTATTCATGATTTACTTAATAACAATATCCATAAAGTAAAATCATGTAGTTGGGATAAGTCTTATATTCAATTCATTGAATATCATCTGAAATTGGTATGCATTCTTATCAATATACTTTCAAGTATATTATACCATATCTCTCAGATTTGTCTTAGTTTAATGATACTCCCATATCATTAATTGAAAACGGACTATTTAGAATAAATAAATTTATTCACGGATTAAACATGCAAATATAGGATACAATATATTATAAAATCAAGCATACCAAGTATTTGATTTATTATAACAATTGTTTTAACATTCCTTATCCAAATACTAAATAGATCAATGCATGAAAATTCTAGTTGATGAAGTATGCCTCAAGTAATGACAATCGTACTTGTTGACAAGGCATAAATCAACCAACCTGATCTACCGTAATTTTGAGAATACTTATTTCAAGAATTCAATCAATGAAGTCCTTTTATGTGTGCATTCACCAATTCACATAATAATTCATAAAGTGTGTGACATCCTCTATCACCAATTTATGACAATTTAAACTTTCAAACATTTTAAAGTTTAAAGTATTCTTATTCTTTTAATGTATAATGCAACTGCGCTCTTAGTAGCACAACTAGTTCACATGGCCATTAACAAGTATGAAATCCTACCATGACTAGTATTGAGTGTCATCTCAATTAAACCAACATCATTGTATACAAACAACAATATGCTCATTAAAATTCCGTAAACTTTAATATCTTATTGTGTAATGTTTGATGTCTTCCAAACTTTCAAGTTTGTAGCTGATGACAATTTTCACAAAAATTGACATATTGTTCATCCATAGAATCTAGGAGCAATTCCAGGTTGAGGATGTAATTCTATTAGAATATTCATTACACAAGTTATCTAATAACTTTTAGTTAGATATCAATGTTGTCAAATCACTTCTTATTCAAGAATGATACAACAATTTTAATACACAACATGATGTACATGATGAATCCACAGATCAAACTTAGATTTCATTCATGTTCTATTTTGTCAAAAAATATTTATCCATTTCTCAAATGATATATCCTGTTTTATTAGAACCATTTATTTTTACTGCACATGTTTATTAATAATAAACATATATTCCAAGGTTGTATGTTTTAATTCTTAAATCTTACAAGTGAAGTTTCATTCCAATCTAAGACTTAACATTTAGTTTACAAGGAATGTTACTTCCTATATGTTATACAACATATAAGATTTAAAACCTTAACATAATACTCCCACTAGCTTTCAGGAACACTTAAAATTTATCTTATTTCAATTATAAATCAAAACTAGGATTTAATAATTAAACATAAGAATAATTTCATAGATGCATGCATTTATCCATTCATGAATTATTGCACTTCGTACACTTCCAAAGATTATTTGAATTCAAAAAACCTTTCAATTACTTACCGTCCTCGCTCAAGTAATTTCTTCAAGAAAGAATTTTGATTATTCCATTGTCATATTTCATATCAATGAAAACAAGTATGACCATTATCATCTTTATATATTTAATGTGTCTAGGAAAGAATATTCAATCACAATTAATTGCTTAAATATGATTAATAATCTTGTCATAAAAATGCATTAAATATGTGTACAAATTTTGTCCATATGATTTCTACACAGAAATTCAAACCACTAGTGTTTTTCATCTCTTTGAAGAACTCATTTCCATTCTCTAGTGTAACTATTGAGATAAACCAAACTTCCAAAATTGATTATCTTTATGGACAGCATCTTTAACATTCATAGTATGAGTAATTTACCCAATTCAATATTTGGTAATCCATCATAATGATTATCAGGTTTACTACAATCCTGTAACTCATATTTCTCAGCATATAAGTCAAATATCTGAGATATCCTTGCATATCTATGAATGAAAATTCCATCATCATGAGGTCTATCATTTACATGTCTAACATCATCATGATATTTACTAGTGTGTTTTAGAAGATTATGTATCTTGTAAAAAAAACTCCCACTTGCCTTTTGTAATATATAGACTATCTATATATACTTAGCAGTTAGAGCAAAACTACATTGTTTTCTTTTGGGACATTACAAATACACATTGATAATTCCTGACTATAGTTTGTTAATAACCTATTCATAAGTAGTTTAACAAATTCAGAATCTTCAATTTTAAAACTTAATGTGATTCATCACATTCCATAATAAAATGGTGTTTTATCAATCTTCTAGGTTGGAGTCATATTGAGTATATTCAATTCATACTCAATTTTCTAACCTTGTTACTTTTTAAGAAAGAAGTTATGATTATCTTGAATCAAACAAATCAAATAGAATTTGATTCTCCTAACTGAAAATACCATCAACTTGTGGTATTTATTAGAATTAATATTGTAAGACAATCTAATAATATATAAGATAAACATATTCCTTTTGGCTTACCTATTTACCAACTAAGTCAACTTAATGGTATAATAGACTTTCCAAGCCAATTGCATGCTTTATAACACAAGTACTCTTCAACCAAGTCACTTCATATCCATGTCTCATCAAGAAAACATAAACTGTTATAATCCCATTATACGTTATAAATCATTGATCAACTCAATGACTTCTTGTATATGTCTTAATTAAAAAACATAACAAGTTAACGTCTTACTTTATTATAAGTCTTAAAAGACTTTATGTTTATGTCTCTACAATGAATCATAAACATGTTTAACTAAAGTAATTATGAACACAACTCTTGGTTTCAATAGTAATTTCAAGTTAATTTATTTACTTCACAATAATGTAGGATTACATTATTTTTCATTTATGTCATTCCAAAATACATAAATAAACAAATTGAAGTAGTATTAGATTACTTCATTTATGTCATTCTAATAATACATAAATATTTAATTTGAAGTAATCTTATATATCATTTTGACACATGTTCTAAATACTTGTCTAATTTAGAAACTGCAAACATGTCCATGCAAGGTCTGACTTCACATAGAGATTTACTTTGTTGTTGCAATCTCGCCAAGTTCTGACATGACGTAAATTGCAACACCAAATGTTTCTTGAATTAGATATGTACAAGTTATATTAGAACGTTAGTCTCTTACCTTGCAATCAAGAGAATCCTTTAAATCATATACCTATATGTTGTACCTTGCACACAATATAGATTTCTCCCACTTGTGCATGAAACAAGATCATGTAGCAGATAAACAACACGACATATGTTTGTTTATGTGACCAATATGATTGTGTCATTGATATTAGCATACCTAGTAGATGTAGAACCACTTCATTGTCTAGTAAGGAAACGTACATGACTATCCTTGAAAACATAAGTGTCTACAAGTGGAAAGTAATTATCTTAAGACATTCTAGAGATAATCTGGGTTACTACCAATATGACAAAGCTTGTAACTCCTACTGAATTAGAGATCATTATATTAATTCCTTATTCAGTAATAAGAACACAACTCCCACTGGATTTGACAACATTGTAAGTGTTTCATTAACCAGTGAAAGAAAATAGTGTTCTATTTACTTCCATACACTTTTGATAAAGTCCATGCATAACAATTACTTATGTATTAAAAGAGTGTATTCTACTATGTAGATGATGAACTATCCATCAATGCTATTAACTTGAAAAATTGGGCATGCAATTTCTTTCTTAATAGTTCTACTATTTCAACGATTGTAAGTAGTACTTTTAAATTGTCAAAACAAAACAACTAGATAAAATATGCTAGTTTGTCTTTTACCAATTATACAGTAATTAGTCTAGCTTCTAATTTAATAACTCAGAAAATATGCAATTTTCTTAACTATTAAAATTTGCTTACGAGTTACGTATTTAGAATTTAGACAATTCTAATTGTCCTATCATACCTTTCTTCATTCATGAAAAGGAATATGATTGAATCTCACTCTTTCTTATAAAAAGAGGACTAGGTTTATTCTTTTAGTAAAGTTGACTCTACCAAAAACCCTTACAGGTGTAGATCAATTTACCAATACAGGAATAACCTTCGTTTACGGTTTAATGTTGCATTAATACATTTAAAGAATTTTCAAAATTTAATTTTAGTATTTTCGATAATTAAACTTTTCAAGAAAATAAAATACCCAAGGTAATATTCATATAACCATAGAATTTTCTCGAAAACTAGGATCCAAATTATCATAGGTTCATTACATCAGTTGATCTGGTAGTAACGAAAGCATATAATAAGGTAATCTGTCGAACAATAATCGGCAAGCAATTTCCAATTCCTAGATCATTATGGGATTTATATTTTCCAACGCTATTGCAAATATAAACATGTTTCATCCCATCTTATGCCATGAGTCCAGTTCTCACTTCCTACTCAACTTAAGTGTCTAACTTAAAGAACTGCAAATATGTCCATGTAAGGTCTGACTTTATATAGAGATTTACCTCTCCATCACAATCTCGCCAAGTACTGTCATGACGTAAATTGCAACTTCAAGTGTTCCTTTTAATTAGATGGCATATAACTTAATTTATATGGGTACTAATTTTGATTTTATGTGGTCAAATCAAATATGCACAAAGATGTCATGCATTCATCTTGTAGCATAAATTTAATAAAAAACTTTTTATTACCAATTCATAAAGATCAAATTATCAAAGTTTTGATTTGAGGTATTGGGTTCACCAATCAAGGAATTTAGCGTTAATTATCATCCATTATACCGTACTTTTGCATAAGTGTAAACACTTAGTGTTTCGGGTAATTACCACCAAAGTGGCGCATGGAATTAAAACTAATTCGCCCTTAAGATGAGTTTGTACATTTATGGCTTACTAAGTAGCTCCAATCGAACTCACAGGGGCAGAGGACCAGGTAAGCGCAAAAGCATAACCTTAGACATCCTTTCAGTGTGACTGTGCGCACTTCTTTATTAACTCCTTTATAGTTTGTTCTAGTGGGTGAGCCGTTCTAACCATTTAGTACAAAATCATCAATCAATTAAACTATTGAAAACTTAACTCTTCAAAAAACAAATCAAATTTCACCATTGTTTAGTCTGTATTATTTTTCTATTCATGATTACCCTTTGCTTAAAATTGTCTAACATAATAAACAAACAAGTAAACAAATAAAAAATAAACAACTAAAAACAATGCGTACATAATAAACAATTTATACGTAAAAACAAGTAGCCACATGCAACTTATTTGATAAAACCCTATTAATAATCAATGTCTAGGTTAAATTAATATATAGATTAATTAGGGCTTTCACTCTTCCAATTGAAAGTGAGCCACATACATCGACGAATCGATTGTGTTGGGAATAATTTGTTACCACGGATAGTTGTGGTTTACACTGCTTGGATTAACACTAGCAGTGAAAACATATTCCCACTGCCAGTTCATTATTACCACTGCTATCAGTTTAAGTTTAGTTAAACGCGTCTAGATAAGTATAGAATAGATTGTGTGTATATTCTATAATGTTAGCTTTATACTTATCTTGTAAAGGACTCCTTATTGTATAAAAGGAGATCCTAGGTCATTGTCTTAGGTACGTATGTTTACACATTAGTTTTACCTACGAAAGCTTCAAGGTGTAACCCTAGTGATACTAAGATCACTCGTATTATTTCATTAATAATATTGGAGCTTGAGTTTTGTGTTAACTTGTGTTCATTCTCATTACATCATATAATTCGTCTTCTAAGTATTACTTAAGTAAATTCCGATTACTTGATAATATTATACAAAATATCATTGACACAAGGAGAGTGTCCCAGATCCATCAAGTGGTATCAGAGCACAGGTTCTGGTATTTTGTTTTAGAAGATCTAAAGAATTTGCTTAACTCACTCACTCAGTTCAATGGAGATGGAAAACAACCAATCAAAATCTTCTTCTACACCCAGACTCCCTAAGCTTAAGCTTAATGAGTTTGAGATGTAGAGGATATTGATTGAGCAATACTTCCTCATACATGACTATGCTCTATGGGAGATCATTCAACTTGGTGATTCTTTCAAGCCCGTGACTAGTACTGTGAAGGTTGGAGAAACAGATGTTGTGAAAGTTTCGGTGCCTGAATCCAATGTTGAAAAGGCAATGAGGAAGAATGATCTTAAGGCTAGAAGTCTATTGCTGATGACTCTTCCCAGAGACCAGATCATTGCATTTAGCAAGTTTAAGACTGCTAAAGAATTATTTGAAGAAATTTGTTCAGTGTTTGGTGGTAATGATGCTACTAAGAAGACTCAAAAGACACTGTTGAAGCAAAGCTATGAAAACTTCACTGCTTCAAGCAATGACTCACTTGATAGCATTTTTACCAAGCTTTAGAAGATTGTTACACAGCTAACTGTGTTTGGCATTGAGGTAGAAAAGGAAGACCTCAATTTGAAGTTTTTAAGAAGTTTACCTTCAGAGTTTCAAACAAATGTCACTGTTTGGGAAAACAAATCAGACATTGAAACAATGAAGCTCAATGATCTGTACAACAACTTCAAATTAATTGAGCAAAGGTTAAATAAGGCAGGGAAACTTGGTACAAGCTCTAGTGGCTTGGCATTGTTGTCAACCTCTGTTGACAGTGATGTTTCTGATGATGAAAGTGATGATGATATTGCCACTGTAGGTTCAAAAGTTTCCACTGGCAATGTGAATATTGCCACTGCAGGATCAGAGAAGAAGGCTGCTAGTATTGGAGATCCTATCTTTTATGCTTTTATCTCCACACGAGTTGATGGCTCTCTCTTAACTCATGAAGACATAGAGCAAATCGATGAAGATGACTTGGAGGAGATGGATATAAAATGGCAGATAGCTCTTCTTAGCATGAGGGCTAAGAAATTCTACAAGAACACTGGCAAGCCTATCCACATTAATGGTGATGATACTGTAGGCTTTGATAAGAAGAAAGTGGAGTGCTTTAACTGCCACAAGTTTGGACATTTTGCTAGAGAATGTAGAAGACCAAAGGCCAAGGACAACAGGTCTACATGGTACAAGCAAAAGAAGGGACCAACTGTGGAAGAACCAAAGGCAATGTTGGATATTGATGGTGTGAGCTATGATTGGAGTTTCATGGCTGATGATCTTGAAGAAGAACACACAGATGCTGCTCTTGTTTCTGCTGAAGTTGCTCTTATGGCTTTTTCTGATTCTGAGGTACAAAACTTTGATAGTTGTTCTAAAACTTGTAGGGCTGCTAAAGAAGTTGAATGGCTTAATGATTTATACTCAAATGAAAGACAAGAGTTATATAATGCGAATTATATTGTGTCTAATCTTAGGAGAGCTATGGCAGTTTTAGAAAAGCAAATAGAGCATTATCAGGCTAATGAGGCAAAATATAATGATGATATGATTCTTATTAGGAGAGAGATAGAGTTTACTACAGCTGTGAATGAGGCATACCAAAAGGAACTTGATAAACTTAAGCAGAAAACTGAAAATGTCAATTTAACTTTAGACACATGTTATCATCAGTCTAAGCAAATTGATAAAATTTGGAATGCTCAAATATACAATAAAGCTAAGTCTGGTATGGGTTATAATACAGTGCCACCACCACTAAGAGGTGTTCCATCACCTCCAGGTATAGATTTAGCTCATACTGGCATAGAAGATTTTAAGGATCTTGAAAGAGAATATGGTCCTTTAAAGGAAACAATTGTGAAGAGTGAGGAAGAGAGTAAGCTAGAAAATGATGTGTTTGAGAGTGCTAGTGACTCATTAGTTGTTGATGAGAATGATAAAAAGAAAGTAGAGACTGCTCTCCCAAAAGTTGCTAATACTGTTACAGAGGAACCTAGGAAACCAGTTAATAAACCTAGACCAACTGTAAAGTATGCTGAGATGTATAGGAACAAGCCTACACCTCCTAGGGGTAACCAGAGGAGTTGGAATCATGTTAAATCTCAACAACTAGGTAGTGATTTTGTTATGAACAATAAGGCATGCTATATCTGTGGTAGTTTTGATCATTTACATGCTTATTGTGACTATCATGTTGGGAGAAGGGAAGTCTATGGGAAGAAAAGGGTGGAGTCTAACAGAAATCAACATAATGTACACCCTAGTTCAAATTGTAACATGGTCCCAAGAGCAGTTCAACTTAGAAGTGGCCTCAAAACATTTGCCACTGCAAAAACTGTTAACACTGCTCACCCTAAGTCACCTGTTAAAAGTGCAAATTATAAAACAACTTTTGCAAAATCTGCACAAACAGGAAAAAGAACCTTTCATGCTAAAAAGGTTAATAATAATCAAAAGTGGGTACCTAAAAAGAAACCAGCAGTTTCCACTGCTCATACAAAAATTACCACTGCAAGGGTTCTAAATATGAAAAGGGGGGACATGGGCAATGCTGTGAAGGCCTCAACACGTTGGGAATGGAAACCTAAAGAAAACACCACTACAACCAATCCCAATGGTGTATCAATGAACTTTGATAGATTTAACTATATTGATACATGAGGCAGATCCAAGTCAATTATGGCTTGGGTCCCCAAAAGAAACTAACCTTTTACATTGATGTGCAGGAACATCCAAGGACTAAATGATTTGATCTCGTATTTACATATTATGGGTGTTCAATGCACATGACTGGCAACAAGTCCTTCTTTTTGATTTTGTGCATACTAATGGACTGTCTGTCAGTTTTTGTTAATGAAGTTAGTGGATTGAGATGAGTGATGCAGGAACACTAATGATAAAAGAAAACATGGATTATTATTTTTATTACAAAACTGCACTGAAAGTGCAGTAAAATTACATCCATGAGGTACAGAGTACAAACATTACTACATCAACTAAAAAACAACCACAAACAACCCATCCCCTTTCTACCCATCATCAATCCTTTATGGCTTCTTGGGAAAGCCCCAGCTTGGCATCACCTTAGGAGCTCCACGCATGTTGATCCAGTCATACACTCTTGGACATGCTAAACCCATCACCACTATACCAGTAGGTGGTGAGGATGATGAAGGAATTGCTGTTGGTGGTGCTGGTAGCAATGGTAGTGAATGTGATGTTTGCAGTTCTTCAGAAGGTGCTATTGCTGCAAGAGGAGGAACACTTAGGACTCTTCCAGAGGTCTCATCATCTGAAACATATGGAGATATATTGGAGCTGATTTCTGAGCTATCCTCTTTGATTATTGCATCCTGAGGCTCTGCTTGTAATGATGAAGGTCCAGCAGAAAAAGGATTTGAAAGAGCAAGTGCATGCTTCCTCTTCCTGGATACAACCTTCTCATACTCCCTTTTCAACTCTCCTAGGGTTTTTCAAAACAAAATCATCCCAGAAACTATCAGATGAACTGCTAGAAGAAAGAGTGATTGGACTTGATTGACTCATGGTGTTGCTGAAGTAATGATCTTTGAAGGTAAATGTTTTGGAGTATGTGATTTGAGTGATTTGTGTTAAATGGTTTGTTTATTATATGTTAAGTTGGATTCAAGAAGTTAATGAGGGGAAGGTGCAAGTAGTTGAGAAGTAAATTGGAGTACTGTGCTCTCGGAAAGTGTATCAATGCTCATGTGTTGACTTTATTGAGTATAGCCACTGCTATGCTTAATTCTTTCAATATATTAGCCATTGCCAACGCAATAGTGATTCAAGTATTTGGTTTATGATTAGTGATTTGCAGTTTGAAGAATTCTTTGTTTGCAATTAAATTGTTACTCTTTGGTGAATCGCTGCTCTAGGTTGTTTAGATCCTATCTAAGTTATCCATTGATGATTTTGCTGACATTAAGTTACAGTGGGAACTCTATTGCAACCAGTGGTAACATGCTTTTAGTGGAAAAAGGAAAAACAAAGAAACTTCATTACTATTATGTGATTCATTACACAGTAAAAGTTCTCATTATCATTCAAACACAAAAGACTGCAACCTAGCATATTCTAAATCTAACTTCAGCTACTCCATTGGCTTCTTGCCTTTGCCCACGTAGTCATGCTTGTTTCTTGGTGCCCTCTTCCTTTTGTTCTGAAAAGTGGACTGCATTCTTGGACATGGAAGCCCAAGAACCCGTGGAGAAGGCTTTGGTAGCATTGCAGGTCTTGTTGGGATGGATATCTGCTTCATATTGGAAATAGCTGTTTCCAGTGCTATTGAAAGAGCTTTTGGCAACTCCTTTGCCATGGAATAGGTTTCATCATTTGCATCATCATCATCTGATGAATCGGAGTAGAACTCAAGAGATTTTTCAGGCTTAGCTGCAGGCATTCGCTTAGCAGTTTCTTTGGTATATCTTTTGGATGAAGAGCCAGCCCCTGGTGGGAAGTATCCAAACCATCCTGATGCTTCTGAAGATGGTTCTGATTCGATTACATACTCTTCTTCTGAGTCAGAAGAGATGTTGATAGTGTTGGAAGGATTGCTCATGCTTATGATTTTGGGGATATTGTGTTTGAATAAAAAAAATGATGATGTTTATCTTAAGCCAAGCCTACTTATATAGTCAAAGTCGGTTGAAGGGTTATTTAATGAAGATATTTACCTTTTTCTTATTTTGGTAGGTAAAGGAGTAAATATATATATTATTGAGTTGACTTTGGAAGATATTTTGCTTGGGTACTAGTTTGGTTAAAGGTAACTTTGGTTCATATCAAGTGGGTTATTCTCATCTTTTACTAATACGTATATCATGTTTTGATGAGGAGTTGGAGTTAAAAGGTGTATATCTGAGATACACAATAAATGGTTATTGATTCACCATGTCTAATACACATAAGAATCAACTAGTCCAGAGCAAACGGCTACTGGTAAAGACTTGACAAATCCGTTTATGGTTGATAGTTTACCAAAAACTATATGGTTATCAACTCACCATATTCTTTATGATTAAGAGTTGGCTAGTCCATAGCAAACGGCTCATGGTAAAGACATATCAAATCCGTTGATAGCTGGTAGTTTGCTAAAAACTATGATAAGAGCAGTTTAGTTTTTAAATGATTATCTTTACCACTGCTTTTTGAAATTTTTTGTGAAAAATTACCACTGCTAGTTCACAGTTTCCACTGACAGTGTTATTTTACCACTGTAGTTCTAGCCGTTACAACTGATTGTGTCAGTAATTATTTTGTTACTAGCCGTTGAAAGTTACCACTGTTTGTTATATATAGGGTTAAAATATTTAAGGAAATTATCTTCTTTCCATCTTATAATACTTTCTAAAAGATAATTTTTCTTGCGCACCAATTCTAAACCCTAACCCTATATATCTTTTTCTCTCAATTGGCTAGTTATTTCTTCAATTCTTACTGACATAATAATATTTTTTCATCAAAAGTTTCTATGGCATCTTTGAACTTTGCAGATGAGCACAACCTAGTGGCCTACCTACAAAAGTCCAACGAGAAGAGTGGCCCTGTTTTTCATGATATTGTGGACTTTCTCAATACCACACATATAAGGTATGCTTTGCTTTTAAAACCCACAATCTATATCTCTCAAATCAAACAGTTTTGGGCTACTGCTAAGTCCATAACACTTGAGATTGGAGATATACATGAAACAGTGGATGCTCTAAGAGCCACTGTGGATGGGGTAACTATAGATGTTACTGAGGCATCCTTGAGGAGAGTACTTCACTTGGGTGATCTCAATGGTCTCATCTCGTTACCTATGCCTGAAATTCATGATACTTTATCATCCATGGGGTATGATACCACTGACAAAAAGGCTACTTTCAAAAAGAGTGGTTTTTGTCCCCAATGGAGATTTTTAATTCATACTCTGTTACATTGTCTCAGTCCAAAGAAGACATCTTATGAGCAATTTAGTTCAACCATGGCTTACCCTTTGGTTTGTCTTGTTACTGATAGGATTTTGAATTGGTCAAATTATATTTTTACAAGTATGACAGGCAATGTACAGAGTAAAACAAAATTTTTAATGTATCGAAGGTTTGTGTAAGCAGTGCTAAATATGTTTCAACTGCAACCCCATATCAACGTTTATCCAATCAGTTGCCTAAAGCCTAAACTTTTTCAAAATTTGAACAAAGATGGCAATATGATTGTTACACCTCTCCTACCCCAAATGCTTGCTAAAATTTCAACTGAACAAAACACACCCATAATTAATGTTCCAAACATTGATTATACCCCACCAGTTTCAAGAACCTATGAGAGAAGGCCTAAAAAGTCAACTCCTCTCATGACAACACGGCAAGTTTCTGAACCCTATGGTCTATGAACAAGCAGTGGTGGTTCTAGACTTCAACCTAGTCCAACTAGGGAGGAATCTGAACATGTGTCCCATGATTCACCTCTCCCAACAGGTAACACAGTTGGAAGTGATGAGGACAGTGGGAACCAATTGGAATTGAAGGTTTTGTGTACCAAGTTAGCAAAGCAGGTTGGATCTCTACAGAAGTCTTTGGCTCAAATCAAGAAGCAGCATGCCAAGGATGTTCAACTGTTACAGACAGAGATTCAGGCCTTAAAGGGGGAGGTGCAGAGGTTGAAAAAGCACACGAAGACTACAAAGATGGTGATTTCATCTTCATCCTCACCTACTGATGGTGATTCAGCTGATCATGATTTGGGTAATTCACCCAAACAGGGGAGGAAAACAGGTGCTGACACTGAGGGGAGGAAAATTGATTTTGAAGATGAAGGAGATACAAGTAAAGGAACAAAGGAAGCTGATATTCATAGAGAGCAACTTGAAGATCAAGACATATTCCAAACTGCAACTGATTTTACCACTGATGATATTTCCACTGCAGAGCCAATTTTTGCCACTGCAAGTGAAGAATTTGATACTTTGAAGACAGACAAGGGTAAAGCAGTTATGGAAGATGTACAACAACCTAAAAGTAAGATTTCAAAGAAAAGACAAGTTCAGATTGATCATGATAGAGAACTTGCTAAGAAGATATCAGAAGATCAAATTGCTGAGAAAGTTGCTGAAAAGAAAAGATTGAAAGAAATAGAAGTTGCAAGCTTTTTAGAAGCTAAAAGATTGGATAGAATGGAAGATACTGAATCAATTTCCACTGTCCAACCTACCGTTATGAAAGAGAAAGTTCCAGAGTTTGGTTATGTTCCTACTGAAGAAGATATTCAATTTTTGATTGCTAATAATGCTGAAATCAAGAAAAAGGAAATTGACATTGTTGCTGATGCATCCTTAACTGAGGAACAAAGAACAGCTCAGTTGAAGGATTTTATTATGATGAAGAACAATCAAGCACTTGAAGATGTGATTATTTCAGTCAAAAAGGGTCAGAAGAAACCAAGACAACCAACCAAGGCACAAATACTTGCATATATGAAGACTTATTGTTGTCATGTTAGTAACTGGAAAAAGCATCAATTTAAAGGAATGTCTGATGATCAAGTTGAAATGGCTTACTACAGAACTGTATAACAAGATAAATCTTTTATTCCAATGGGTTCTGAAGAAGAAGAAAGAAGAATTCCTAGATTGAAGAGAAAGGCCAAAGTTAGTGATTCTCAAACTGTTAAGAAGACTAAGGTTGATGAAGATCCTACAAAGTCTACTGAGAAGGAGATTCCTACTGAGAAGTTCACTGAAGAACAGATGACTGGAATGATTGTGATTGAAGACAGAGACTTTAATCCAGAACCACTGCAAATTCGACATCCTATTATTGATTGGGAAGTTTACACTGCTAGCAATTTTGCTCCAACATGGAAGATCACAAGGCTAGGTGGTGAAACTTCATCATTCATTACATTTGAAGATCTCATTAAAGTTTTTGACAGAGATGACCTTGATACTCTATGGAGGTTAGTTCAAGAAAGGTTTAATGGTCAAAATCTCAAAGGTACTAAGGAGATGCAGTTATGGGTGAATCTTAGAAGGCTTTATGAACCAAATGCTGATGATGACTACTGGAAAACCTTATTCACATGTTTTGGTACTAAATGGTTTTATTATGATTCATGTAAAGTTCATCATGTTTCTACAGCTAATGGAGAAGACTTTTTCATGCTTGCTGAGAAAGAATATCCACTTAGAGCTGGAGCTCTTACAGTAATGTTAAGCTTACACATAAGAGTCAATGAAGACAATGAGAAGGTCAGAGCATTGTTACAAAGGATTCAAGATCAGTGTTCAAGAGCTATACAAAAGTTAAGAGAGAAAAAGTGAAGTGTTTGGTTGAATTCCCCAAATCCTTGGAGATAATGCATATTGAAGAAACTTATTGATTTGCAGAGAAATCATAAGTTTAGGGGAGGATTGTTGGGAATAATTTGTTACCACGGATAGTTGTGGTTTACACTGCTTGGATTAACACTAGCAGTGGAAACGTATTCCCACTGCCAGTTCATTATTACCACTGCTATCAGTTTAAGTTTAGTTAAACGTGTCTAGATAAGTATAGAATAGATTGTGTGTATATTCTATAATGTTAGCTTTATACTTATCTTGTAAAGGACTCCTTGTTGTATAAAAGGAGATCCTAGGTCATTGTCTTAGGTACGCATGTTTACACATTAGTTTTACCTACGAAAGCTTCAAGGTGTAACTCTAGTGATACTAAGATCACTCGTATTATTTCATTAATAATATTGGAGCTTGAGTTTTGTGTTAACTTGTGTTCATTCTCATTACATCATATAATTCGTCTTCTAAGTATTACTTAAGTAAATTCCGCTTGCTTGATAATATTATACAAAATATCATTGACACAAGGAGAGTGTCCCAGATCCATCAGATTGCGTAAACCCATAATTAATGATATACCAAATTGCACATAATTGATTCATTAATGTATATAATTGGAGTCTTCCCCAATTCAAGATTTATCGTAAATAAACATATGATAAATATATCTTAACAATTAAACAAATATTCAAGCAACTATCCATGACAAACATGCATGTATCATCATGGATATATCATAACAACTATACAAATAGTCACAAGATCGCATATAATAATCCCATGTCACATAACAATTATTCATGAATTAATCACGTAACTTATATATTAATTCTAGGTTTCGATAAGGTTAGCAAACAATTTTCAAACCCTAAAAAAAAGTTATGTGTGTCGACTAAAAAATAAGGTGTACGCCACATTTAATAAAAAAATCGACCCATAAAAAAATAAAACATAAACCCTAGATTAACCATATCAAACGACATACAATTTTTTGTTTTATTACGCGTTTATGTAATTAATTACTCATTAAAAATCAATGACTCGTGATGCCACTGTTGGAATTTTCACATGACTAATCATAAATATAAACAATAAACATCAAGTACACATGAGGAAGCGTACAGGAAAGATTAACGAATAATTAATTAACATAAACAAGAATATGCGTACCTTTCTTGATTCTAGCCGAACAAGAATCAAATCCACAAAACTAGCAATTTGGATGAACCCTAATTAGGGTTTATAGAATTATGTGAATTACCCTTTACCTTTTTGTAATTCAACCAAGAATACTAACATTAATGTGTTAGTACCACTTTCTTGTACACACCTACAATACCGAATTAAAGGAATGCTAGTTTTAATCAAACAAAATAACTTGAGTTTGGAAAAGCTTTGGATCGACACCCACAATGTGTTGTCGACCGAATTATGCAAAAAACACACACAAAACTATTTATGTTTTAGCATAATGAGTACAAGAGTTAAATTACAAACACCATTGGTTTTGTATTTATACTCAAACAAACTTGGTGAACAAGTTGGCGAGGGATTGGTTTATGAAAACCATATGGACGATCGGCCATGGACTCCCACAAGGGATTCTAGAACCTTCTCGATCTCCAATTTCATCTTTAGTCCTTCCCAATTATATTTAACGACCGTTAGTCCATTAGAGCTAATTACTTAACGTCCGTTATGTTATTTCGTTTAATTAATAAATAAATATAACATTTATATTTAATTATTAACTTTAATTCTCATACACAAAGTGTGCAATCCCGTGGTCTCGAGTTCGATCCTAGCACACGTCTATTAATTTATGTCCATTAAACCAACGGGAATAAAGACGGGGATATATTAATAAAATGCATAGGGAGAGGCGATGGAAAGTATGGATTCTTCGTTTACAACTTGAAGGCTGGTAAATTACAGATAACCAACATTGCTGGTATGGATGATGCATTGAGTCCAAGTTTTTTCATGTATCCCAATAAGCTGTCTTCAATCCACGGCATCAACGCAAATTCCTTCTCCATGAAAAAAACTTTTCTCAAGAAAAGCTGCCAACATGTTATATCTAATTTTCTTCAGGTTTTTTCTACTTCCATGTTAAGTACTATTGTTTCCATCGACTCCTTTGTTTAATTTTGTTGCTACTGCTTTCAATGTACGCTGGCTTGTTTGTTTTTCCATTTAGCTACCTATCTATGTATCGCATCCAAAATATAATGATGTTTTTTCATTTGATTGATATCATCTAACGATCATAACTTTGCACAGAAAAATGATTCTAGGTAGAGCCTGAAAAGTGGATATCCTAAAAGAAATAGGTGCAATGGAAGGTATATGTTCTTCGTTTACGATCTGAAAAGTAGCGTTCTACATAATATGAAATTAGGTGTTGGAATTAAGATTAGAGTTGCCAACATCCTGATAAGCTAGCTGTTTATGTTCCAGATATAGTGACTGTTTTTTGTATCTTATTTCTTTGATTGCTTTATACTATTCCATACCTAAATAGAGCTCCATCGTCGAAACATACTTCTATATAGTTGTATGCATTTAATCTATTCTAAAATATATTAAGTTTTAATTTAGTGCTCAAATTCGTAATGGTTTTGAATTAGCCTAGCCGAGACCATTAATACTCTAGTTCCGCTCGTTTAAAGGTTGGATTAGCTCGGCTCGTTTCAAGCCTTATGTTCTTAACTTAAGCTCCCACTACAGAAAAAATGTTGATTCTTCACGTTTATTTGTCCACGGAAACAAAAGCGTGTATATTTATATAAAATTTTCCACTCTAATAAGGGTGTAAAAAAATATGCACATATAACGGCGTGTAAAATATTCAGAAAAAAACACAACAATTAAAAGCGTGGATAAAATGTAGAACTACACATCTAAATTTGTGTAAATTGTAATATAAGATCGTCACAACTATAAGCGTGTACTCTTTTACATAGTGAAAATAAGATAATTTGTACTTACCAGTTGCCGGGCGTGGAGAGATTTTTTTTTTTTTTTTTTTTTTAAATGAATATAACAATAAAACTAAGATACATTTTATAAGGGAGATGATTTGCACACTCCCCAAATTAATTGGGACACTCTAAATTAGAGTGTTTGAATATTTATACCTTGGTATCACTTTTATATATTTTCACTCTCTGTAAGGCTATACATATCCAAACACTCTAATTTAAAGTGTCTCAATCAATTTTGGAGAGTGCACACCAACCATTTTATAAAGAGCATTTGTGGATTTTATGTTGTGGAGTGTTTGTGGTTTTAGCATGGCTTTTTTTATAAAATTGAATACTCAATAACTCAAATGACAATAACACTGGTTTGATTCAGTTTTGCTTAAAATCAAAATCAATTTAAACGATTCATTCATATTCGAAATTGATTCAATTCTATCAGACCAGGTATCTTCATCAATTCGTTTGATTAATCTTGATCAAAATCAAAATATGTCCATCCATTGTTTGTCTAATTTTTCTTGATGATTGATTTGATTGATCGTTATGATTGGGGCAAAAGTTAGGGTTTGTTAAATCTATTTATAATTAGTAATTGTTATTATGATTAATAGTGAATGTTATGATTGACGTAAAAGTTAGGGTTTGTTAAATCTATTTCTATTTCCTTATACATTTATGTTTATGAAATACAGTTACAGAAGCGGTTATGGAAGCATGTGATGTGGCGGTTGTTTTATCTATACTACTTATAATTCACGAAGGCATCTCACTCTTAATTTTAAGACGTACAAGAACTTAGCATGGTTTACAACACTTTAATGAGCTCAATTTTTAGAATTACAACAAAGTAAGCATATTGTACAATAAAATAAAGTGTGGTGTCATTTTAAGACCAAAATTCTATCAAACAACATTAATGCTATTAAAAGTACCCCTTCACCAAAAATTACAACCATTTAAGCACAATATACAATAGCTGCAACCAATTTTCAGATTTACAACAAAATAAGCATAGTGTACAACAAAATAAGCATGATGTAATTTTCAGACTTATTTTCAGACTTACAACATTAATGCTATTAAAATGTTCAATGTTATTAATGACTATAATGACTACTACTTACAAGAAAAGAAACATAATGTACAACACTTTAATGCACATAATTTTCAGACATACAAGACAAAAAGTATAGTATACAACAAAACACCACATTAATGTTATTTAATGTAGTCAATTATTTAACTGATCAATAAATACAATTAATACGGTTATTAAGACACCCCTTACATAAGAAATACAGATTATCAAGCATATTGTACAACCAAATTAAACACAATTCATGCATTAAATTTCACTACTACAAATAATAAATCACATTATACAAATATTCAAGCCCGAACGGGCTACGGGCCAAATGGGCTTAAGCCCATATGGCCTTAAGCCCAAACGGGCGAACCAAACGAGCTCGAGCCCGAACAGACACGGGCCAATGGGTTCGAGCCCGAACGGGCACGGGCTATACGAAATTCTTGATATCCTTAAATTTATTGTTAAAAAGAACATAATAAACTAAAATACATTATTCATCGAAAATTTTTATTTCAGGGTACCCGCCGCTGCAACGCGCGGGTACCCTGCTAGTATGATCTTAAAAGGTTAACGCTTTCTGTAAATTGAGCTTGATATTGATAATTTATTGTTGAATTAAAGCTAGATATGATGTTAATATCGTAACTGAGCGTAAAATATGTGTTATTTAGTTGATTTGATTTGATTTTTGGATCAATAAGTTAGTTAGTTTTACGAGCTGAAACCCTAGGTTTGTTAAATTCATTACCGTGTGTTGTTAATTCATAATTGGGGATAAAATTAGGTTAGATTCATGTTTTGGATAACGGTTTCGATTTGAATCCGTAAGTTGCGTAAGTTGATTGTCGAGTGTTGTTGATTCATATTGGGGATAAAGTTAGGTTAGATTCATCAGTTTTGTTTGTTAAATGTTTAGTAATGGTTGTTACGTTCGTAATTGGGATAAAATCGCGTTAGACGTGAATGCGAATTGTATAGCATGGACTTCAAATTTAATCACACTAATAAGCGTGTAAATATGTCCCAATATGTGTGTATAACTAGATGCTTTGTTGTAGTGTCCTTGTAAAGCATAGTTGAGCTTGATTGTAGGTTTGCTCTCTTTTACTTATTTTGAGCTCATTAATGAGATGGTCATATGAAAATTACTCGACTTCAATTCGTTTGATAGTGGAGCCTGATACTAAGGCAAGGCCTATTCCCACTTGAGCTTATTTTTAGCTCACTAATGAGATGGCATATGCTCATAAATTAATTAAACTTTTAATCTCACTATATCAAAGTTATTAATTGGTGCATGCTCTTTAAAAACACACACCATCTTCAAAGTGTTGGTGGAAGCATCAAAGCCAAGCCCACACGTCTAACGGTAAAAGACTAACGGCCGTTAAATAACAGATAGAAGGACTAGAGATGAAACTAGGCTATGAGAAGGTACTAGAATCCCTATGGAATGCAATAACCGATCGTTTAAGGGTTCTAGAAGGGTAATTCTACCCTAACTTGGACTCTAAGTTTACCTAGTATAAATACAAAGGCTTATATTCATTTTTGGTTACTCTTGGTTCTCATTAGCAAGCATAACTTCTCTCTTCTCCTCCCTCTTGTGCTTGGCCGGTCGTATAACCCTAAACCTTAACGATACGATTTTGTCTTGCTCAATCAAAGTGTTTGGTTTCTTATTGTGATTCAAGAAACTAGCATTCGCATTGAATCGCTACCAATACGTGTGTACAATCTCATAGATTCAACTCCCACTTAGATTGGATTTTTTCCCTAATCGACATACATAAACCCTAATTAGGGTTTATAACTTGATATTATGGTTGTTTTCTTTGATTGCTAAAAGGTACGCTTACGATTTAATTTTAGGTTAATTAATTATGAATATTTGTTTAAGTCTTATGGTGCGTGCTTGATGATTTATATCTGATTATATGCTTTGTCATGATTATTAAATTCCAACACTCCATATATCTTGCACAGAGGTGTGGTTCAGCCCACCCAAAATAGCTACAATTTTGTTCCTAAAATATCAGTTTGTGTAGACATAAACATGAACACTTACAGTTCTAGAACAACAATAAAAATGACAACCGAGATTTGCTTGTATCCATGAAGTGCGAATTATTGCTGGTATGCCACAAAAACAAATTCTTCTTTCCATTATTAGCGTTTCTTAAATTAGGGTTTGTTTGATTTGGGGATTTTACTGTGGGGATAAGTGTTGGTGTAAAAGTGGGTGGGGTGAGTAAAATAAGATAGGGTGTAAAAGTATTTAAAGAGAGTAAAGGGTATATAGGAAACGAAAAGACAAGAATACCCCTCTAGAGGGCCAGTTAATGAGCCTAACTAACGAAGTTAGGGACTAAGGATGTAGGATGGCTCACGTTTTGCTAACGAAGGATGTAAGTTTTCAATAGTTTCAGACAAGGATGTAAGGTCTCAGAAACTGTAAAGCACATGGATGTATTTTGCAGTTTACTCTTTATCGTTTTAACAAAACAATAATGTAAGGAGTGATATATAAAGTAACATCCATTGTCATTCTACTTAGTTCTCAAACCCATTTCAATTGTCATTCATGGCAATAGACCAAACACACCCTTAGTGTTTTGTGAAGGTAATGAAATTTGGGGAGGGAAATAACACGCTCAAAAAGTCAAAAGTTTTGAGTATTTTCGTGTTAGTTTGAAGAACCACCTATGTTAAAGTTTTAAAAAACAACATTTGCTAAAACCCAGTTTTCTAAAAGAAAACAGGGCTCTAATGTTTTTTTTAGATAAAGCACTGTTTTTAAAAAAACATGGCTCTATACGAGGGATAGAGCACGGTTTTGAGGATGAAAACGCGGCCCTAACGTTTTCCAACATATAGACCGGTTTTGTATAAGAAAACATAGCTCTGTACCTTTTGTAGACTATGGAATCTTTTTAGAGCTCTTTTTTACTAAAACTGGGCATTATTAAAGGGGCTCTATTTCACAATCTTTGGTAGTGTGAGGATCAGTTTAAATGGCACCTTGTGCATGAGTGAGTTGTTCAACTTAGAAGCCAAAAGTACTAAGTCATATATGCTCACACGATCATTGGCTGTTTGAATTGTCGGTCATTCTTGTGTGACTGATCAAGTTAGCCTATGGGAACATCCTCGCTTTGCTGAGGCTGGGAATGTATTCGACACATGGGATAAAAAAAAATAATAATAATAAAAATAAATAAATAAATAAATAAAATTGTACGTTCTGGTTTATGATATTTTGTATATTGATTAATGCAAATTTAAGGATCATTTGGTTCAAGAATCCAAAAGAATTTTGAGGGCCACACCTTCATTCATTTTCCTAACATGTCACTGAGATATTAAAATGGCATTGTACGTACAATTGGGGTTATGCAAGTATATTAATTATAGACAAAAACAATGAGGACTGTCAACAAGACAACAACCGTAAGTTTGTAACCCTCCACGATCGAAATGGTGGTAGAATCCTGGTGGATTTCGGGGTTCAAAAGACACCCATCAGTCAGCATAGTGCGAATTTTTGTAAAAACTCGATTTTTTTACATACATCCGGTTAAAGAGAAAAAAATTGTATCTCATTTTATCCTCATGTGTAGCTGTGGACAATTTTCTGCACGTTACAACATGTACTCTAGTAAATATTTCAAAGACTAATTTTCAGGTTCCTTTCAGTTTGTTAATTTTGCGTTGACATAAAAGTAGATCCGAACAAGTTATAATTTAAGAGGAACAGAAGAAGATAACACGAGGGGGTCAAAATGTGAACTATGCATTTTATACTCAAATCGAAAATAACCATGTTTACGTTCAAAATGCATATATAAAAACACGAAGGGTGCCATGCTTTTTAGCCACGACTTATGAACTTTTAGCCATGACTTTGGGTTGTGGCTTAAAGCCCTGATCGTTGTAGTGTCATTCATCAATAAAACGTCATGTCTATTTTAAAAGCTAGTGAATACTTTGTTTTGAATGAAACCAAATTACAATGATAAAAAATCTAATTTGAGAAAACCTAGAATGTATTAATGAGCAAGCATCAAATTGTATAAAAACAATAACAGGGGTTACTCAGAATTGAAGTTAAGACCTTTTGTATAAAAGATGTACTATTCTTACCAACAAACCAAGTTACCATCCAACATTGTGTTTCCAACTTAATCTATTTATCACAAAAGCATTCCATTTCATTACCCAAACCTTATTTGGGTAAACATGGACCCAAAACGTTCATTTAAGTGTAGTTAATTCTTATGTTTATTTATTTATTATTTTTTTTGGGGATGAAACCAAGCTTAACCCTCATTTATACCCATTTGGATTTGAGGAAAATGTTTCAACATATAATGTTTATATGTTAAAAGTATGGTTAATACTTAATAGACAAAGATGTCACTCAACTTTTTACAAAAATGCACCTAACTTACTGAACTTTCATTTTGTTCACTTTAGTTATTGAACTTACAAGAATCTTACTCTTCTATAATTTCAATGTAAATAGGAGTGAGTTGAATGTCTATTTTGGATAAGTCAAGTCATATAAATATCGTGTTTTTACAAGTTCAGTGATGTTTATGTATATTTTTATAAGCTCAGTTACCTCAAAATGATTTCAACAAGATTTATAAAATCAAAAGCTTTATAAGTTAATGATTTAAAAAAATATTTAGAATTTTTAGCCCACCATTATGGATGCTCTTAGTGTATTAGGAAAATAAATACATGGTTAAATTTAACATGAAAACTGACAATTATTGATTGAATTTTGAATCATAACGTCTTTTATAATTTGAAACTTGTATTCTTGTTCAACTTATACGTTTGATATTTGATTATATGTTTGCTAAACTTGTTGTGTGTTAAATATAAAATGATTAGGTTTTATATGTGTGCTAAATTAATGCAAATCTTTGTTTTGGAGAAAACCGTTTTTTCAAAAACAAGTTGCTTATTTGATGATGTTATCTAATATATTTCAAAACATACTTCATCTTGTTTATTTTTGTTTTTTTTTCTATAAATAAATCATCATCTCACGTTTACATAAAAAACAAATCAACCTCACCACAAAATCTGTTTTCTTTCGTTGTCAAAATAGACATTCCTAAGAGATGGTATAATAATTATAAAATCCAAAGAATTAACAAGAAGGTACCAGTGGTCTAGTGGTAGAAGTAAACCAATGCCACAATACAGATCCGGTTTTGATTCTCGGCTGGGTGCAATGAAGCTGTGATGATAAGCCTTAGCATTGGTTGGGTCCAATCCACTACATCTCTTAAATGAGATGAAATCAAGGAAATTCCGAGCTTCATTTTTTTTCCGAATGATTATATTTGCAATCGCGAATTGCGTATGACTTCAGTTCCAAGGTTCGTTTTCTTTTTCTCTCTACTTATTTCCAGACATGTAGCATCGCCTAGACGACTCAAGTATGTACAGAGAAATCTAAACATATTACATGGAGGGACATGCCTTAGTTCATTTTTGTAGCATGTTATTGCGAAATCATGTGGAGTGGTGAAACATCTAAAGGTCGTAAAGAACAACGACTATTGGATATACATAGAACATTACTATATATTTGGTTGCATAAACATGTATGGACAATCTTTTTAAACAAAAAGGAATAGAGTACCATTTTTTTAAGTGACATGTATACTAAAAAAAGTTAGAATTTTTATTAATTTTCAACACAGATATGACACGAGGGCTTGATTTTTTTGTTCTATAAGACCTCTCATCATTTCAATGGTGAAAACATAACATTATTCTCAACATGGCTTGTTATCGTACAATGTAGTATATATCCAAGCAAGATTTCACTTCTTTAACCTATGTGGGACTGTGAGATGTAAGGTTGAATTGACTTTATTCAAATAATACTAACATCCATGGTAATTAAGTGACGAATGCAATTGTCACATATCATCTATGTAGTACAAACTTTACCACTAATTTTCATATGGGTTTACTCTCATGTTTTTTCATTCTTTTTTGTTTGGTTATGATGACAATGCAGTTTGTTTTCTGTTTTTGGAGTTACATGCCACGGCGTTAGTTAAGTGTCGTTGGTAATGTGAAGCAACTTATTTTCTCTTGCTATTGGGCCAAATCATGAACCCGTTACGTTTGTTGGAAACACCTCTCTATGCTTTATATTATTCAATTAGTTTTTTTTTATGATATCAAACCGTTTAACTGATCTTTTGTAGTATAAAATGTGATATGCATGTACCTTTAAATGTTCGTACTACGTTTTGATTGGTTGCATTTCAAATAATTTTACACACAAATGTACCTTTTCATGGGAAGATCGCGTTCCTGCAAGAGGACCAAATGACTTTGGATGGTTTCTAGTCTTCCGACCGGATGGTATAGTCAAACGTAAGGCCATCTCTGTTTCTAATCTCCCTGATCCTTCCATGTCATCTCATGCTTGCAATAAAACCAAACTTATTTTATGATTTTTGTTGTTATAGTTATGCTGAAATGCCCAAGGAAGAAAAGAACAAGATTTCTCATTGCGGAAGAGCTCTTGCGCCGGCAAAATCCCACTTTGCTGAGGCTGGTTATGTATTCGAAATGTATGTAAGATATGAAATTATCTGCATTGGTGCATAATGCTTTAGATTCATATTGTACTTTTAAACAAGATATTATAGCTCGGAGTTTGTGGTTGTGATTTTCTCACTTCACATTGCTTTTTCCCTAAGTTAGCATCCATTGTATTATGGGTTCAAAAACTGATTGTTGCAACTACATGATGGTGCAAAAGCCACCTTTGTGTTGCAAGTTTTTTTTTTTTTTTTTTTTTTTTTTTTTAATGATTTTCGACCTTTTGGCCGACTAATTTACGGGGTTGAAACCCACGGTCACACATACTCAAACCAGGTAAAGCCTTCCTTTGGAGTGGCCAATTAAGATTGTTTGCACCTTGAACTTGAGACCTCCTCACATATTTTAGAGTGATAATTACAAGTTCTTTTGCTACTCGACCATCCTTAAGTGGTTAATGTTGCAAGTAGGGGTGTCAAATGGGTTGACCCGACCCGACCCGAACCCGAACCAGAACCGAACCTGATAAAGCCTAATAGGGTCGGGTTCATTCGGGTCCAACTCGGCTTATCGGGTCTATCAGGTCAACCCGACCAACCCGATTGCCTTATAGGGTTGGGTTAGGGTTATATTTTTCATTATTTATCGGGTTCGGGTTCAACCCGATAAATGTATAAGCCTTCCTGTTTTTTTCCTTTTCATTTTTGGCCCAATAACACTTAACAGTTAACACCTCTACCTGATATATCTTCACTGTTAGCCAATATGTATATGAGATATTGAGATGTAAACTAGTTATCGAATTGGTGACTTTACATTTTGGATTTGAATTGGCTAGCTACTACCTAATTTGTCATTGTTTATATGCAAAATGCCAACTATATCATCTTGTTAGCCTTGCTAGTATGTTAATGTTCTTTTAAGGTCTGCACTTTTTTTTATGGTCCACTGCACTTTTTTTAATCCTACTGATATGTTAATGTGTTGTGTACTTATGTAGTTATGTTAATGTGTTGTGCACTTTTTTCTAGTCTTACTGATTGGCCAATTGACACACAAGTTCACAACAATGAAGTAATATTTATCTTAAAGATACAATCAGTTCCGGTCTTCCAAAACTAGAATAAAGTCTTTAGGTGTCAAACTTGTCGCTTTTCAACTTTCAAATTAATATAAATTTAAAGACTTCAAGTCATAAACTATTTTTACAAACTAAAAACCATATACGAAACACCACAAAAAGTAAAAATTTGGTTATATCTTAGTGACAATATCAATATATATTTACAAGTCAAATAATCAAGATTTGACTTTTAACAAATGAGATGTAAGAAACATAATCTAACAGTTGCCAAAAGGGTAATTCATATACATATGTATAATGTCTATAAGCAAATTTTATTCAACTGTGTTTTGTTTTGTGTTTGGGACAATCAACTTAACAGAACCCGATAACAACCCGATAACCCAACCCGATTCAACCCGACCCGTTTTGACCCGAAACCTGATAACCCAATATCTTATAGGGTCGGGTTAGGGTCAATATTTAGGACACCAAAACCCGAATCAACCCGACTCGACCAACCCGATAACCCGACAACCCGACCCGATAACACCCCTAGACTACGTGTCAGTTACGACAAGTAAATAAGAATAATAGATGTACTTACATTTCACGTTCCGTGATGCAAAGGGCTTTCTAATCACTTGCAAGTTTAGGACATATATAAAACTCGACTGTTCACTTTTATTTTTTGGTAAATAGTAATGATTAAACTCAATACAAATCTCTTTGTCACTGGTGAAATTTGGTCTTTTTGGCTTTATTGCTTTTACTTTCTCATGTGTGTTACCGAATGGCAAATGTTGATCAATAGTAAGTTTTTTTCTTTTTCTTTTCTCTCTCTCTCTCTCTCTCTCTCTCTCTCTCTCTCTCTCTCTCTCTCTCTCTCTCTCTCTCTCTCTCTCTCTCTCTCTCTCTCTCTCTCCCGAAGCTTGGTTATTAAGGTACATAGAATAATCTTTAGATCGTAATTACATTAATGTTAATACTTGGTTTAGCCTTGTTGCCGTCTTCACACGATGATTTGTTGTTGGTTTAGCCAAGAAAAATACTTTGTGCAACATTCAAACTCCAAAAATTGCACGTTCGGGTCTAAAACAATTGCATTTTACGTAATTAATGCAAATTGCAGGATAATTTGGTTCAAGAATCGTAAATAACTTGGAAGAGCCACACCTTCATTCATTCTGCAGAATCAATATGGCATTGCACATACGACAGGGGTTAGGTAAGTTTAGATGGATCGGTGAAACGTTTCTATTGACGACATCTATCACATATTCTAAAAAAATGTGTAGTTAAGACTTAAGTTGAGAATGATGATATAGTTACGGTTATCTTTTATTATAAAGATATATAAAAGATTACTAAGTATTTAGTTTTTATAAACATATGGACAATCTTTGTAAATATAAAAAATTTACATTACTATTTTCTAAGTGACAAAAGATACTAAAAAGGCAAAGAATTTTATAATTATTTTGAGACACGCAAAAAATGAAGTTTGAAATCTTTAGTTTAATAATCAACTTCATAAACATATGCATCCCAAAACATAGTAATAATCTATAGATGTGTGATTTTCATACTCTATAGTACATAAATAGAAATATTTCACTTCTTTAACCTATGTGGCATGTAAACTTAATGGGTGTTTGTTTAAGCTTATGATCTTCTCTTTCCTAAAAAAAGTGACAATAAAATTTACTAAAAGGAGCAAAACCATTGAAATAAATCTTGTTTCGGACACAAGTGGTTGTATATCTATAATCGAGCAATCATTTGGTTGTATATCTACATAATTTGAGTGATTTCGTGCAGTCTTACTCTATTATTTTCGTTCTTTTATGTTTGGTCATGTTTGAGAAAAAAATTGTCGATAACGCAACTCGTTTTGTGTTTCTTGAGCAAATCATATGTATATATCAAAAGTTAAGTACAACTCTTGAGTAATATTTCATAAAGTATAGTTTGGAGTAGCCAGTTTTATAAGTGAGAACAAATACAAAAAACGTGAAGCATTTATATGTGTTTTCCAGAAGCATGTTCATTATGAGGCTCATTCACTATAGTATATAAACAAGAAAGATTTCACCTCTTTAAACTATGTGGGATGCAAATATAGAGTGTTGTTCGTTCTTTTTTGTTAGTATTAACAAGTTTCTTGATACTTGTGTTTCTTAAACCAAGAGTGGAACATGTCACTCAGTTTGAAATTTTAAAGTTGTCAAAAGTATTTTAAGATATATACTAAAAAGTCTACAAATGCATATTAATTCTCAAATACATAAGTGTCAGCGAATTTGTTTTTAAAATTTTTCAGTTTTATAATCAACTTCTTTGGTCTCCATGTTAAGAGACCAATTTGAGATGATCAATATCCCCATATACACATAAGAAACAGTGATGATAAGGCTCTTTGAGGGGGGAAAACTTAAAAAAAAACTAGAGATAAACAAGAACTAGACTTTGAACATATTTTCTACCTCTTACTAACTTAACATGTAAATAGAGCTCTGAAAAAGCGGTTACTAAAGAAGCTAAGGGCCCGTTTAGTTGGTGAAAAATTTTCTTGTTTTTTCGTTTCTAAATTTCTAGAGAATGAAAAAAGTGAGAAGAATAGAATTGGCTTTTCAAATCTTTAGCTAAAATTTAGAGAATGAGAATTTCATATTTTTTAAAAAATGTTGGAAAAAAATGTAACTAAACGGATTTTCAATTTTTCTCTTTTCATATGAAAGCTTTTCTAAAAAAATAGGAATTTTTTCACCAACTAAACGGCCGCTAATTACTTTTACGTGACCCACGTACAGTTATATATTCTCTAAAAATATAGGCAACCAAGAGGGTCGTCTCGAATCACCCTAGTCGACTCATTTGTTAGTCACATAGATGACATATATGGATCAGTTTGAATGGCACCTTATGCATGACTGAGCTGTGCAATAGAGCCCTTAGTAAAATAGGCAGATAAAAATATAAGACGGTGAGATAGTTTTGTAAAGTTATTAGTTTAAAACAACTCATATGAATTTTTTTCAGAAATGAAAATGAAAAAGATAGAAAAACATGTTTTTTTACGAGTAAGTTAAACTTCATTTACCAACACACTACATCGTAACACATGACTCATATCTTTCTACATCTATTTAACTTAGGGTGGTGGCAACGGGGGTCGGTTTGGTTCGGTATGAAGTGAAACCGCTCGGCAATACCGTTGTCTGGATTGCGGTTTCATTCGGTATGGAAGCCCTTCGGTGTGCAATGGCGAGGCGTTTGGGAGAGGGAGCAAAAAATATCCGTTGGCAACGACTTAAAAAGTAGCCGTTATGTGTGCGTGTTTTACTGTGTGTCGATGTGTGTGTGTGTTTTACTGTGTATATGTGTGTTTGAAGGTAGAAGACAGCCACGATGACGATGAGGTAAGTCAACTTGGGTTTTTGTTATTTTTTTTTACCCGAGCATGGCCCAGCCCAAAATTTGAGATTGTATATGTATATATTTTTTTTGGTTTTTTATCAACTATTTTTACAACTTGGGGTTTTTATTAACTATTTTTATAAATTGAGATTGTATATGTAACTTTTTTATCAACTATTTTTATAACTTGAAATATTATGTTTTTATTAAATTGTTTTATATAATTATGAAAATAAAAAATAAAAAATAAAAAAATAAAATTATGTGAGGTATGGAATCATGGTTGCCACTAGAAAAGTATGATGAGATATGATATTAGGTGTAATGATATAATTGGTGAGTGGTAAGATATGAGTGAGTTATGGGTGGCATGAATGACACCACCTTTATATTTGCCATAACACAATAACAAACAAATAGTCAACTGTAAATCTGCAAAGTGAACATAAAAAGTCTAGAACTTATACATATTTCCGGGTTGAAGTTAACCAAAGAGTTTTAGTTCTTTAAGTTTTTATACTTGCCATAACACAATAACAAACAAATAGTCAAGTGTAAATCTGCAAATTGAACATAAAAAGTCAATAACTTATACTTATTTCCGGGTTGAAGTTAACCAAAGAGTTTTAGTTCTTTTAGTTTTACAATCAACTCTGTCGGCAACCATGAACCTGAAAACCTAGTATTGTTATTGACACGTGTGTTGCTCGTTTACTATAGGAACTATAGGATATAAACAAGAAAGATTCCCTCTTTAACCTATGTGGGATGCAAAGTTCGGTGGTCTTTAGAGCATGGGATGTGGTGGTTTAGCCAAACCTCTTCATTTGGGTCTCACATGTGTCATATCACTTCAACACATCCACTTAAAAAATACCCTCCATTGACAACTAACCCAAACCTCTTCACTTGGGCCCCACCAACCCTCATTTTATTTCTTTTACATATTTTTCTAACACAATAAAATTCATTTCATTTAAATAAAATTAAAAAACACCCACTTTTGTTTCATTTAAAAAAAAAGGAAAACTACTATGAAACCATACAATTACAAACGACTTTGTAATAATTAAAAGATTACCATATTGTTTTATTTTCTAACCCAACCTCCTCAAATTTAATTCTTCTCATTCATTTTCACCTATCAAATACACACACAATTTGATCTTCCATTTCCTCTCATTTTCATCTTCTTTTTTCTCCAAAACCCTTTTCTCTTCTTTGCTTCAAGAATCATATAATTCATTCATTCTTGTTTTTTTGACCAAAGAAAAGATACAAATTTTGTTAAAGATGGTGTCTTTTTGATCAAGAACAGTTTCAAGATTTTCTGGTTTTGTCTTATTCGTGTTGTGGGAGCGGCGAAAGGCTAAGTGGCGAGTGGAGGTGGTGTGGTGGTGATGGGTGGCGAGGCTGCCACCTAGGAGTGGCGAGGTGGTGTCGTTGCCATACCCTATGCTCTTATTAAAAAATGTACACACCTACATATTGACTCTTGCATTTTTGTACACCATTTATTTGTTTATTATAACCTATGTGGGAATAAGGTTGAATTGACTCTAGTCAAATAATACTCGCAATCCATGGCTATTTAAGTTATCTGGTCATTGTAGAGCGCCTGTATATTGAAGTTACTCTGATAACCAAGGTTATAAATGGCGCGAGACGTGACGTGACGGCATGACCAAAACTTACGTCTTAACGGTCAAGGCGAACCTTTGCGTTTATAAAGCGTGACATAATAAGACGGCACAAAATATGAAAATATTTATATATTTATATCATATTTCATATATATCAAGTTTAAATGTCTAAACACAATACTTTAGAGTGTGCTAATCATTTGTTGGAGTGTACAAATCATCTCCCTTTACTATAAGATATAAACAAGAAAGATTCCCTCTTTAATCTATGTGGGATGCAAAGTTCGGTGGTCTTTAGAGCATGGGATGTGGTGGTTAAGCCACACTTCTTCACTTGGGTCTCACATGTGCCATATCACTTCAACACACCCACTTAAAAAATACCCCCATTGACAACTAACCTAAACCTCTTCACTTGGCCCCCACTCACCCTCATTTTATTTCTTTTCCATATTTTTCTAACATAATAAAATTTATTTCATTTAAATAAAATTAAAACACACCCACTTTTGTTTCATTTAAAAAAAAAGGGAAACTACTATGAAACCATACCATTAAAACGACTTTGTAATAATTAAAAGTTTACCCTTTTGTTTTATTTTCTAACCCAACCTCCTCAAATTTAATTATTCTCATTCATTTTCACCTATCAAATACACACACAATTTGATCTTCCATTTCCTCTCATTTTCATCTTCTTTTTCTCCAAAACCCTTTTCTCTTCTTTGCTTCAAGAATCATATAATTCATTCATTCTTGTTTTTTGACCAAAGAAAAGATACAAATTTTGTTAAAGATGGTGTCTTTTTTATCAAGATCAGTTTCAAGATTTTCAGGTTTTGTCTTATTCGTGTTGTGGGAGTGGCGAAAGGCTAAGTGGCGAGTGGAGGTGGTGTGGTGGCGATGGGTGGCGAGGATAGCCTATGCTCTTATTAAAAAATGTACACACCTACATGTTGACTCTTGTATTGTTGTACACCATTTATTTGTTTATTATAACCTATGTGGGAATAAGGTTGAATTGACTCTAGTCAAATAATACTCGCAATCCATGGCGTGGCGGTATGACCAAGTTTACGGCAACTAGTAGACGGCACAAAATATGAAAATATTTATATATTTATATCATATTTCATATATATTAAGTTTACAAAAAAAACGTCGCATAAAGCGTGGCGTGACGGCATGACCAAGATTACATACGGTAACAAATTATAATACCCGTATATGCACGTGATTTTGATATAAATATTTAATTACGTATTAGTATAATATATTTTGAGCCTAGATTAAATAGCATGATTACATCGTATATAAAGAAAACAACAATCAAACTACCTTAAGTCATTGTGTTTTAAAAGTAAAAGAAGTTTAAAACACCAGTTGTTGGAAGAGCGATATTTTATTTTGTGTTAAAAAACTAGTAGTAAATTTTCATAAAGTATTTGGATAAACATTATCTGGAGAATACATTAACTTTTATAAGTTTTTGGATAAATCATTCCAGACACATCTCATAATCATATGTAGTGTGAGTAGAGACTTTTCAACTCATTTAAAATAATCAATTCAAATAAGCAGTATGATTAAAAAATAAAAATACGAACATTATATCTAAGTCTATTAGTACTAGCTAATAACCCGTGTTCAACACGGGCTATATTAAGAGCATCTTCAACGTCATATTATATAAATCACAATATTTATAAACTTATCAAACTCCAAAAGGTGTGTATCGGTAAGAACACCCCGCTGTCAGTCATCTTTTGATGTCAACCGGATCATTCCTCAAAGACAAGGCCTCAGGCAATGATCACTTGTTCTCATTCACCTAATTAGTCACGAGTTGAGATTGAACCCAAACTTATCAAACTAATACAAACACAAGTTTTAATCACCAATAATCGTTTAAAATTACTAACATTGTAGAAGAGTTCGCTAAACATTTATTGCACGGCTCTTAAAGAATAATGTAATCATGTTGACATAATATATTCGTAAGAAATGTAGAATAAGCAATATGCAACAAAAGTATACAAACAAAAATGTAAATTGCAACATGAAGAAATAGTGTCATAATTAAAAATCATCAATTGTAAACTTCCAACGAATGGATCCATTAGTCCATTACAAAGTTTAAGCGGCAAAAATACCAACAATACATTACAAATTTAAAAGAACCTTTTTGTAAACTACATTACTTGTGGTGCTCATGAGCTTACCATCATTATCATAAACTAATACCTCCAAGCTTTTCGTACTTTTTACTCTAGACACGACGACACATAATTGTCCATGAGTGAGACCTGGACCTGGTAAGAAGAAACCAACACGTGTGAGAGATTGCCCCTTGACTGTTGCATAGCTGACTCCTGCAAATCCATGAAAAGGTATAATATATGTGATTAACAATGTTTTTTTTATAGGGGCTACTTTAACTCATACTTGCACATCTAATAAGTTATGCTACTGATATGATTTCAAAGGTGTTTTGAGAATAATTTCAAACAATTAGTGTGAAGAAAAATAGGAAGGAAAGAAGAACAATTTGGCTTACACAATATTATGTTAAAATTATACGTCAATGAGCATTATAAAAAAGTTAAGTGCAAAGCAGTTAAAAGCAAAGGAGTGTAATTGCAGACTGTAGTTGAAATTTCACTCAATAAAATCTCTATAATTCTACTTTGTATTAAAATTCATGAAGAATATCATAAAGCTCCAATTACATTACTTGTATATACTCCAACATCCAAAATAAATGCTAATTCAATTTAGTATTTTACCCATCTGCCCTATGAAGAACCCATAAAATTACACAACTGAAAAAGATGAAGAAACACCGTTTTCTATATAAACCACCCATTTTGATAAACTCTTTGTACACATGGACTATTTTGTTACTCGTTAAAAGCTCCACACCCACCCTTTCCTTAATATTTAAACAAAAAAACAATGTGAGGATGAATTATTGATGCCAAAACCATTTTCTTAGAAAACTTTCTAATCTACACACCTATAAACAACAATTCATAATCATAAAAGGAAAAATGGTTATACCTTAAATATATCTTTCCTTGTGGCATGTCATCCCATCTGTTTAGATTTTTATCAAACACATAGTTGAAAAGTAAATATAAAAATCTACTTAATATTTACTATAACATCATCTAATAATAATTTCCTTTTTCATTGAAATGTGCTGCTCTATGAACTTAGATTAAACAAAAAAGGGGCCTTTCACAATACTTAAGATCTCATACGCATAAAAATTCACTCACATATACATTTACACTTACAAAGGAAATCTTTTTTGTTTCTTTTTTTCTTATATATAAAGTTGTGAGCATAAAAGTTTACATGAAACCTGAAACATAAAAAAACTAACCTGAATAAGTATTTGGATAAATCATTCCAGACACATCTCATAATCATATGTAATGTGAGTAGAGACTTTTCAACTCATTTAAAAAAATCATTTCAAATAAGCAATATAACTAAAAAATAAAAATACCAACATTATATCTTAGTCTATTAGTATTATTTTTAATAAATAAAGAGAGTACGCATAACATAACTCATTCACTATAGTATATAAACAAGAAAGATTTTACTTCTTTAACCTGTGAGGTGAAATGTAGTTGAAATGATTTTATCAGATACATAATAACGTACATACATTATACCTACATGTTGAATCCTGCTACATGTTATCTAAGAAAATAAAAGCTTGCTTATGCAACTTAAATGATATCTAAGAAAATAAAAGCTTGCTTATGCAATATATAATAAAATTAAATTCAACAAAATGTTACTATTTATGAAAGGATGAAGTAAAAGAAAACACGAGAGGCAAAGATGTGAAAATATGAATAAATGTGTTTAGGTACTTTATAAAAATTTACTTTTGAGCAAGTACTAAATTTCCATCTCCAGTTAAATTATGCAAAACTTGTACAGTGAAACAAACATATCCAATATGATGTGTTATGGGCATGTTATTATTGTATGGGCTAAGCCCATTTATAACTATTGTCTAATAACTTTTGATCTATTCTTAAATAGATGCACCAAGATTTATATCATGTTATTAAGGGTTTACATGGTTATTTTGTGCTATCTAATTTGGTTTGTTTACGTGGTTTTCAAAAATAAAAATGCAATAACTTGGTGAAAGGTAAAGTATTATAGATAATCACAAAAACTATAAAGCCTCAAACACACTACATGAACGATCTCAATGAGTGTTAAGAGACCTTGGGCTTGGGATAAGTTCAATGGTACTCTCTTGATATCTTAACTAAAAATGTAGGCAACAAAGAGGGATCAAATCACCTATGTTTTACCTTTCGCATGATTGAACTTCAGAATGCTAAGAGCTTAAACGACCAAAGTCGTATGAGCTCAATAAAGACCTTACATGAAGGGACATGCCGGCCTTAGTTCATTTATGTAGCATGTCTTTGCTGAATTTATATGTCATTGTACGTTAGGCGTTATCTAAGTGGATCGGTGTAACATCTATAGATCGAAAAGAACAACAACGGCTATTGGATATACATAGAACATTACTATACATTTAGTTGCATAAACATGTATGGACAATCTATGTAAATAAAAAGTATATAGTAACATTTTTTAAGTGACAACAAATATTAAAGATGATCTTCTAAACGACAAAGGTATTAAAAAAAGTCAAGAGTTTTATATCAATTTTCAAATGCACACTCGTCATCAAAGCTTGATTCTTGTTTTCACAAATATTCGATGAAATATGTGTATAAAGAAAACGTAACATTATTCTTGACATGGATGGTTCAAGTACACGGTACTATATATCCAAGCAAGATTTCACTTCTTTAACCAACGTGCAGTGGGACTGATAGCCAATGCCAAAGTTTACAAATTGTAATTAAGTGACGACTGCAATTGAACTCGGATATCATCTATGGAGTACAAACTTTATCACTAATGTCGGTCACATGGGTTTAATCTCATTTTCTTTACATTCTTTTTTGTTTGGTTGTGATCAAGGAAATAATGGCGATAATGCAGCTTGTTTTGGGTTTTTTGAGTTACATGCCACGATTTAGTTAAGTGTCGTTGGTAATGTGAAGCAACTTATTCTCTTGCTATTGGGCCAAATCATGAACTCGTTACGTTTGTTGGAAAGACCCCGGTATGCTTTTTTTTTTTTTTACAAGCCCGGTTTTGGGCATGTGCAACATGGGCTGGCGCACAGGGCCCAATAATTTGTAGGGGCACCACTTTTCTACGAAGCCCATTGTGTATACAACTATAAATACCTTTTTTTAGCCCAAGAAAATACACCGTGTTACAAATTTGAATAGGTGATCAGTCTTTTTAATATGTTCCTTATATCAATCTCTTAATATAAACTTTCAATCATTATCATTAGTTCATCACATTTAGTTGTTGGCTAGTTAAAGGAAACACTTCAAAAAATTTATTAAGATTTTTAATTTTGTTGTGTTTAACTTTGATGTTATAAATTAAGTAATCATTTATTTGCTTATGAGTTACGAATCTACTTAATATAGCAAAGTAATTTATCACATATGTATTATATTATTTTGGCTGGCATCTTAAAGTATTTGTCATAATTAATACTAGTAGCTCCAAAGTTCGAACATGACATTCCGGGTAGCATCTTACAATCTTTGCATGAGTTTTGCTTTTTTACATTGTAGTTTATTCCATTGGCTTACTTATACACATATCTTTTGTAATAAAATATGTAATCTGGCTTTATAAAAACATTTGTAGTATTAATGAGTTTTTTGTATTTGTATCTAAATTTGGCTTGCTTCAGGGGCCTATTTTTCGTGATTGCCAAGGGCACGTGAAATCCACGGGACGGCCCTGGTTTTTTTATGATATGAAACGGATTAACTGACCTTTTGTAGTCTAAAAATTGTGATTTGCATGTACTAGGTTTTGTTTGATTACCATTTCAAATAATGTACCCTTTCAGGGGAAGATCGTCCGTACACAATCGTCTCCATTATAGGTAGCAATATTGACCAATTTAGTTATAAACGGGTCTTGGCTTTTTCATAGCTTTAACGGTAATGTCTCAAATCAAGTGTAGCAAGAGGAACACATCAATGGGGTCGAATGGGACAAACAGGTTGAAAGTCACATTAAGTTTTTGTAGGTCCCTAGTCTGACCCAGCCATCTGTTTGAACCTGGACCATTCAGACACTCTTATGGACCTAATCCGATTTGACACTCTTATGAAGCAAACCGATTTTGATCCATTTTAATCCGAACCCATTTTGACCCGCCATCTTGCTAACTCTAATCTCCATGATCCTTTCAAATCATCACATCCTTGCAGTAAAACCAAACTAATTGTATAATTGCTGCTTTTATAGTTACGATGAAATGGCCAAGGAAGAAAAGAAAAAGATTTATCATCACGGAAGAGCTCTTGCACTAGTAAAACCCCACTTTGCTGACACTCGATATGTATTTGAAACCTAAGATAGAAACTATCTCAATTGGTGCATAATGCTTTAGATTGTTATATTGACCCACTTTCAATTAGATAGTTACGACCACGACTTTTTCTAAGTTAAAAAGTATATTAAAAAGCGTAGAGTTATTTTAGTTTTCAGGCCATAACTGAAGAGGAAGTTTTTTGTTTTATACTCAACTTCATAAACAATTATGACTTGAAAACATAACATTATTCTCAACATGTATGGTTCTTATATACTATGCTATAAAAGCAAGGAAGATTTCACTTCTTTAGCCTATGTGGGAATGTGTGAGATTTAAGGCTAAAATTGATTTTAATCTGGGTTTCCTCTCGTATTTATGTGTGGGAATATGATAAGAATCTGTGCATACAAATTATATCACTAATTCAATATGGGTTTCCTCTCGTATTTATGTTCCTTTTGGTTTGGTTTCCGTCGATAATGCAACTCATTTTGTGTTTCTTAATTTACATGCTATGGAAGTTATTTAAGTGGCGTTGGAAATGTAAAGGACTGTTTTTGTATCTAAATTGGTCGAGAGACTCATTCGATCAAACTGTCTTTCTAGTTAAATTTTGATACAGTTTATGATGATACATTATAACATATTTTTATTGTAAAAATTAGTTGGCATAGAACATTGGAATCAATAGGTAACTTTTATGTTCCTGATCAACCAACCTATGGGAAACGTCATTAGTTTCGATTAGGCGAACCGAACTCAAAACTAGTGTCGTTTGGTGAGTGCGACACGTCTATCCATTTTGGACACTTCTGGTGACTCGCCTTCTTTCGATTGATTCGTACATTAGTAGAACAAAGTTGTCACTTTTTCTCTTGGTACCTTCTCTAAAAATGTAGGCAAGAGAGAGAGAGAGCTTAAACACCTGAGTCGCCTCATATCTTAGTCATCTAAAAAAGCCAAAGTTAACATTTGATATTGATCAGTTTGAGAATAATGCATATAGTTACGGTTTCGTTATATCATATAGATCGAATAAAAGATTAGTACATATTTAGCTGAAGTTTGAACAAAATCTTTGTAAATAAAACGGATAATATATCGGGAGGTCACCCAACTTTTAAGTTTTTCACATATAGGCCACCCATTTTTTTAAAGTAACTTATAGGCCACCAAATTATGTGTTTATATTTGTTTACACCAATTCTGATCAAATTTAATCCGGATAATGATCAAACGGTGAAAACAAACCTAACAATAACTTAACATATTAAACTAATACTAGTATAAATAAAAAACCAATCGCGAAATCACAATTTTATCCTTTTAAAGTACTTTTAATAATATAAATTCACACTTAAATTTTAGGTATACTCGGTATTTCACATCAAATTTTTCATTCGTCTTATTTGGATAAGTTAGAGGTTGGTTGTTTGTTTATTTTATATAGTTTTCAGGAATAAATTTAGCCGGAATTGGTGTAAACAAAATCAAACATATAATTAGGCGGCGTATAAGTACATTTTAATAAATGAGTGACCTATATGTTAAAAGCTGAAAACTAGTGCCCATACTTTAAGCGAGAAACATATTAAAAAGTTAAGAATTTGTACTATATTTCCATTTACACTGACGATGAGGTTTTCATTTTCAAGTTTCCAAAAACACTTCATTGACCGTGCACTTGGAAAGCTAATAGTTAATTATTAACATGTACGAGAGTCATGGACTATAGTATATAACCAAAAAAAGATTTTACTTCTTTATCCTATGTGGGATGCAACATGCAAGGTACATTTGAAATGATTCTATCAAATACATAATAACGTGTGCAGACCTAAATGTTGGCTCATGCATTTCGGGTATTATAATTGGAAAATGATTCTCATGACTAAGTCATATGCCTAAAAATATACCTAAGCAACTCATTGTACGGAATGCACTAAATCTTCTTTTTCATATCTACCAATGATCTAGGCAAGTGTTTCAATCTCTTATCAAGTGAAGAGGCAATTTGATTCGGAGATCTTCTACGGAGTACAAACTTTATCACTTGTTTCATATGGGTTTACTCTCACGTTTTCGTTCTTCTTTGTCTAGTCGTGAGTCGTGACCGAGGAAAATATTGCTAATAATGCAACTAGTTTTGTATTTCTTAAATTACATGCCTATAAATTTAGTTAAGTATTATATGCCGCAAATAGTTTAGTTCAAACTATGTTTTCCGATGAATTTTTTAGTAGGACTCATGTGGGTGACACATCTATCCATTTTGGATAAAAAAACATTCATTGTTAGGAAAACGTCATTCCTTTGTTTCATTATACATTCTATAGATATAAGCAGGCTAGAGCCATCTATGTTATACCAATGTTGCCTCATTCTTGGTCACGTACTCACTTGGATGCCTGGGCATTTGGATTAGTTCGATATATTGTTTATAAGGGATTGACAAAGAAAACGCGATGGAAAACTAAAATGTAAATTGCGCCTTTTGCAGAGACGGAGCCAGAAATTTGTATTAGGGGGGGCTCAAAATTTTTTTTTTATCTGATAGTAGCATACAATTTCTTGTTTTAGAAGATAAAAGCGTCAATGTTTATTAGATACGAGCCATTAGTACAAGCTGGATTGAAAACTCTATGAAACGTGGGTTATTATCCAAGCCACAAAGTGGGCTAGTTCGATCAGTTGACGATGGCGGACCCAAGCGAAAATCTATGATGGTTCCTATATTCGATCCAAATAATTAACTGATTGGTTTGTTGGTTCGGGGGTTTATGTTAATGCGTTTTTATATAATTCTAGTTGTGAGTTATCTACAACGAACCGAAAACAACTTTCACTGAGAGCAATTCATTTCATTAAATCTAACTACAAACGCTTCCTCAAAAACAAAAGAAAGAACCAAATAGAAATGTACCTTATGTATATTTAAAAGAAAATTACTTTAGCTTTACCAATGAAAAGTTACTAAAAAAATCAAAATAGTTATCTGTATAAAACTTTTTACATATGTGTCCCTACTCCCTACTCATTTTGTAACTACTCCTACTATTTGTCTTATTATATATAAAAAAAAACGTTTAGCTTCTTCTTCCTCAGCTACCTCCGACCATGTTCTCCGGCGTCTTTCGAATTTTCGATGGCATGTTTTCTATCTTTTCTTCTTTTCCTCCAAGTCTATTCATTTCCAAAGTGGTTCCTCTTATATTTTCAAAGGTAAATTCCAAAATAATTGCATACAAATCTCTTAACGAACTTGTTGTCTTAGGTGGTTACCGGCACCACCTTGTTAAGCTGTATGTTCCCCTATGCCGGTTAGGGGGGGGGGGGGGCGAGCACCCTCCAGCCCCCCCACTGGCTCCGTCCCTGGCCTTTTGTGCACGTAGTCTCAAGTTAGATGTCAATGTGTATATTTTTTGGAAAATTTCAATCACTACTAATACATTATGTTTACTCTTAACAACATTTTAAACTTAGAAAATGAACAGTAAATCACAATATAAAAATTAAAACTTCGTTATTTGCTAAAAGGAAAAAAAATGCAATTGGCAAAGTTAAAAAGAAAATAAAAAATGGTAGCAGTTTAGAGGGATCAAACCATTGACCTTTAGATAGATAACACTGCACTTACTACCACATAACACTTCTTTCACCGCTAATATGTTCCCACTGGGCACACCATAAGATATAATTAATAAACATAAAATTTCTTTTTATTTTAATCTTAACTACATAAAATAGAAAAATGGTCAAAAAGTTAAAAAATAGAAAAGTGGAAAATGTGAAAATATGAAAAGTGGAAAATTATTTTTGGTAACTTGGGAAATTATCTTTGGCAACTTGGAAAAAATCATATTGTTAAATTTTTTAATAAAATATCATGACCCGATCGGGTTTATCAAACCGGGTCAACAAAAAACCGGCGATTCAATCCGATTCTCAAACAAGCAAAAACCCGGTTCTATCCGGAACGGTGTCCGAGCCAGTTCCCGGTTCAACCGGCCGGGTCAACCCGGGTTTAAAAGCATTGCTATCAATCATATTACCGACAAGGGCGTTTATAAGCATTACTATTATTTTTTTGTTTATTACTGTAATTTTAAATCATTAACTTTTGGTTATGAGTATTACTTTGTTATTGCAATTACATTTTCATCTTTTCACGTTCTATTTTTAATGTTAAACGAAACATTTGTCACAATATCTCAAATCGTTAATTGTCTTTCACGAAGAACCGCTGCCTTCAGACGCGGATACTCGCCTAATATCAAAAAATGCATTCATTGAACATTAATTAAACTCTAAAATTACATTGATTAAATAAAAATTTGATATTAATTAACTTGAACCTTCCATATATAAAGAGTTAAACATGTACCCGGTGAGCACACATTAGCAAAACCCTTATTAAAAGACGTGTTTTTATATACATGGGTTCAGCCCAGTTGGAACATATTGCTTCTGTTGTGTTTGGGAATATGTTTAGTAATTATTGGTTAATCAGTAACATGTCATATTTATGTCATCAGTTAACCAAATAGTTTAGTACATATAATGATTAGCAAATAAACATTTGGAACTGATTGTCCATCTTTTTAGATGGTCTATTGTTTAAGTAGACAGTTATTTGCTTATTTTAAATCACATCAAAGTAAATTGGCAGTTAAACATGAGATTTTATAGTTTTGTACATTTATTAGATAAAAACAACTCAGATCAAGTTTTTTCAGAAATGTAAACGAAAAGATAGAAAAATATGATTCAGTTAATAAAAAAAGCACGGGCTATAGTGCAAGGAACTGAACCTAAACGTTTCGAGCAAGTTAAACTTAAACGGCATTTACTAGCACACTATCTCGTAACACATGACTCATATCTTCCTACATCTATTTAACTTATACTTGACATAAAACAAAAGCAAACAAATAGTCATCTATAAATCCGCAAGGTGAACATAAAAAGTCAAGAACTTATACTCATCTCCGGATTTAAGTTAACCATCGAGTTTTAGTTATTTACTTTTGACAATCAACTCTGTCGGCAATCATGAACCTGAAAACCAAGTATTGTTATTGACACATGTGTTGCTCATTCGCGATAGGATATAAACAAGAAAGATTTCCTCTTTAATTTATGTGGGACGCAAAGTTCGATTGTCTTTATAAAAAAATGTACACACATATGCTGACTCTTGCATTTTTGTACATCATTTATTTGTTTATTATAGAGTTTAAAAACCGTTATAGAGTACAACAATTCTTTTGTGGTGTCAATGAAATTTTGAATAAAAATGGCGAACCTATTCAGTTGTTGTATTGTGTGATGAATATATGGTGGGATCATACACTCACGACTAGGGGTGGAAATGTTACGTATTATTTTTTTTTACTGAAAAGTGTAGTTGGAATAGTTGGTTGTAGAGATTTAGATTTATGTGTGTTTGGAATTGGGATTAGTCATGACGATTTTGTTTTTGTGTTGAAGGAGGCTAATTTCCCAAGTATATCTCCCAAATGGGACGACATAATTGGATGGTTACTCCCATTGGCTCTTCGTAATAATGCTAATGGTATTGTGGGTCGGCTCGTTGTGGCTGTGTCTTCTTATTATGTATGGCAAGAGAGGAATAGTCGTGTTCATGGAAAAGGTGAGAGGCGAGCATTGTTCTTGATGTGGTTCGTTTGAAACTTGCATCTATGCGGTTCGAGAATAGCATGGGAGTTGAGAAAATGAGGGAGATCTGGAAGATTTCGACTACTACAGGTAATGTAGGTTGGTTGTGGGTTATCTAGAACTACTAGTGCAACGTGTTTTTTATTTTTTTTATGCAGTTCGTTAGTCCTCGGTTGATTTAGTGGTTGTCGTGTTTTTGAGCTTGTTCAAAACACGTTGTTTGTCATTCTTTTTCAAGAGTGATTCACTACCTCTCTTCTTGTACGCAAACAAATTTTCAAGGTTCCAGTCAAATTTAGTGATTCTATCGGTAATTTGGGGGAAGAATAGAGAATGTGATGAAAGTATTGATACAGCTGATAAAACAATAGGAAATGATGATGTCAGCTCAAGTAGTGGTAAGAAGATTGGGGATGATTTTGATAAGGGGGATAAGAGATCTGATATGGTTAGTGATGATTTCAGTAAGAGGAATGTTAGTGAGGAGCTTGAGATTGATAGTGATATGCCTAGTGTTTCAATGGAGGAAGAATATCCTGCGCTTAATGACACTTTTGGACCTACTGTAAGTACTAAACCCTCTGCTGTATTGAATGAATGTGAGACTATTATTAGGACTAATAGCACTGCTGGTGTTAGTAATATTAGTGCTAATAGGTCTGAAAATGTTAAAAATAGGGTGAATGGGAATAAGCAGGGTAGTAACTCTAAGCAAAACTTTGTGAAATCATTTGTGAATACTGTGAAAGATAAGGAGGTAGAAATTGAAAACAAACTAAAATTGATACCTACTGAACTTGAGGATGGAAGAGAAGTAGGAATTGATTGTGTTAGAATCAACACCGGATAATCAAAGATGAAGAACAAGAGAAGACATAACAATCGACAAATTTGCGGAAGCTTTTCTATATTCAAAACGAAATTCAAAGGTACAAACTAAATTCAAACATATTACCAAATTCAAACGATACAAAACATATTTCAAAGGTGGTACCGATCTCTCTCCCCCTCACCTCCTTTTTATAGGGGTGAGGGGGAAAGAAGCAAACTCCAAAATGGATTTGAAGACGGCTCTTCATATTCAATTTGGACTCGAAGACGCGTAGCATACGCGTACGTGAAGCTTAGGACTTAAGCAAAAACCAACCGACCCTTAGGATTTTAATCACATTCATAACAGATTGTTAACCCTGTTTGGTCGATTTGTGGGATATTCTATGTCTTTTGCTGAACTTAGGTATAACCTGGGAAGGATGTGGCTGGGAAGGATGTGGGGAAAGCATGGCCTGTTTGATATAATTTTCCAAAATGGCGTGTAGTTTTTTAAGTTCAGAAATGAGGAAGGCATGAGTTATGTCCTAGAAACGCGACCATGGATGGTAGGGTGCAGACCTCTGTTAGTACAAAGATGGGACCCTAGCATTTGTATAGACAGAACTGATCCTGTTAAGCTGCCAATTTTGGTGAAGTTGTATAATATGCCTATGGAAGCTTGGAGTATTAAAGGTGTTAGTGCTATTGCTAGTAGTCTAGGGAGACCCATTATCATGGATAAGGTTACTACTAGGATGTGTCATGAAGGGACTGGTAGGGTGTGGGATATGCTAGAGTTTTGGTTGAAATAGATGCGGAGAAAGAGTTTAAGGATAAAATTGAAATTTGCTATCAAATGAGGACAAATTGACTGTGTACTCCAAGTTTGTAAGAGTTGAATATACCTGGATACCACCTAAGTGTCAATAGTGTAAAGAGGGGGAGGAGGTTAGGAATGTTGAAGTAATTAAGTAACCATGAAATTACTAGTGTGAGCAATGGGGAAAAGGATAAGATCTCCAAAGATAATAATGTTCAGAGGGTAAGTACTAATAGTCAAAGGTTCAATAAACAGACACAAGCAAATACTCCCTCCGTCTCAAATCTATTGTCCATATTTCTTTTTTGGGTTGTCTCAAAATGATTGTCCACCTTCCATTTTTAGTAATAAAAAGGTAATTTTGTGAGGGAATATTCTATTTGTGTGGTTTAAAATTCTAATGGCCCCACTTTTATTAAACTTTGTGTTTTTTGTCTCCTGACAATAAATTTGAGACGGAGGGAGTACTAACAGAGATGCTAATGGACTGTTTGGGAGAAGAAACAATAGGTTCAAAACTAGTGTTGAATTTAGACCTAAGGAGACTCATTGTGATAAGGAGAAGGAGAATGTAGATGCCATGAATAAGAGTGACAATGTAAATAATGAAGAGAGTAGAGTTGATAATCAAACTGCTAAGGAAAAGACTAAAGATGTGAATAGCCCTCCTAGACAAACTTGAAATGTTCAAAAAGAGACTATTGAGGCTCTAAGTAAAAGTGCTAATAAGTTTGCTGTCCTAAGTGAATAAGTTTGCTTAGCCCATATAATAATAATACCAGGCCCATCACTTCCAATCATACTTAAGTAGTACAGTAGTAGGCTGTATATCTAATCCAGTACTAAAAAGTCAACTGTAAATCTATAATATTAAAAAAGTCCACTGTAAAAATGGCTAGTGAGGGTGTGTTGAAGCTACCTCCGGTGACATTTGTGACTGGTGAATGCAAAGAAACTTGAAGAAAAAGCTAGATTGGCCGCTATTCAGGTACATTTTTTTATTCATCTTTTTTGTGTACTACTCTTCGTACATATATTCTGCAAAACATATATTCTGGAATGAAAAAAAGTGTACAAATGATAAACCCGGGTGGCTGGAATTGTTTATCCGGGTTGACCCGCCTATGCCCTGCGTGTATTTTCTCTTGCTATTGGGCCAAATCATGAACCCATTACGTTTGTGGGAAAGACTCCGGCATGCTTTATATTATTCACTTTGTTTTTTACGATATCAAACGCTTTAACTGATCTTTTGTAGTCTAAAATTTGATTAATTGGCATTTCAAATAAATTAACACACCAAATAAATTTGGATGGGATCCAGTCTTCCAACCTGATGGTTATGATCAAACGTAAGCCCAGCTTTGTTTATATACGGTCATCTCCATAATAGGTGGCAATTTCGACCACTTTACTTATAAACGGGTCTTGGATTTCTCATATCTTAAAAGTGTCCTATGGTTCAAACAAGTTTAGCTAAAAAAGGAACACATCAAATGGGTTGAATGGGTCAAACCGGTTGAAAGTCACGTCAAGTTTTAGTAGGTCTCCACTCTGACCTTACCACCTGTTTGAACCTGAACCATTTTGACACTCTTATGGACCTTATTCCGATTTGACACTCTTATATATGAAGAAAATCGATTTTAATCCGTTTCAACCCGACCCATTTTGACTCGCCATCTTGCTATCTCTAATCTCCCCCTGCACCTTTCATATCATGGCATGCATGCTCAAACCATACTAATCTTATGATTTATGCTGTTATAGTTATGCTGAAACTCCCAAGGAAGAAAAGAACAAGATATCTCATTGCGGAAGAGCTCTTGCGTTGGTAAAATCCCACTTTGCTGAGGCTAGTTATGTATTTGACACATAAGATAGAATATTATTTCTAAACAAGGTATCTTAGATGGGAGGTATCTACTTTGTATTTTGGGTTAAAAAACTGATCAATGCAAATCTGGAATCATATTGTTGAAGGATAAAAAAAGCATTTGGATGCAAAAGCTAAAGTTTGTGAGTTTACAGGAGAAACCAACCACAATCGATAGAAAATGCCAATATGAGCAGTATAAGAAATTGTTATTAACAAATGTATCTGAAAACATAGTAATATTCTATACATGTGTGATCAATATTTTCTATAGTATATAAACAGGAAAGATTCACTTCTTTATGCTATATGGGATCTAAGGTTGAATAGGCTATTATCAGTACCGTTTATATGTACCTCATACAGAGCCGTTTGTATGATGAAGCCACTCTGAGAGTTAATGCTAAAGTTTATCACTGATTCTATATGGATTTACTCTTGTATTTTCGTTCTTTGATGTTTCGTTAAAGTTGAGGAAAAATATGGTGATAATGCAATTCGTTTTGTGTTTCTTAAGATGCGTACCTTGGAGTTAATCAAGGATTCTATGCTGCAAGTAGTTCAGTTCAAGTGTTCTATTTGTTAACTATTGACCTTAGCATACAAAAGAAGTTTTCTAAATAAAATATGTAGATTATTTTTGTGTTACTCATTAAGTAGCCCTTTGCAAAACGTCAATAGTTTTATTTTTGTTTTTTTAATATTTTTTGGGTTAATGGAATTATCTTGAAATACATATAAAAAAAACACAATCAAACACAAAAAGTTGTAAAGTTTTGCTTCTAGCGATATCCAAAAATAAAAAAACACAATCAAACAAAGCTACATATTGATGGTGAAACCATAACAACATCAAGCAAGCCTCCTTACTACACTTCAACTAGTATTTTGCAACAGCACAAATAAAACACAAACACAATCCTGAGTCGACACCCATTAACTGCCTTTAATCACACAATCGCGTTTTGGTCAGGTCTCCAGTTTGTTTACGCGTCTCTAAACCTCAAAATCACAAGCTTCTTTCTCTTGAAATGAGAAATCCATTGACCTTTATCACAACAGACTTCAGTCCCATACTTTTAGTAACTCTTCTCACATCTTCAGCAGTTTCTTCCGCACTATACTCCGAAAATTCCTTCCTCCTTCATTGCTTAAGACCCAGAAGATCGAGGCTCCCATTTTCTTGTTTCCTTTTGAATCTGTCACAGTGACAAACGTGTTGTTGCGCATAATTTTTACATGAAAGATATCTGTGGTTTGGGCTCGTTGTTCATACCTGTCTCAAACTCCTTTAGACCAACGAATTGTATAGAATTGTCCAAAAACAAACTAACTTCCCATGAATTTAGCATAGCGGTATGAAGAACAGACGACTTGAGCCTCTGTGGAGTTCTGAAGTTCCTGCAAAAACGAAATTTTGGTTCTTGACAATACGAAAAATTGGTGGAAATTACTGTAGTGTAAGTCATACTGTCCACATAATAAAACTCGAGTAAAATTATAATCTGTCCTCCATCATCAATTACTTTGACATTGTCATAAATTTATGCCTTTGAAGTGAAGTTACTTTTATAACATCTTAAGTATCAACAATTACAATATCTACAAGCCTACAAGTGGGAATAAATGATAAATCATATGCAATTGCAATGTTTGATTAGCTACTTCAAATCCATGAATCAAGTTATTTCCAGCATCTTTTATCCTCCACACCTATCTAAGCTTTCGCTAATTGCCACAAACGCATGCTTCTCAACCTGCTGCTGCTAACTTTATCCGTTTCACCAACACATCCCATGTCGATGTCGAATATCACTTCAATGGAAGGACACCTTACAATTAGAAGCTCTTCTAGATTATTGAAAAATGGCATCGGATTGCTTGGGAGAAGATTCACAAGACTATCACACCATTTAACTTTAATGCTTCTCAAACTGCTGCTACAAACCTGTTCTTCACTTTTACCAGCACGTCCTAAGTCAGTGTCAAATAACACTTGAATGGAACCACAACTTTCGACGATAAGCTCTTGTAGATTATTCAAGAATGGAAATGGATTGCATGAAAAAAGCTTCACAAGACTATTGCATCTAGACACTGTAATGCTTCTCAAGCTGCTGCTAAGTTGCTCGATTTCACCAAAATTCATGTTGAACAAGACTTCAATGGAACCACAACCCTTGACCGTAAACTCTCTCAATTGGCACAGATTACTAATACTAAACTGACGAGGCCATATCTCCTTTAGATTCTCCATATTAGAAACAAACAACTTCTCCAGCTTAGGAGTCCCATCCTGCAAATTATTTAAAAAAATTTGTTCATTCATTAGATACCCGCCTGTTATTAAAACACTTTTAGTTGAAGAAATTGTTAATATCAGTATATTAATACAAAGCATATACTTACCTTTTCGTTGAACAAAGATTGCGTGGGAAACATATCATTCGACACAAAAGATGTTGTACTTCTGGGATAAATGCTTGTAATTATTGGAAGGCCTTCAAGTTGCAACTCCATGAGACGTGGCAGCTCAATTACATCAACGTTATTGCAGAAATGCAATAACTCTGGTAGCTCAGCCAACCTGAGATACTTTAAGTTGGAAAACTTAATTATATCTGATCCATCATCCTTGGTATGTATGACTGCTTCCATTATTGGGCATCCGGAAATATCCAGATACTCAAGCTTTGACAAACTTGTTGCAACATTCATGGTAAAAAGGTATTTCAACTTCACACATTCTGAAACTACAAGTAGTCTTAAACTACAACTTGCCTGAAAGCAGATCACATGTTTCAGTGATTTGTTGGTTTCAAAAATGAAGGAGTTGTGAAGCATAAGAACAATAACTTTTACAGATTTAGTCCCTCTTTCTTATGGCAAGACATTTTTTCACCTTTTACCCATGGGTAAAGTTTTTTACAAAAGAGTTCAGCCCCCTGTTGTGTATATTATACTTCCTAGTATCCCAACGCCCTTTACTAATTGCATATAGCTTTGGAGCAGACAAATCTCCCTTGGTGAAAATCGTCATTTCTGGACACCCATAAATTTCCAAGGTATCCAATGATGGAAATTCAAAAGCTTTTTACAAAAGAGTTCAGCCCCCTGTTGTGTATATTATACTTCCTAGTATCCCAACGCCCTTTACTAATTGCATATAGCTTTGGAGCAGACAAATCTCCCTTGGTGAAAACCGTCATTTCTGGACACATATAAATTTCCAAGGTATCCAATGATGGAAATTCAAAAGCTTCCTTTCCTAACCAAAATCCCTCCAGACTTTCAAGATATTTAAGTTCTAAGGACTTTAGACAAGGGAACACCACAGAAGCATTCACTATGGCATCACATTCTTCTTCTTCTCCCTTCACAATTACCTTCACCCTGTTGGAGAAACTTATATGTAGTTCCTGGAGTTGCAATAGACTACCAACCATGGGACATGTAAATACATATTCTAAACTATGACACCAATCAATAAAAAGTCTTGTTAGGTTTGGAAACTTTAATATTGTCCCCTGCTTGCTCTTCCATATATACTTGATATATAACTCACCCAAGTCCACTTGTCTCAAGTTTGGAATTTCAGCATCAGTTTGTGAATCAAATATCCCCTCAATGTCCCGACATTCACTACAATGGACGGTTTCAAGCTTTTGCAGTTGTAGCAACTTATCAGATGAAAAAAGAGTCTGTCCACCACTCGGGTTATAATCCACATCCATTTCGATCAGATTATGAAAAGAACAAGGAAACCGTTCCATAGTAGTAGGTTGGTGCGAGCTTGAACTCTCAGAACTCGGCAATCGGACCTACAAGGTAAAAAAAAACACAAGCTTACGTCACAGATGATTGTACATATCAGTTGGTTCAATGATAAACAAAAACTTCGTATGCGAGTAAAATAAGCCAAAAGGCTCCACATGATTGTAAAACCGTTGGGTTTTTGCGATCACATACATAACCAAATCTTTGATATTTGCTAATCATATTACTTTCGATCAAATAATTATGCTGTAATTTTGATGAAGATTACAATTATCAATAAGGTTAATTGACTCTAATACTAGAAAAGCACCTGACATGGGAAGGTTTTTTCTTTTTAATTAAAATAAAAATAATACCTGACGCGAGGTGGTCGTCACATGAAAGTTAAGGCCGCATTCAACACTATGTTTGCCTAAGCTTGTATTTATGAAGTTAAGCTTTGGAGCTGTAGACCGTCCATAAGTGAACACCGTTAGTTCTGGGCATTCACGGATCACAACCTTTTCCAATGCTGGCCATCTGAATTCATTCTTCCCCAAGAAGAAACCCACAAAGTTTGGTAGATTGACTAGTATAAGGGACTTCAAATGAGGAAAGACCGCAACATCAGATGTCGTTGGTTGCTCTTCATTATCTTTCTTAACAATCACTTCCACTGCCATGCAATCCTTTACCACTAACTCTTCGAGTTGCGTGAGGCTTTGAAGAGTAGAAAATGTGAATATATGTTTCAAAAGGTTGCACCCTTTAATTTGCAAGATCTTTAGTTTTGGAAGTTCAAGCATCGTAATATATTCTAGCCTTGGAAGTGACTTTCCAGTATCAGTACCACTCTTGTTGTTGATTTCTTGAGTTTCAAACACCTCTGTCATTGAATAACAATCTTTTATTTTCAGCACCTGAAGCTTTTGCATTTGTCCTACAGCATACCATGGAACCACACTTGACAATGCATAACAGAATCTTATGTTTATCTCTCTAGCATATTGGCATAAGGACCAAGAAGCTTGAGATAACTGGAACAGGAAAAAAAAATGAGAATTTGGTTATATAATCAAGAGCTAATGATATTAGCAAAATTAACCCAACCTTTATTTTAATCACTAAATATATAGAAAACATACCTTAAGCTGGTCATGAATATCAGTAGATATACCATTGGCACTACCACCAATACACTTGAGCTTTTCGAGGCCAGACAGGTCAAGTATGTCTAAATGAGGGAAGAGACTGGTGTTTTTGAGGCTATCAGTAAACTGGTCTGTGTTTAAAACAACCTCTTCAATACCATGACAGGACGATATACGAACTTCCTTTAGCTTGAAAAGAAGTGTCGCCATGAGAGGTGAAAACAAGTACTTGATGCTGTTGCACTTGTACATTGTTATGGTTGTGAGGTTATGGAATGAGGACTGTGACTCTGGTTTTTGAAGAATTAAGAATTCATTCCAATCGCACTTCCACACATGACTCATCCTCCCCATATTATCTAACTGTAATTTTTCAAGATAGGGGAGTATTGGTGGTTGTTGAGTATTGTGAGGTGATTCTCTACTACTCAGAGTCGTTATCTCAAAGACCACATCCACATCTTTATAGTCCCACAAATAAAGGTTATGAAGGTGTTGGAAAGTGGGTAATAGATAGAACGAGAGTGCCACTTTAGGTACATTATCATTTGATTCTTTCCCAGGCATCGATACAACATCAATCTGCATCATCATTTAGTAATGAATTCCATGGACTAAAACTGGATAGAGTTCATAACAACAAACTTTTGACAAATATATAATTTTTGAAAAAGTAAAATCTAAGGAATATTGTAGTAAAAAGTAATGTAACCATGACCTTGCTTTTGAAACTAATATCACCTTTCTCAATTTCAACTGACTAATAAAAATTATTTTGTGATCACTTGTCACTCCACCCACTCGTATTGCACATGCACCTTCTTAACGTTATATATTAACGAATGATTTGCACATGCACCTTCTTAACGTTATATATTAACGAATGATAAAGCTAAGGACCAAAAGCATAACTAATATCAAAAGTAAAGACTATAGTTGCCATTATTTAATACTTAGAGAAAAAATAAGCGCAAATTATAGGACCGTATAATTACTGAAAAAGGAGGTTGCAATCAGTTACCTAACAAGTTACAACAAAACAAAATTTAGGGGTCGTACCTCTTGATCTTGTTTACTCTCAACCAATTCATAGCTTCTCTCTCTTTTTCTACCGCACAACATAATTTCAACTTTTTTGAGTGCTCTCATATCAAAAGTGGTTGTGGGAGGTGTGATTATATTTTCAAACATCTCACAACCTCTAATTTCTATGCTTTCAACAGCTTCAAATCCATGAATCAAGTTATTTCCAGCATCTTTTATCCTCCACACCTCTCTAAGCTTCCCTAAATACCCCAATTGAATGCTTCTCAACCTGCTGCTGCTAACTTTATCCATTTCACCAACACATCCCATGTCGATGTCAAATATCACTTCAATGGAAGCACATTCTCTAACTTCAAGCTCTTCTAGATGATTGAATAATGTCATCGGATTGCTTGGGAGAAGATTCACAAGACTATCACATCCCCACACTTTAATGCTTCTCAAACTGCTGCTACAAACCTGTTCTTCACTTTTACCAGCACGTCCCAAGTCAGTGTTAAATAACACTTCAATGGAACGACAACTTTCGACTTTAAGCTCTTGTAGATTATTTAGGAATGGAAATGGATTGCATGAAAAAAGCTTCACAAGCCTATGACATCCCTCCACTGTAATGCTTCTCAAGCTGCTGCTAAGTTGCTCGATTTCACCAAAATCCAAGTTGAACAAGACTTCAATGGAACCACAACCCATGACCGTAAGCTCTCTCAATGGGCAAAGATTACTAATACTAAACTTAGGAGGCCATATCTCCTTCAAATTCTCCATATTAGAAACAACCAGTTTCTCCAGCTTATTAGGAGCCGCATCCTGTAAAAATGGATTGTTATTAAAACACTATTAGTTGAAGATTGTTAATTTGCATATCACAACCACAAATGTTATATTTAGTAATAATTACTATTGACAAAATCTGAATATAACTGCAACAAATTTTTAAAAATATTTTATAATTTTTTTTAAGAAATCTGCATGATTTTCTATATATTATTTGATATATTATGCGTCTCAAACTGCTGCTACAAACCTGCTCTTCATATCTACCAGCACGTCCTGAGTCAATTTCAAATAACACTTGAATGGAACGACACCTTCTAACTTGAAGCTCTTGTAAATTATTGAAGAAAGGAAACGGATTGCATGAAAAAAGCTTCACGAGACTATTGCATCCATCCACTTTGATGCTTCTCAAGCTGTTGCTAAGTTCCTCGATTTCACCAAAATCCATGTTGAACAAGACTTCAATGGAATCACAATGCTTGACGAACAACTTCTCCAGCTTAGGAGTCGCATCCTGCAATGTAAAAAAAGATTTGTTCATTCATTAGATACCCACCTGTTATCAAAATGCTTTTAGTTGAAAAGATTGTTAATATAAGTATATTAATACAAAGCATATACTTACTTGCGCGTTCAAGAAAGATTGTGTGGGGGTCATACTACTCGGCACAAAAGATGTTCCACTATCGGGATAAATGATTGTAAGACTCTGAAGGCCTTCAAGTTGCAATTCCATGAGACGTGGCAGCTTAATTACATTGACGTTGTTGCTGAAACTCAATAGCTTTGGTAGGTCAGCCAACCTGAGATACTTTAAGTTGGGAAACTTAATTATATCTGATCCATTACATACTGCTTCCATTATAGGGCATCCGGAAATTTCCAGATGCTCTAGCTTTGACAACATTGTTACAACACTCGGTGTGAAAAGGTATGTCAACTCTGTACATTTTGAAACTATAAGGACTCTTAATCTGTTGAAATTTCCAGGAGCAGCAGGACGTGGAGATTCCACATCAACATCTTCAAGAGTGTTCATATCATTTACTCTCAGATAAAGTGCATCTGTGTTTTCAAACAACTCATGGATTTTCGATTTCAGTAGTTCGTCTCTGTTGGTGACCAGATACAAGCTGTTTTGATATGATTGTGCGTCAACTAAATTTGTTTTCAGCTCGTCAAAATAACATCCCACCAAGAGCTTGAATCTTTCAAGTTTCCTAAAAGACATATCATTCTTCAGATGAGCATTGTCACCAGTGAATTCAAATTCTAATGCAGAAAGGTTTTTTGAACACTCTGCAAGTTCACAACCATTGCTATCAGTGAAGCGGCATGCTCTTTTATATGGTATCATATAAAGTTCTTCAAGCGTCACCAAGTTTTTGAAGACACCATCATCTATAACAAGATTGTAACAACCTGTTACATCCAGTAGTCTTAGCTTCTTCAAATTTCCAAATTCGGAGGGTATGGTTGTAATGCCAGAATTAGCAAAGCTAAGCACTTCCAGATTCGAAAGATTTCCGATACAAGCTAAATCAAACATCAAGTAGCATTCATGGAGACAAAGAGTTCGAAGGTTGGTGGAGAACTGAGCAGATGTGGGAACTGGTGGATACTCCAATTTCTCAAAAGCTATAACTTGAAGCTTTTGCTTTCCATCGTAAAAGTATTGAGGGAACCTTAGTGACTCATCTCCTTGCATAAGTTTCAAAAGTGAAAGGTTTGGAAACTGAAATTCACTAGGAAACTCAGACATGCCCTTGCATGTTAATGAAAGTTGATTGCAAGACTGGCTCATATTATCAGCTTCAATCCACTTTGAGAAATCATCTTCATGGTGAATGATCCAACATCCGTCCTCACCACCTTTAGAAACAGTAGCTACAGCAAATGCAAGCACAAGATCATGCAATTTCACACAATCACTGTGATGACTATCTCCATCCATCAACATGTAGGCATTTTTAAGATTGCTCACACTTGTTTGAATGCTGTCTCTAGCTTTTCCCATAGTGAAAACTTGTTTTAAAAGCTTTAGTCCCCATGCGTATCTTGTGAGATCTTCTATCGGAATATTAGAGTCCTCCGGGAACAAGCCACAAAGCAGAAAAATTGCTTTATCCTCTTCTCGTTTTAAACTCTTGTAGCTTATCTCAATAATTTCTCGCACGTTCTCATCAAGTTCATTTATCTTCAAACGATCGCGTGTACATCTCCATACACCCCTGTCCTTTTCACATTTAAGAGTTCCGGCAATGAGTTCGATTGCAAGTGGCAAACAACCACATTTTTTAACAATTTCACATCCTATTTCATAGAGATCATGATCATGTTCGGCTGAAATCCCTGCTTTTTGACAAAAGAAATCCTGTGCTTCATTTTCCTTCAAGACATCAACCTTAACTTCTTCAAGAGCAGCATCATCTGCAATCTGTCGGCAAACTTTTACATCCCGCGATGTGAGCAACAACTTAACCCCATTTGGCAAAGGACTTGCAAATCCGATATCTTCAAGTTTAATCTTCTCCCACACATCGTCCAGTATAACCAGAATCTTTTCCTTATGCTCCAGGAATCCTTTAAGTCTTTTAGAAAGGTAAGCTGCCCTTAGTTTTTCAACAGTTTTAGTTGGAGGTTCAAGTTTTTCATCAGTTTTAGTTAGAGGTCCGCCTGTGTGCACTGCTATGGCATTCTGAATGGCAAACAAGTTGGAACTTTTCCCAACAGCTACATGCACGATCCACTTAAACATGTTGTTATCTTCTGCAGCCTTTTTCAGTTGTTTCATCAGTGTGGTTTTACCCACGCCACCCATTCCACACAAGGCTATCACTCGAGCCGTATGATCATCATCTTGTTGAAGGAGCTTAAGTGCATCATTGAATGCCTTTACTCTTGAGTCGAACACACTTACACCTGATGTTGATGTTGATGCCTGGTTTTTGGAATCGACTCTGCCAAGACATCCTTCAGCTTCACGCCAAAGGGTGTCATCAGAGATCATGTCAGAACCATCTTTGATAAGATCATTGATAACCTCGGTAAGCCGTAATGCATTTCTTCCGGCTAAAAACTTCTTTTTAACATTAAAGCAACCAATGTCGTTGCTTGGAATGTTGTCAACATCTTCCTTGATCTTTTTAACATCTTCCAACCACCCTGGTACATGAGCAGGCATAGTGGGATGTTGTCTCTTGAGGCGTTCGATATCAGCACTTTGATCTTCCAAAACCTTCATTCTGTTTTTCATGCGCTCAACATGTTCGGCGTATGAAGTGAGGTATCTCAGCTTTCGCGTAATATGAACTGTCAAGACTTTCACAACAGGACCAACGATTGCAGACGCAACTTCCATTTTCCTGAGGCATAAGAAATCATGTAAACAAAACTAGGGATGGCAATTCTCAATGAAAATAAACAGGTTAAGCTTGGGTCTAAACAGGTTTCCGGTTGCCAGCCAACCTGTTTAGATAAAGAGTCACATGAAAAATTCTAGCAAACCAACTCATCAAATACACATTATTATCAACTTCATATATACTATATATTCACTTGAAAATTATGAATATATTTTTTAGCTTTAACTTATACTCAAAGTAATATTTGGTCACTGGGTCATTTTAGATTCATTGTTGCACTTATACTTAAAACTAGCAATAACTGCAGCAAAACTATGTAGTAGCTTGTTTGTTGTAACTATTTAACTTATAAAAGCGTTCGGTTTGGATTGTAGATGTATGTGTATTTTTAAAGTATAAAATGACGTAAAAAAGAATAATCTAAAATTTATCGCAAATAAGCCTATTGAAATAAGCAACTTCTACCTCAAGCATTGAAATAAGCTATCAAGGAAAACCAGTATACATTTTTATTTGATTTCAAACATTAAAATAAGCAGCTTCTACCTACTTATTCAGACTTGCTTATTTTGACCTGCTTATCATAAACTTGCTTATTTTACTTAAAATAATTATGATCCAAACAGATTTATCTCACTATGTTTCATTTGTTGATTAATAAAGACAGAAATATTGATACATCAAACTTAAGAGGTTACATAGTTAGTAACTTAATTCTATGCCAAAAAGTATGTAAGAGCTAGTACCTTGAAATACAGACTTCACCAGTTCTCAAAGACGTTACTACTTTTTAGTGTTCAAACAAAGAAAGTTGGTTGAGTTCTAGCTGATTAAAAACAAACGGAGAAGACACTTCGAGAAAACATGCAGAAATTTCCAAAAGTGTAAAGTGAAATGGCTACTTTTTTGCCCACTAATCTTCCATTACATTTGGCCATGTGTTTATAAAGCTAGTTAATAATGAGTTATAATTAAAGGGTAGAGTATTTTTTCTAAGTTGTCGGCATGATTATCGGAGATTAATAATGCTATATTTTTTTGTGTTTATCTGATGATGTTTTTTTTGGAAAGACTGGAATTTTTTATTAAAACCAAACTAAAGATCAATACAACACATAAAAAATGGGTCTCAAAGAAAGAGAACCCATAATAGACATAACAAGGTTACTAGAACCGCCACTTAAAAGAAAACCAAAAAACCTAAACAAAAAGACACGATATGCAATCAGCCAATGCCAATATTTGTTGGGTGAGTGATTCATGAAACCCAATTAAAGGTTCGTTTGGGGCAGCGATTTGATATCCAAAGCAATGCCAATGACTGAATCTTCGCAAAAATATCTTCATTTAGAATAACGTGTCTTTTCTCGTTCCTCTCATGGACATAGCAATTCCTCCAATTCCAAATACTCCACATCGCCACAAAACACACGCCTCTGAAAACCTTTATAGATGACTTATTCATACCACCAACAAAAGAAGTAGAGAGAATTTCTGACATTGTGATAGTTGGAGGAGGGTTTAGACCCCACCAGCTGAAGATCTTCAACCAAATAAGTCTCACTCGATGACAACTAAAGAGAATGTGATTAGAAGTTTCTGTGTGGTCCTGACACAAAGGGCAGAGAACAGAATCGACGTCTATACCACGATTATCAAGATTCACTAGATGAGGAAGTCGATCATGAGAAGCGCGCCAAATAAAGATGTTCACCTTTCGGGGAATCCAATTATTCCATTCAAACTTTTTGCCTAAGTTGTTCGATGAAAGAAGGTGGTCATCAATTAAGAATGATAATCGTTTAACGGAAAATCCTTTGGTTGTATCCAAGGTCCATTTCCAGCCGTCATCTCTACTTGTTATGAGACAGGTGTAATCAATCATAGAGGAGATTTCGGTTAGTTCATCATGAGACCTGCCACGTGGTTCGTTTCTCCAACACCAAGCTAATTGCCACCGGTTATCTCTCCAAACACATCTATCACTAATGTTGCAATGTTTCTCGACCTCCAAAGCAAATAGACGAGGGAAAGTATCACAAAGACGAGAGCCCGATTCATGCCAATAATCAAGCCAAAATTTAATTGAAACACCACTACCTACTTTCCTAATTATTGAGTTTGAGAAAGGCACACCCAAGTGGTCAATTGCATTTCCAACGTTGATGATACTGCTCCAAATACCTGTTTATCTGATGATGTTAATAATTGATCTTTAACATTAGATTCTTAAGTTTAATTAACTGTTTAATTAAAAATTAATACTCATTCTGTCCCAAAAAGAATGTCGACAAAAAAAAAATAGACGAAATATGATATGTGTAATTGATGTTAGTTTTAATTAATAAAAAGTAATTTTTACGCTCATAGTTAATATAGAAATTATTAATGAGTAATTAATGCACGTTTTGATCATGAGGGTAAAGTGAGAAAATCAGTCATAACTACTACCTAAAATTAAAATATGGGCTAATAACCTATTAAAGCACTATACTTGTCACAAATATCAGTTCGACGTAGCGAACAAAAAAAATAGCTCTTTCAGACATTAAACTTGACATTTTTGTTTTCCTTTAAGTATTATGACCAAATTATGACCATTTTACCCTTCGAAAAATATTTCAAAAAAAAAGAAGTTCGGAAAAAATTTCAGAAATTTCGAAAAAAAAGTATTTCGAAAAAAATAATTCAAAAAAAAATTTGGAAAAAAAATTTCGAAAAAAAAAGTATTTCGAAAAAAATTAAAAAGGGTAAAATGGTCATAATTTGGTCATAATACTTAAAGGAGACAAAAATGTCAAGTTTAATGTCTAAAAGAGCTATTTTTTTAGTTCGCTACGTCGAACTGATATTTGTGACAAGTATAGTGCTTTAAAAGGTTATTAACCCTTAAAATATGGACATGTTTTTTTAGCACAAACATAAATAGTATAATGGACATTTTTTTGGAATGGAGAGAGTAATTATTTTATGTGACATTTTTGTTATTTACTTTAGAGTAATTTGCTAATGTATAATTATACTTTATCAATTTTCACACTAAATTTCATTCGTTAGTATATGTTAAACACGGGAGTAACATGATGTAATTTCTTTTTGTTATCTCTATAATTTCTTTTTGTCACTTCTAACAACCACAAAATACCAATACCTATCATAAATACTAAAACACGCCACCAGAATTACTCTCAACTAACCGCTCATGGTTCCCTGACGGTAAAATATTATGATTATCATTACTAAAATGTGAGAGGTTTAAAGTTAAAATTCTGCTAAGTGTAAATAACCTTAAATTGGTCACTCCAACCTCCTAAAAAATAGATGACTTTACATGGTTTTAGTTTGTGTGACGGTGAGCAACCAATAGGTTAGAAACCATGGTTACAAAAAAAATCACTCTCAACCACCATAAGTTAGCAAAACATTATCACTTTTTTCTCACCACTACCATCTGTGACCTTCATCACCACCATGCATCAGATATTATGGTGGTCAAATCTAATATCACCACCATCCGCCACCTCCATCACCACCATTTGCCACTAATGTGGTTCTTGAATCTGCAGGGATCGGATCGGGGGTGTTTGGGGTGATTTTATAAAGTGAGGTGTTTGGCTTTTAGTAGATAATGGAGATAAGAAAAAATTTACATTTTTAGTCCCTATGGAAGTAATGTGTTTGACAAAGATGTTTAGTGTGAGAATTGATAAACTATAAGGCTGCATTTTGCAGTGAGGTTTAGGTTGGAAAATAGCAATAGACTTTCTATAAAGTATTGAGTTAGTATGTGAACTAAAAGGTGTTTCACATTTGATCATCAACTTTCAAATGGTGATTCAGTAGAATACCTTTTTCGTCTAAAATTTATTGAAAATTTCTTAAGTACATTTCGCGTCAATATATTGCATGTGTATATTCCAGACCAGTTTCGATAGGTAGTGTTTTAAATGATATATTACAGTCGCAACTACTTTACTTCACTTCACTTCACATTTCAATCTAAATAAAAAAGCTCATCTTCAAACTCTAACATTGAATCATGATTTGTCATAAAATTGCGTTCAATATTTGTAATTGATATACGATTATACCTACCAAAGCTAACATTGATTGTACACCTCATCATAATATCTATATTGGCATGTATATCAAGATTATTCAAAATTCATAAGACGAAAAAAGTATCATGTGCGCATAATGAAACAAATTTTGGAAAGTTGACAACATGATGTGAAACACTTTTTAATTCACGTACTAACTCGGTACATTCGAGAAAGTTTGTTGCTATTTTTGACCTTAACCGTTTACTTTAAGTGGGTGTTTGTCTAAGTTTTATGAGCGGCTTTTATGAACGGCTTATGAGTTGATTACGCTATATGACCAAAATTAGCCGTCATAAGTGTTTAGGTAAACTAATAAGCTTAGGCATATGAGCTTATACGGTAAAATATAACCTCAAAAATTGTAGCTTAAAGTTTATACTATAATAAGCTTAAGCAAACACTGCAAATGATCTGAATTACTATCACTACAAGAAAAAAAGAGCTTTAGTTACTAGTGGAAAATCGTCACTGATAGTGAAAAATTCGTCACTAAACCAACTTAGTCACGAAAATCAAGGTCGTCACTTGTCGTCACTATAGCTCCGTCACTAAGTTAACAGTGACGAAAATAGAATTTGACACTAAATTTAGTGACGAGCTTAAGTCGTCACTTATGGGTGTGACAACCTATTTCGTCACTTAATTTTCGTCACTGAAGTGACTAAAGTCGTCACTATTTGATGCAATTAGTGACGAAAGAAAGGCGTCATTTTTGGTTGAACCTAGCAGGAAACTAACGGAACCTTAACGTCCAATAGTGACGAAATACATCTATCACTTGCTATTGTTTAGAAAGTAATAATCAATTGCTTGATACTATTTGGAGCAGTAAAATCACGATTATGTCAAACAATTGTCCGATTTCTGGATTATAGGTTTCCAACAATAAAGGTACAAAAGAAGAGAAAGAATACACTACTGACAATAAAGTAAAGAGTTAAACAAGTTTCATTTAAGAAAGTATAACAACAAAATATTAAAATTTCTACAGTTACCACTAGCTTTCAGAATGCTTGTTATTGTTATTACAGGAGAGCTAACAAAGCGTCAGTCTGAATAGGCTGCTTGTGATAGTAATCAGACCACAAGACACCCAAACTTAACCAACGACTCTTGACTAATGTTACGCTTCAGAAAATTCATCATGTATCAAATGCATCACGACCATTATTAACTACTAGATGGGTACCCGCGCAATGCGGCGGCGGGTACCCGATGACTATTTTTATAGCGACCAAATGCTATAAAAACTAAAAACTCATAAAAATATATCAAAATGTATGTTGAATTAAAGAGCATAAAATTTTAGAAAATATGGTGAAATTAGATTATAAAAAAAATAAGTAGATAAAAAGATATTTTAATTTGAAAATAAAGATGAATTTTTAGTTGAGAAGTGACACATGTCATTTTATAATTGGAGCTCCTTATCTTAATTTTTGGTGGTTAGGAGTTAGGCTTGGAGTTTGTTAGAAGTTAGGCTTGGAGTTTGTTAAGAAGTGACACATGTCATCTTATGATTGGAGCTCCTTATCTTAATTTTTGGTTAGGAGTTAGGCATGAAATGAGGTTTGGCTTTTCCATAATAAGCAAGTAAAAAAGTCTGAATTTTTAAGCCTTCTAATTTTAGAAGGCCTAAATGCATTATAAAGTAGTATAGATAATTCTTTGACATCTTCAAAAAAAGAAATCTGGTATCTCTGATGGAGATGAGAATTCCGCGACACATTTGAGCTGTTTTTATTCACAAATGCAATCAGATTATGACAACAAAAGCCATGTATACTGATCATGAAGTTGTATATTCACGTACCTTATGTTGCTTGTATTATTTTCTTGTTGCCACCAACGACCCTGCTCTTCTATTTCGGCAGATCATGTAAAACTTGAACACATTCTTTCAAGTTGAACGACCTATATTCAGTGATTTGCTTCAAGGCCAATTCTGGAATGAAATTATATACAATTAGATTTATGCCATCGTTTGAAACAAGAAGGTAATTAGGTTGTGCAATCTTACCCATGGAAGGGATTTTGGTTTGACAGTGAATGGTTAAAGAAAAGTGTCAGATGCCGCTATCATAGAAGAAAAAACTTAAGGCAACTGTCACTCTAACAAGCTTAACTCAGCCAAATAGTAACCCAGGAACTCCGCCTACAAATTCGGTGTCTGTGGATTGCAAAAGATACATATATTAGTACTTAAACATAAAACCACAAAATCTTTCATCAAAGCAATAACACCAAAAAACGAAACTTACTTCATAATCGTCTTGAAAACTTGGTAAGCTAGTCTAGTGATTTTACCCTCCCTGAACAAAGCATAACCGAACAGCTTTTGGGTATCGATGTTCTCCACACAATCTGGAAAAAAAAAAAAAAAAAATTATGATTTTTGAACTATTATTTCCAACTCTACGCATCTTGGTATTGTGGTTTTGATATAGCTAATTACATACCTTCTAAGCCTAAGTCGATCAGTATCATGTAACCACCAAGTTGAAGCAATTCACCAACAATCCTCAGGTCTCTTTCTACGACAAGAATTCGTCTACCATCCGATAACACAAACAATTAAACAAATTAGTCATGATTTCCTTTGTGTCCCCTTTCCACTGTCCGGGTCCTATCTTAGCAATGTCATGTACTTATTGAAACTACTAACAAAAGGGGTGCATTTGGATAATACTTACCCATCACCTCTGCCACATTGACCTGGGCGAGAAGAGACATAGACATACAACCACCCGAATTGAACTGTTCTTCCACATGGGCATCAAGTTTACGCTCTTCCTGGCGCTTCTCAATCTTTCTCTGGACATTGTTGCTCTTTTTGGCTTCTTCCGCGGTTCCTTCTCCTTCCTGTACAAATGAAAAATGAGGTCTTTTCTACTTCATACAACAAACATGGCAGGATAAATTATTTGTATTACAATCGTTATATCCATACATTTAGTTTAGGATGTGATTGTAGCATATTACGTACCAAATAAAGTTGTTATTCTTTGAAAAATGGTGATTTTGGAAGCAATTAAAATAATTATACGACTAACATACACCTTCTTCAAGCTTTAACACGACAAAAAGTGCTACTCTTTAGCTCAATGACCACAATATGGTAAAAAGATTAAAAACTAGTACATCGTCGATTAGCTTGTGTCTGCAAGAATTAGAATGCCAAATAGCTTCATAAGCAAAGTTGGAAGCAACGGCTAACTAGCTGCACGCTTCACATGGCATGCGTACAGATGTACTAAGAAACTTTTTACTGTTTGCCGAAATCACACCTAAACAATTCTCTATCTACCAAATTAAAGCTAAAGTTAGTCCCCATATTTCACCAAATCAGATCTAACTCTAAATATATTGTTCAGTTTCAAACTTCTATCAGTACATGAACACTTTTCTCAACTAAAGAAGATCGCCTACATATATTTACATCATAATCGTATAATAAGAAATATCCAATGAACATAATCATCTTAAATGTGCTTGCAGTTTAAGCAAGTTGAACATCTAAACTTACTAGCTATATATCTAACCTATGCAAATTTAGACGCTTGGGAAACAAAGTAATTAGCAGAAAACGGCACTTTATCTTCTTTGCTCACTACAAGAAAAAAGGGCTCAAGGAAGGAGTCCATACATACAAAAAATCTTTTCAGAAAATATGGCCATACTAATCAACACAGGCAATGGACACTTGGAACTAAATAAAACCATTGATCAAACACAAGAAAAGTAAACAAACCTATATCAAAACAAAATCAAAATCATTAAACGATGATGGTAGTAATGATAATAATACTCACTAAAGCAAGATCTAGAGTCGAGCAATGTATACTCTTTTCATGCTTCATAACCTATTTATATCCCAATATCACATACATAAATCAGAATTATCACTTGAGGACGCGATAGAAGGTTTCTAATATGTGCACTAACCAGTTTCTTATGGAAACTTGCGGAGAGCCTGTGACAGCCCTAAAAAGAGCTCCTTATTGGTCAATAATTCATCCTAGAGCTAAGCAGTTAATACATTATTATCCGAACAATAAGAAAATCTCGATTGGAAGCACTGACATTGATGATAAACAATAAGAGGCACTGGCCATGCAATAAAGTCGAGCATTTATGGCATGTATATCTTTCAAGGGCTGCAAGAGATTGGCACGAAGAAGTCTAGTCCTGCGAGAGGAAATATTTTATAAAAACTCACAGTAGCGGATTATATGATGCGAATGAATATTATCGTTATTATACCCTCCGGTAGTTCTTGTTGACTTGAGAATCTGAAATAGACTTCTCTTTTTGTTTCTTGTGCCATTAGGAAACTAAATAAAATAAAGTTATGATGGTGTACAAGCCGACTTGTAAATTCCCAAGCGATTTTATATGTGACTGAAAATTCTCAAATTACTAGAATCTGCAGCAAATACCATATCCAAAAACAAACACATATCCAAACCACAAATTCCTAATTGTAACTAACTCTTATAACAAAGGAATTAAACCTACTCCAAACAACAAGTACCTAAACTAGTAACGCTTATCCAATTCAAACGCAAACTAGCTTGTAAACATTAATGACTAGGCTCACATCAGGTCATAACCTAGCATACAATGTCTAACTCTTGGTTAGAACTTTCATCGAACACTTGGCGTTATGAGAATCATCAAACCCTTATTCTACATGGAATAATTTAGCTCAATATTAAGTCCAGATAATAAAGACTTGCTACATTAATTAGGTTAAGTGATTCAAATCAAAATAAAAAAATCATTAGAAAATGTATATTCGATTAGGTTATTTGATGAACAATAGAATACGTATATCGATCAAAATCAACTAATTGGATCAATGAGCTTACAGTGAGATTATATTCAGCGGCAGAGGTGCTCAACTGCGGTGAAGCGCGACGGCGGAGCGCAATGGTGAACCGTTGCAACGGCGGCAACCGTTAACCATTGTGCAGGAGAAATGATTGGGAATAAAAGAGGAACAGCGAATGATGAATGTGTAAGAGAAAGAAGATTATGAATTTCGGGTCGGGTTGGGTCCGCGTCTTTTTTTTTTTAAAGTAAAACGTAATGTGTGTATCCAAGCGTACATTGACTAGGCTTTTCTTTGGTTGACCAAGTGACAAGCTATTTTCGTCAGTGAGTTAATATTTGCATATTTTCTTCTCTAAAAAGTATATTACGTACTAGTATATTTTAAGGTATATGTAGATTTAAAACCTTTAATTTGATTTTTCTAATTTTAATACTGAAAATCACATACCAAAAATATAAGATTAAAAAAATCTTCAATGTGATGTTTTTATCAACCAGATTGATTTTGTCACAACTATAGTTGGCCACTAATTTTGTAAGAGTGACCAAATTTAATGACGATTTGTTTACTCGTGACTAAAGGTTGTTTTTAGTGACGAAATTTCAAGTCGTCATACAAATTTCCGTCATTAAAGCTCTTTTTTCTTGCAGTGTATTAACAAGCAATGTTATAAATAGCGTGTGAGACGTGGCGTTGCGGCATGACCAAGTCTCATGCGCTTAGCGGCTAAAGTGAAGCTTTTGCTTTTATAAGGCATAACATAAGGCGGCAAAAAATATGAAAACTTTTATATATTGATATCATATTTCATAGATATCGAGTATACAGAAAGACGTGGCATAAGACGGTATAACGCGTGGCATAGCTGCATGACTAAGCCTCACGCCTTTGCATGACCTTTTTGGGGCCTTTGCGCGCGTTTTAGAACCATGTTAATAAGTCATACATCTTTATGAATAGGTTTGTTCACAACTCGAGTATTACCCACACGAACTAAGAACCAAACCGAATTGAAATCGAACAGAATATGCAAGAAATAGATATTTGAATTAGAGAAAATGATTTGTTATTGGGAATATGAGTTTGTTACAAAGAACAATTTATAAATTTGATAGATGAATCGTAAAGTAGCTAGTACATGTATTTATAGAAATGGAAATGAGAAAGGAATTGAAATAAGTTTTGGCGGAAGTGTTATGGTTTGTTCTTGACCTTTTGACTTTATTTGTTGACTTCCTTTTACTTTTATGTTGACTTGCTTGTGATTCATATCAATACCTTCCCTTCAAACATTACTTGTCCTCAAGTAATCACTATTAAGCATCCATATCAAATGAGGGAAATCGAGCAGCAATATCTTCATATAACTCCCTTGTTGCATTAGTTATAGTGCCATTGACCCACTGCACCAATACATAAACTGCTGATTCATTACCTTTTTTTGCCTATTTTATGTCCAATATAGCCAAAGTTTCTATTGCAATGAACCCATCTTTGTTGAAATCTGGTAAGGTAGCTCGTAGTGTAGGTGGATTTCCTTTATGTAACTTTAGCTGAGAGACATGGAACAATGGATGTATTTGGGCACATTCAGGTAACTCAGCTTATAAGCTACTTTTCCCACTTTCCGTATGACTTTAAATGGACAAAAGTATCTAGGAGATGATTTTTGTGCTTATCTTTCCTCAAAGTGGATTGTCTTTGAGATAGACCCATGAGTCCATTGCAAATGTTCTGTCTGATTTGTGCCTATCAGCCATGGATTTCATCCTATTCTGTGTCATCTCAAGGTGAAATTTGAGCAGCTAAATAGCTTCTTCTCTAGCATCCAATGATTTGTTCACATCTTTAACTCTGCTTTCACCCCGAGTGTATGCAATGTCTGTTGGTGCTTGGTGGTGATTGGCCATAAACTTCTTGGTAGGGAGTAATACTGATGACAGTGTGATATGTAGTGTTATACTAATATTCAGCTAAGGAAATCCATTGAAACCATTCTTTAGGCATGTCTCCAATCATTCACTTGAGATAGAATTCCAAACATCTGTTCACCACCTCTGTCTACCCATCACTCTATGGAGGCACAACTTAGTTTGCTGTATGGGCCGCCACTATACAGTAGGGATGATTGGACTGTTGGTTTTAGTTTCTTTTGCGGTTTTCACACGATGATTGAACTGTTGAGTTAGCCAACAAAAATACTTTGTGCAACATTCAAAATCTAGTTTTTTAAATGGAACATAAAAAAAAGTAAGAATTGTACATGTCTATAAAACTTTGAATACGACATGCATACGAGACATACGATAGATAGATAAAGAAAAATAAAAAAATAAAATAAATAAAAAATAAATAAATAACATTTGTACGTGTCTATAAAACTTTGTATTTTGATTAACGCAAATTTAAGGATCATTTGATTCAAGAATCCAAAAGAACGTGGAGGGCCACACCTTCTTTCATTTCCGTAACATGTCGGTGCATAATCAATAAGGCATTGTACGTACAGTCGGGGTTAGATAAGTTGAGGTAGATCAGTGAAACGTTTCTATTATCACATATTCTAATAAGAACATCTAGTTAATAGTTTCTATTGGTAAGTAGAAATTAAGAATGATCGGTATAGATATATAGAAAGATTACTAAATATTTAGTTATATAAACACATGGACAATCTTTGTAAATAAAGATTTTGGACTAACCATTATTTTGAAGTGACGACATATACTAAAAGTCAAGAGTATTATATTCATTTTCAGACATAAGAAAATTTGAGGTTCGAAATTTTTAGTTTTATAATCAACTTCATCTACGCATGTATCTGAAAACATAGTAATATTCTAGACAAGTTTGATCCTCATTCTCTATAGTATATAAACAAGAAGGATTTCACTTCTTTAATCTATATGGGATGCAAGGTTTAATAGGCTTTTATCTATACGTTTTATATGTACCTCAAATAGAGGCGTTTGTATTATGAAGTGACATTATATGGAGGGCCACGCCTTCATCCTTTTTCCTGTACAAACTTTGGAGCACCCATTTTTTAGGTGACCACAGATAAAGTTCAAGAATTTACATTCATTTTTTAAACAAAATGAGGAAAGTCTATTTTGCTCCTGTGAACCCCCGAACTCTCCTAGCTAGGTCCGTGCCTGGATAGTAAAGAACATTCGGATCAATTTGAATGGAACTTTGTGTAGTCCATTGTTAAGAGCTTAACGAAATAATCTCATATGTGCTCTATAGCTTACCTTACATGGAGGGCCACGTCTTAATTCATTTTTCATAACAAATACTAGTACTAGGAGAAGCCAAAAATATTTATATTCATCATCACTAAAAAAGGCAAGAAATATATATTCATTTTCTTGTACAACTTTGCAGATAGAGTATGATTTTTTTTTTTTTCTTTTTTCTTTTTTTTGTAATCAACTCCTTAACAAAATTGTACATGAAAAGATAGTAATATTATTGACATGTATGATCCATATTCACTATAATAAACAAGAAAAACTTTACTTCATTTTAACTATGTGGGGATGTAAAGTTGAAATGCTTTTGATCAAATAATGTATAAATGCATATTGCATTTCTGTATACTATTTACTATTTATCTGTTTATTATAGACCGTTGTTCTATGTCGTCGCATGTAGTTTACTTCATATGATACGCATACCTTCCTTGTCAATTGTCATATAAGAGATTTTTTTTTTTATAAAATATAATAAGTTGGCAGTCTTTGTAACATTTAAGTGAAGTTTTGTGAATAATAATTGTAACATATTTAAACGTCAAATATTTTTTTTATATAATTGTGATTTACCTACGTATTAAAGGGATTTCAAGTTAAACTTTAATATGAGTTAGTTGGTCTAGATTGCACGCTCGTAGATTAATTTGATTACCAACGTTAGTTATTAACCAAAATGTGTGACCATCACAAAAAAAAATGTGGCTTTTCACTTAATATTTGTAATACAAAACACAATTTGGTCTTTCATATGAATATATCCATATCAACAATAAATCTCTATGTTTAGCACTCTTTCTAATGACTTGAATTTGAGTGTATTATTGTTTTTACTCAAGATGAATTTCGTGTTCCCAAAGCACCAAATACTATGCAAATATTGAAATAATAAGTGATATACACAATTCAAGCGTCAACACCCTAATACCAACATGTTTTGTGTGATCGTTGACGATGTTGTTTTGTTTATCTTTTCAACTTGTAATTTAAGTATTGGGAGGCATTAGGAATTCTTTACTTAAATTGTTTTCAGATTTCGACAATGCTGAATAACATGACATTTGATGATAAATCGTTTGTTGCTTTCTTTGTGTTATTTGATGATAAATCGTTTTGTACATTAAAAAGTGCGAGAGAAATTCCAAAGAGGATCGAATATAAATGACGTTTTATGAAAATAAAAAATGATAAATAGTTTTGTATATTTAAAAGTGTTAGAGAAATTCCAAAGAGGGAAAATAAATGGTATTTTATGAAAATAAAAAATAAAAATGGGTTAGGAAACCAGGTAGGAATCGAACCATAAACCTTTGGAATAAGACGCACTGCACTTGCCACCAAAGTACCTCACCACACAACATTCAACTTAGCATACAAATATTATAACAAGACAAAAACTTTCATCTTTTTGAATTGGATATAGTTTATTTTACTTTCAAATAATAACACCAACTGAATTATTTAACACAAACTTTTCTTAGCTCATATAATAATAATAACGAGCGGGTGATCTCGCGCGTTACTCCGTAAGTGCTATGGACCCGTTATATTTTTTATACATGTATATATGTATTTATGCATCGGTCATTAAAAGTTCAATAATATTACATCGTTAGTAAAAAAAACAAATTTGCAAAAGCAATTAAACAAGAATAGTTTATTCCCTAAAGTTAAAGTTTTTTCATACTTGGCTTTTTTTTTTCTTTTTTTTTAATGTGTAACATTGTTGCTACAGTGTTTGGCACTATCATACCCCATTTTTAATATATAAGATAATAACAAAAGACCCATGACTTCCCATCATACTTACGTAGGTAACTAAAAGTGACTTTTATTTGTTACAGTAAAAAATAACTTACTACGGTTAGTTTTAGATTTTTTACCAAGGTTGTAGGTTTGGGTGGTGACAGGGTATAGTGTAATGGAAATCAAAATTAAGAAACCAAACTTACTATATCAGAAGTTAATTAAGAGGTTAGCGTTATCTTCATTCATGCTATCCTCTCTAGCGTTTTGTGACAGATCTTTGACCACTTTGACAATGGTAGTACTTTTAATTTGAGTTTACACGAAATGACAATATGTGATGACCATAAAAAAGAGTAATTTATATTGTCCTCTTCGTTAATCAAATTGGTTTGATGTATCACACAGCCCTCATGTTTATGATGTTGTATAAGTGTACTTACTTTGTTGTTTCTTAATATAAGCGTTCAATTGGCATCTAGGATAACATTTGTGAATAAAATCAATAGGCTATTTTTATGCGACCGAGTTTTAGATTGACAGGAGTATAGAACGAAGTTGTCCCAATGTCTCTTCAGTCTTGACATCTTCTTTTGAAATATAGGAAACCAAGAGGGTGTCTCGAATCACCCTAGTCGACTGATCATTTGTTAGTCACATGGATGACATCTGTGGATCAGTTTGAATGACACCTTATGCATGACTGAGCGGTGCAATATAGAAGCCTAAATTATACCAAGTCATATGTGTTCAATAGAGCCCTTACATGCATGCACAACTTAGTTTGTTGCATAGGCCATATGGCGCTATATAGTAGGGATGATTCGAATGTTGGGTTAGCTAACAAAAATACTTTGTGAACCGTCCAAAATCCAGTTTTTTTAAAGAATATTAAAGAAGTAAAATTGTTGGCCATTCTTGTGTGACTGATCGAGTTAGCCTTGGGGCACACTCCGCTTTGCTGAGGCTTGACATGTATTCGACACATAAGATAAAAACTAGTACACTCCGGTCTATAACACTTTGTATTTTGATAAATGTAAATTTAAGGATCATTGCTGATCGAGTTAGCCTTGGGGCACATCCCGCTTTGCTGAGGCTTGGCATGTATTCGACACGTAAGATAAAAACTAGTACACTCCGGTCTATAACACTTTGTATTTTGATAAATATAAATTTAAGGATCATTGGTGCAAGAATCCAAAAGAACATGGAGGGCCACACCTTGATTCATTTTTGTAACATGTCACTGCAGAATCAATGGTATTGTACGATAGTAGGGGCTACGTAAGTTCAGTTGGATCGGTGAACGTTTCTATTGATGATGTAGCTATGGTTCTGTTTTGTTATGTAGATATAAGATTACTAAATATTAGTTATATAAACCATGGTTGTTAAGATCCCGATCTTAATCATAAGATTTTACGATTTTCCGATACTACAAAGCAAAGATGATCCAGATTTTACATATGATTTTTACAAGATAGAATCTTATTAGGATCCCGATCTTTAACGTAGAATCTTAAGATCTCAATTGATCTGATTTTACTTTCTCGAACCAAAAACTAAAAGACTACAAATTTATGGATTAAATTTTGTAGAATATGAAAAACAAAAAGCTAATTATAGTAAACACTTCATAATCATAATTTAGACATACATTTTAATGATATATAATATATAATACTAGTAATATGTAAATACATATTTTAGATTACCCGTTTTTAAGGGACAACGGATACTATAAAAAAAACTGAAGAATATATATTAATTTTCTAGGATATGGAATCTAATAAAGTTTGAAATTTTTTTATTTTATAATCAACTTCATTAACACCTATATCCTAGAACATAGTAATATTCTTGACATGTATGATCCTCATTCACTATCGTATACAAACAAGAAAGACTTTACTTCTTTAACCTATGTGGGATGTAACCTTTGAAAGGTTTGATCCAATAATAATAATATACATACCTACAAGTTTACTCTTGCATTTCCATATAACATTTATCTGTTCGTTACTATATAACTAGCAGGGTACCCGCGCGTTGCAGCGGCGAGTACCATGAAATAAAATTTTTCGATAAATGATTTATTTTAGTTTATTATGTTCATTTTAACAATAAATTTACCGATATCAAGAATTTCGTATAGCCCGTGCCCGTTCGGGCTCGAACCCGTTGGCTCGTGTCTGTTCAGGCTTGAGCCCGTTTGGTCTGCGCCGTTTCGGGCCTTAAGCCCATTTGCCTCATTGCCCGTTCGGGCTTGAATATCTATACTACATAAAATACAAAAATGGTCAACAAGTCAAGAATTGGAAAAGTGGAATGTGAAAAGTGGAAAATGTGGTTTGCATGGTAACTTTGGAAAGTATTTATGTTAAGAATTTTTGTTAGAGTTGAATTATCGGATGTTACAACCATTTGCAATTACATTTTGATCTTTTCACGTTCTATTTCAAATGTTAAACGAAACACTTGCCATAATATCGCATATCGTTAATTGTCTACAGCTAGGAACCGCTGCCGCCAGGCGCGGGTACTCGCCTATTTGTATAATGTGCTTTATTATTTGTAGTAGTGAAATTTAATGCAGGAATTGTGTTTAATTTGGTTGTACAATATGCTTGATAATTTGTATTTCTTATGTAAGAGGTATTTTAATAACTGTATTAATTGTATTTATTGACCAGTTAAATAATTGACTACATTAAATAGCATTAATGTGGTGTTTTGTTGTACGCTATGCTTCTTGTCTTGTACGTCCGAAAATTATATGCATTAAAGTGTTGTACATTGTGTTTCTTTTCTTGTAAGTAGTAGTCATTATAGTCATTAATAACATTGACCACTTTAATAGCATTAATGTTGTAAGTCTTAAAATAAGTCTGAAAATTACACTATGCTTATTTTGTTGTAAATCTGAAAATTGGTTGCAACTATTGTACATTGTGCTTAAATGGTTGTAATTTTTGGTGAAGGGGTGTTTTTAATAGCATTAATGTTGTTTGATACAATTTTGGTCTTAAAATGACACAACGCTTTACTTTGCTGTACAATATGCTTACTTTGTTGTAATTCTGAAAATTAGGTGCATTAAAGTGTTGTAAACCATGCTTAATTTCTTGTACGTTTTAAAATTAAGAGTGAGGTGCGTTCGTGCATTATAAGTAGTATAGATTATATAGTGTTTGTACTTTGAAGCCACTTTAATAATAGGGCGCCATTGTTTAATACGGTTATGGTTATTAAGTGACGATGCTATTGGATTTAGAAATCCTCATATGGGTTTACTCTCATATTTTCTTTCTTTTTTGGTTGTGGTCGTGGAAAAGTTGGCGATAATGCAACTCGTTTTGTATTTCTTGAATGACATGCCCGTGAAGTTAATGAGAAAAGGTACACTGGGTCAAATGATATTGTTCTTCTAAACAAGATACTATATAGCTCGGAGTTTATGGTAGTGTTTTTCTCACTTTTACAGTTCTTTAAATGTCCCAAAGACGTATCCACTTTGTATTTTGGGTTCAGAAACTGATTGTCACAATGGTGCATACGCCAAACTTATGTCTGTTAGCCAAGTTGTACCCCAAATGAGACAGAACAAAATAATTGAGTTGAAATTGATGGAAAATGACAATACGATGAAAATACAAAAGTGCAAGTTACATAGTTATCTTCCTTAAATAAATTGGTTAGTTGTATTGAGTAAGTGAATATACTGATCACTCCTACATAGTCTTCCAATGTAAACCTTCATCCTTATGATGATACTAGTATATAAGTGTACTTTCTTTGTTAAGATGGCAATTGTAGTGTTCTAATCTGCGAGTAGCTTAATACAAGCCTTTTAAGAGAACATTCGTGAATAAATTCAACAAGCTCTTTTTATGTGATCGATCTAGTTATACTTTCGGAAATTACAATAGTTTGGTTTAGGTGAACATGACTCAAAACTTTGTAGAGTTTGGTGCTCACTCGTGAGTGCGACACATTTATCTGTTTTGGATACTTATGGTGGATCGCGTTCATTGGTACCTAGTGATTGATTGAGTTATACGTAGGACAAAGTTGTCATTCTATCTTTGCTAGAAATGAATGCAATCAAGAGGGACTCGAATCCCCTCAAAGCCCTCAATTTATAGTCACATGGATGTCGTTAAACATCTGGATCAGTTTGAATGGTACCTTTTGCATGAGTGAATTGCTTAAAAGATAGCGTGATGAAGTTAAATATACCATATGTCCATTATGCAAATATTATAGTGTGACATCAACATAATTTAATTTAAAAACAGTTATCTAGTTGGCGAAAATACAGCTAAAAATTCGATGTTTCATGAAAATGAAAAACAAAAAAGGGAGTATGAGCAGGCAGGGAATTGAACCTCTGACCTTGAGGACAAGTTAAAGATTACTTTACCAACAGACCCATACTCCCCACGTTACAGTATTTATAACCTGACAACAGGCTCATGAGCTCGTGCTCGACTGTAAGGCCTTGTTTGTTTTTTCAAAGAAGCTCTTCTTTGCCTCTTTTGTCTGCAGGCGCGCAGACGTATTCCTTGAAGACCGTTTGTTTTTTTTCAGACATAAGAGGCTAAAATCTCTTATTTCCTCTTCTACCATGCAGACATAATTTATCTCTTCTTTTCCACTTCTTACCTCTTCTCACAACCCCTACATCTCTTTCTCAATATCTTACATCTCTTTTACGTTTCGTCCGTCTTTTTACGTTTTCGTCCGTTTTTTTACGTTTTCGCCCGTTTTTTACGTTTTCGGCTGTTTTTTTACGTTTTCGTTCGTTTTTTACGTTTTCGTCCGATTTCTTATAATTTCGTCCGTTTTTTTACGTTTTCGCCTCTTTTTTTACGTTTTCGCCCTTTTTTTACGTTTTCGTCTGTTTTTTTACTTTTTCGTCCGTTTTCTTATGTTTTCGTCCGTTTTTTTACATTTTCGTCCGTTTTCTTACAATTTCGCCTGTTTTCTTAAGTTTTAGTCCGCTTTATTACGTTTATGTTCGTTTTTCATGTTTTCGTCCGTTTTTTAATGTTTTCGTATGTTTTTTTATGTTTTCGTCTGTTTTTACGTGTTCATCATTTTTTTACGTTTTCGTCCGTTTTTTTACGTTTCGTCCGTTTTCTTACGTTTTTGACCGTTTTCACCTTTTTTTTACGTTTTCATCTATTTTTTTACGTTTTCGATCATATTTTTACGTTTTCGTCCGTTTTTTATGTTTTCGTCGGTTTTTTTCGTCCATTTTCGTCCCATTACGTTTTCGGTCATCTTTTTACGTTTTCGTCAGTTTTCTTACGTTTTCGTCCATTTCTTTACGTTTTCGCCAAATTTTTTTACTTTTCGTCCTTTTTTACGTTTTCGTCCGTTTTTACGTTTTCATCCGTTTTTTACGCTTTCGTTCGTTTTTTTACGTTTAATCCATTTTTTATATTTTCATGTGTTTATTTTACTTTTTCCTCCATTTTCATATGATTTTATAAGTTTTTTGTACGTTATTTTATCTTACCTAACAAAACGTAAGATAATGTAAGAAAACGAATGAAAACGAAAGAAAACATAAAAAAAACATACGAAAACGTAAAAAAACGGTCGAAAATGTAAAAAAGGCGAAAACGTAAAAAAAGACGAAAGCGTAAAAAACGGTCGAAAACTTAAAAAACAGACGAAAACGTAAGAAGATTAAAACGGACGAAAATGTAAAAAAAAATGAAGAAAACGTAAGAAAAAGGATGGAAACGTAAAAAAAAAAACAGTCGAAAACGTAAAAACATACGAAAACGTAAAAAAACAATCAAAAACGTAAAAAAAAGATGTAAGCGTAAAAAAACAGACGAAAACGTAAAAAACCGGACGAAAACGTAAGAAAATGGACTAAAATGACAAAAACATTAAAAAACAGACGAAAACATAGAAAATGGAGGAAAATGTAAAAAACATACGAAAATGTAAAAAAACTAGTGAAAAAGAAAAAAGAAAAAAAAATTACTTTAATAGCACAAAAAATACTAGTGAAAAAGAAAAAACAAAAAAGAAGAAAAAGAAGAAAAATGAAAGAAGTACTTCAATAGCACAAAAAACAAACGGTCTTCTTGTTGCAGATGAAGAGCTTAAATGTACCTCTTCTTTTGCAGACATGGTTTGTAGATGAAGAGGTAAAAGCTCTGAAAAAACAAACGACACCTAAGTAAAATCATCAAATGCATTTGACTGGTTTACTTACAATAATTAAATATTTAATTTGTTTTTATTAATTGATTGGTTTATTTTTAATAGTTCCAGAATTGCAAGGTTGGCTGCTATTCAGGTGCATACATAATTTTTAAAGGTTTTTGTGTTTTCTAAGGTTATATCCGGCCATGACCGGTTAGACCCGGCTATAACCGGTCAAGACCCAGCAATATTCGGTTAGACCCGGTCATATCCAGCCAAGACCCATTGTCAGCTTCAAATGATTCCACATATCGGGTTTTTATCTTGTTTCGTTGTAGTGCATGGTTTGAATGTATGTATCAATTAAGGACCTGAACCTGAACTTAGTAGTTTCATAATATGGATGCAATCCTAATTGCGCTTAGTCAATCAATTATCTCTTGACCGAATCTAAAATGCATATTATTTACACGTTATCCATTTCACAAACACACATCACTTACAAAGGCATATGTTATGTAACAAAGCTTGATATGAAAGTAAAATGTAGTTTGTTTTAGAGTACATTCTCCATATTTTGTTTTGTTTGCAGGGTCTTACATGCAAATCTCCCTCGCTGCACTTTCTTTTGTTTAGTGGCTTCATGTCAATTTGTCTCGCATAAAAGCATTGTGACATAATTTAAAATCACTCATAAGTTTATTTAAATGCTGGTTATATCAATCTTCTTAGAGAGTTAAGAGACTTATAATGATTAGCTGAAATTGTGCCTGTAAACTTATGTACAAATTTGATTATCTTACCCCTGAAACTTATCGGCTTCTGCTTCTAAGACGCTGATTATATTACTCCTTAAACTTCTGTTAAAATCGGATACCTGAACACTGATAAGCTGGTTATTGCGACATTAAGCTTACAGCACATTCGTACATCCATTAGTTCAAGACCCACAACTGATCGGTTCACAAACAGAAACACAAAAACACAGTAACTTGGAATAAGCTCTCCAATTAATCAGTAAAATACTTGCTTACAAAAACTGATATTGAATGCATAATAACAAACCACAGCTCGGTTTGTATATATAGGGAATAGAACAAGCTTTCCTAATCCTACTACAATTCTAATATAACTAGAATATTAAAACCGACATTCACCCCATGGGCTCGGGTCAATAGCTGCTGCTGCCCATGGGCTCGGGTCAGACATTAGCCCAACATTCACCCCCCTAATTTCTGACTCGAGATAGGGAGGTCTTCAACTCCGAGTAACTCTTGCATTTCCTTGAACTTAATCCTTGCGAGAGCTTTCGTCAGAATATCAGCACGTTGCAAATCACCTCTTACAAACTCAACTTGTACTTGGTCTCTTTCAACACACTCTCGGATAAAATGATAACGTGTGTTTATATGCTTGCTTCTCCCGTGAAAGACTGGATTTTTCATAAGTGTAATAGCCGATTTGTTGTCAACAAATAAGACCACCACTCTTTCTTCCATTCCGGTTATTTCACTCAACAACCCACGTAACCATATCCCTTGACACGCGGCTGAGGTTGCAGCCATGAACTCGGCTTCACAAGACGATAGAGCCACCGTGTTTTGCTTTTGTGAGCACCAAGTGATAGGTGATTTACCTAGATAAAATACATGCCCAGTTGTGCTTCGACCATCATCTTGGTCCATAGCAAAACTACTATCACTAAACCCCACTAACTCCTTGGTCTTCTATTGGTTGTATCGTATTCCAAAATTCAAACTACCTTGGATATACCTTAGTATTTGTTTCACAGCTGCCATATGTGATTCTTTTGGTTCTTGCATATAACGACTAACCAAACCAACCGAATAAGATAAATCAGGTCGAGTGTGTAGTAAATACCTTAAACAACCAACTCGTCGCCTATATAATGTTGCATCAACTGGTTTTCCTTCCTTGTCCATGCTTAACTTCATTCCAGGTTCTAATGGACATTGAGTAGGATTCGCTTCATGCATCCCAGCATCTTTCAAGATCTTCTTTGCATAGCTTTCTTGACTTATTGAGATACTTGAATCCTCTTGCTTTACTTCAATGCCAAGATAATAGCTTAACTTTCCCAAATCACTCATATCGAACCTTTCTTGCATTTGTCTCTTAAATTCACCAATTTCGCCAAGCTTCGAACCGGTTACTAAGAGATCATCTACATAGACCGCAATAATCAAGATTGACTTGTTTGTCTTCTTCACATACACCGCTTGTTCGTGTTGGCATCTTTTGAAAGACATTTGCTTGAGTTCTCTATCAAGTTTTGTATTCCACGCCCTTGGTGCTTGTTTAAGTCCATAAAGCGCCTTTTTCAACTTGTAGATCTTCCTTTCTTCTCCTTTCTTCACGAACCCCTCCGGTTGTGTAACAAACACTTGCTCTTTTAGTTCTCCATGTAAAAAAGCTGACTTTACATCCAGATGATGTAGCTCCCATGCTTCTTTTGCGGCCAATGAGATCAATAAACGTATCGTTTCAATCCGTGCTACGGGCGTAAATACCTCGTCATAGTCAATTCCTTCCTTTTGAGCATAACCCTTTACTACTAAACGAGCTTTAAACTTATTAATTGAACCATCCGGATTTCTCTTAATTTTGAACACCCACTTTAATCCAATGGGATTAACATTAACCGGAGCTTCAACTAATTCCCATGAATCATTCTTCTCGATAGACTCAATCTCTTGCTTCATAGCAACCATCCACTTGCTTGAGACTTTTGCTTCTTGGAACGTTCTTGGTTCATCATCTTCAATCAAAAGTAGATTTTGATCTTCATTAGCAACTGAGGTTCTTGAACTAGACCCCATAATAAAGTCATTAAATCTAGTTGGCTTAGTTGAAACCCTTGAAGAACGCCTCATAATTGGTTGAGTTTCTGTCACAGGATTAGGGTCATTCCCCGCCTCGAATTGAACTTCTTGTTCGGTTTTGACCGGTTGATTTTCATCAACATCATGATGATTTTCAGCCTCTTGATCTTCTGCCTCAACTTCATCGGTCACACCTGGGTTAACAAATCCACAACCCGTATCAATAGAACCGTGCCATTCTATAATAAACATACCTGGGTTTAGCTCGTGTGTTTCGCTTCCAGCAACATACTTCCAGCCAAGTTCCTCATTAAACTCCGCATCACGACATACCACTATCTTCTTTAGTTTTGGATTGAACAGTCGAAAACCTTTTGTACCTGGCTCGTTTCCGATGTAAATGAGTCGTGTTGACCTGTCGTCTAACTTATGTAAATATGGCCTTGTTCCCGTTGCATAAGCCACACATCCAAATACCCGCAAACCCTCCAAGTTAGGCTTTTTTCCTTTGAAAGCCTCGTATGGAGTTTGATTAACTAGAGCTCGAGTTGAAACTCTATTAATCAAGAATGTAGCGTGTCTAACTCCTTCAGCCCACATGTAGTTTGGTACGTCTCGTGCTTTCAAGATATTTCTAGTCATTCCCATAAGAGTACGGTTTCGCCTTTCCACGACTCCATTTTGTTGCGGTGTTTAGGGAGCGGTTAGATGTCTTGTTATACCCTCGTTTTCACAAAAATTGGTAAATTCTTTTGAAGTGAACTCACCTCCTCTATCGGTCCTTAGGGTTATAATCTTCGTTCCTGACTTCTTCTCAACTAAAGCTTTGAACTTTTTGAAGTATTCAAATGCCTCACCTTTTTCCTTCAAGGTAAAAGTCCACATAAACCGTGAGAAGTCATCAATAAGAACAAATATGTACCTGTTTCGTGCTATGGATGGTGGAGAAATTGGTCCACATAGGTCGGCATGTATGAGTTGAAGAGGATGTGTTGCCTTAAATTTTGCTGCTTTAGGAAACGACTTCTTGGTTTGTTTTCCTACCAAACAAGATTCACACAACTTGTTCTCTTGATGAATTATTGGCAACTTTTCAACCATGCCCTTCCTTGCCATTAATTCTATCGTCTCGAAATTAATGTGACCCATCCTAGCATGCCATAACCAAGCATCATCTTCCATCTTTGCTTTGAGACACACCGGACTTCCAACTTGGAGATTAATCTTGTAAAGTCTATTACTTGTTCTAGGAACCTTCATCAGAAGCTTGCCATCTGAGTCACGCATAGTAAGAAGATTACCTTTCATACGAATGTCACATCCGCCTTCAGTAGCTTGCCCAAGACTAATTATGTTGCTTTTTAGCTCGGGTAGGTAATAGACTCCAGTGATTAACCGTTGCTCACCCGTTTTCCCTTCAATGATTATCGAACCCTTCCCTTTTATCTCGATGTAGGAGTTATCACCAAACTTCACTCTGCCGGAGATATTCTCATTCAACTCCGAAAAGTATTCTCGGATCCCCGTCATGTGATTACTTGCTCCATTATCCAAATACCAAGTGTCTTCCTCGTTTGGCTTAGTATTCAATTGGTTTGGGATAATCTTTTCTTCATTCAAGAAAACTACTTCTTGAACGCTTTTCATCATAAAAAGTGTTGGGTCATCATCATCCTCCGTTTTCAAAAGGTTTGATTCATGCTTTTGCTTTTGTTCACGTCGTTCAGGGCAGTTAGAAGCAAAGTGACCATATTCATCACATCTGAAGCATTGAATCTTTGAAAGGTCTCGACTTTTGTTCTTCTTTTGATCCGTATTGCTCCCGGAGTTGTTTTGGTTTCCACGGTTGCGGTTATTAGCTTGACCACTACCTCGAGATTTGTTTTGAGAAGAAAAGTTTTGACCTTTACCGTTGCCACCAGAAGAATTCCTTCCTCGACCTTTCTTATCATATCTTTCAGCCCTTCCGAACATCAACTTGCCTTGATCTTCAGAAGTGGTGTCAACACCCTTCATTCTTCCTTCAAAAGCTTTCAACCTTCCAATTGCTTCTTGAAAAGACATAGTATTCAAGTCAGCAAATTGTTCTATTGAGGCAACGATTGCAACATACCTATCCGGAACGGATGCAAGTAGCTTCTTAACAAGTTTCTTGTCTTCATAAATTGTTCCCAAGCTATTGACTTCAGTTACAATTTTGCCCAACCTAGCCGCAAAGTCATCGATTGATTCGTTGACTTTCATCTTTAAAGATTCGAATTCCGTCTCCAAGGTTTGCAACCTTGCGTCTCGAACCCGATCAACACCCACATACCTGGTCTTCAAAGCTCCCCAGATTTCTTTGGCTGTGTTGAATTGTGAAACTTGAAAAACAAGTTCTTCTGGAATCGCCTGGAAAAGTAACGCAACTGCCATGTGATCTTGCTTAGCAACAACTTGTGTTCCTTCCCCTGGTTCCAATGCATCGAGTATTCCATGGACTCGGAATACCGCTTTAACTCTTATTGCCCATATGTTATAGTTCGTGCTTGTTAACATTGGACATTGAAGAGCCGTTTTAGAATGTTCAATAGGTGGTTGACTCGACTCGCCTTGCACCATCCTTCTTGAACGCCTTTTGTAAGTTACCGGTGTAGTTGGATTATCTTCCAGCCCTAGAACAAGCTTGTTTTACTTCTTGCCTAAGTAAACCAAGTGTAAAGTTTGAAACTTTATCGACTTCTTGGAAACCCTTTAGTCGACTTGTGACTGACTTGGAAACCCTTTAGTCGACTGTTTGGACTACTGATCTTGGAACCCTTTGTCGACTGCTTGGACTACTAATCTTGTAACCCTTTGTCGACTGCTTGGTCTACTGATTTTGTAACCCTTTGTCGACTGCTTGGTCTACTGATTTTGTAACCCTTTGTCGACTGCTTGGACTACCCTTCTGTGATCGACTACTCTTTAACCTTGCTCTTGATACCAATTCAAGACCCACAACTGATCGGTTCACAAACAGAAACACAAAAACACAGTAACTTGGAATAAGCTCTCCAATTAATCACTAAAATACTTGCTTACAAAAACTGATATTGAATGCATAATAACAAACCACAGCTCGGTTTGTATATATAGGGAATAGAACAAGCTTTCCTAATCCTACTACAATTCTAATATAACTAGAATATTAAAACCGACATTCACCCCATGGGCTCGGGTCAATAGCTGCTGCTGCCCCATGGGCTCGGGTCAGACATTAGCCCAACATCATGCTTTTGTAATCTGTTTACATTGTTAACAAATTCTAATATCATCATTTAAGACATCTTTTTTTAGATCGGGAGTTTGGATGTCACACAGACTTTATTTACTTCTTGGTTAATGTAAGGTTAGCAAATGGTATATTGATTGTCTTTTAGACCAATTTTACCTAATTGTCAATTGCTGTTGGTCTAATATTACCTTAGATATGGATAATAAAGGAACTTACATTTCACAATTTTAAAATGCAATACATCTGTATTAGTTTCAACCCCACTTACATGTATATTTCACTCCATCTATTCAAACTAGAAAAGATACAAACGAAAGCAACCAGTGCTTGGTCTTTGTTGTTACTCCACAAGTCAAGTAAACGTCATTTTATTCAGAGCCTGATCAATTGAAGTAGGAAATTATACTTGAGCAACTAATTACAAATAATTTAAATTCATTTTGCATGTTTTTTTATTGGTATTATGTTACGGTCCCGGGCCTGTGTTCTAGTTATGGGTCTGTTAAGTGCAAAATCAGCCTCTTGCTTAGGAGACCTTCTGCCTTGACGACCTATTGTAGGTAAGATAAATAGGGCTCGATAGGAGAGAACCCAACGATCTCAAAACTCAGTTGAAACTGAATTAGTTTTTGACTCTAAAATTCTGATTTTCATTAATGAAAGGAAGCTTACATTTAAAGGAAAAAAACCCTAACAAATCCTAACAAATAGCTACTTGATAATCCCTAAAGACTTGACCTTATCCTAAATAAAACAAATCAAAACAAGATAAACATCCTAGATAAAAATCTGAATTCCTGGTGATAACATATTAATTATTGTTTGTGACTTATACACCTTGATCTTGACGTTTTTCATGGTAAATAGTACTGAATCAACCCAAAATGAGTGTCTTTTTCATGAGTAATGTCTGTGCTCACTTTATTAATTTACATTCTTATGTGTGTTACCGGATGGCAAATGCTGATCTATAGCAAGTGGTATCTTCAGAAGCTTGGTCATGAAGGTACATAGAATAATCTTTATGTCATATTTACGTTGCTGAACAATATGTTGATGGCTTATAAGGATAAATCTGCCTATGCTCTGTGTGTATTTTCTTTTGCTATTGAGCCAAATCATGAACCCACTACGTTAGTGGTAAAGACCCCGGTATGCTCTATATTTGAATAAGTGTACTAGGTTTTGAATGATTGGCATTTCAAATAATTTTTTTTACACAATGTACCTTTTCAGGGAAAGATCGTCCCTGCAAGAGGACCAAATGACTTTGGATGGGATCTGGTCTTCCAACCTGATGGTGTGATCAAACGTAAGGCCATCTGTGTTTCTACACGATCATCACCATAATACGTGGCAATTTCGACCAACTTACTTATAAACGGGTCTTGGCTTTTTCATATCTGAGACGGGTCCTATGGCTCAAAACAAGTTTAGCTAAAAGAGGAACACATCAAATGGGTCGAATGGGCCATCCGTGTTTCTACACGATCATCACCATAATACGTAGCAATTTCGACCAACTTACTTATAAACGGGTCTTGGCTTTTTCATATCTGAGACGGGTCCTATGGCTCAAAACAAGTTTAGTTAAAAGAGGAACACATCAAATGGTTTGAATGGGTCAAACAGGTTGAAAGTCACATCAAGTCTATCTTTTAAGAGTACAATCTTATAAATTGTGTATATATTCTATTATTCATTAAATAATTTACTATTTTGTTTTTGTATTAATTGTATTGGTATATTTTTGAAATAGTGCCGGAATTGCAATGTGATCCGGAGGATATCTCCAAAGAAAAAGCAAGGTTGACTGCTATTCAGGTACATACATTTTGTGTGTGTGTGTGTGTGTGTGTTTAAGGTTTTTTAGTGTTATATCTGGCCTTGACCTGCTTAGACCCGGTCATATCTAAATAAGACCCAGCTATATCCGGCCAGGACCAATTTTCGGCATGAAATGATTCCAGATATCGGGTTTTTTCTTGTTTCGTTGTAGTGCATGGTTTGAATGTATGTATCAATTAAAGATCCGAACTAATTAGTATTTTCATAATATGGATGCAATACTCAATGCACTTGGTGAATCAGTTATCTCTTGAGCGTTTTTTGTAGTGAATCGAAAACAGATATTACTTGCAGGTTATCGATTTCACAAAAAGGTCATGGCCAGATATAACATCAAAAAACCTAAAAATATAATGTTTGTTGAGTACTTGTATTGCTTTTGTAGGTCTGAACATTATGTTGATGGCGTATGAGGATAAACCTGCCTATGCTATTTATATATTTTCAAGTATTGGGCCAGATCTTGAAACCATTACGTTAGTGGGAAAGACCCTGGTATGCGTTAACTTATCCACTTTGTTTTTATACATGTAACATATTTTGTATATGCTAATCACATCTCAAATGGGAAAGTTGTTCCTGCAAGCGGACTAAACGTCTTTGGATGGGACCCGATCTTCCAATTTGATGGTTATGATCAAACATAATCCTGTCCTTTCATCTATTTCTCTATGACCATCTTGTTATAGGTGGCAATTTTGACCAATTTACTGGGAATGGTTCAATTTGGGATGACAATATCTCAAACGGATACAATGGGTCATATCAGTATTCCCTAAATGGAAACGGGTCGAATGGGTCACTCAGTTTAAGGAGGCCAAAGTCTGTTTTTAATGCATACAACCTTCTAATAATATTAATTGAAGATTTAGACTATTGTTGTAATCCATTGCTAACGCATGAATTGTATGTAAGGAAATTTAGAAACTACACAAAAAGTGTTTACATATCAACCCATTCTGACTTGACGTAAACCAAAATATGACCCGTGTCCACCTCAACCCATGTTAGCCTGTTACCTAACCCGCTTATCTTGATATCTATAATATCCAATTTAGATCTGCATACTCGCATAGATCTCGAATATATATGACCAAAAAAGTGTTATATCGTGTTATAGATACGCTGAAATGCCAACGAAGAAAATGGAAGATGGAAATGGCCAACTAATTGGATCGCATTATTTCTTGTTCTAATTAGCATTCAAGCTCCTTTATACAGAATAGTGATAAAGACTATACTGTCGGAAATGCAATGATGGGAGAACTAAACATTTTGTTTCTAAGCAAGTTTGGCAAGATTGTATGGAACAATTGCCAACTGTTCCATGGTGTTCTTGTTCTAAATAGCATTCAGTTCTGCCTTTTTGTTTTTTAAGCTGTAAAAATATTCAAAACAACTAAAACATTGCAAAAATACAAAGAATTGCAATATAAAGAACAGTTCGAGATCAAAAGAACAATATGATCATATAACTTCATGGGTCAAGTAGTTTCCTGCATTTCTCTAAAACATGTATTATCTAAAACAACCTTAAACTCTAAAAACATTAAGAAAAATGTTCCACAATGTATGCTTCATTACTGTCATGCTCATAAACCATCTTCGTCACTCCATCACACCAATATCTGCAATAAAATAACAATAATTACCATCTTCCAATAGCAATATACGAGGCCATTCAGTTGAACGCATATTGATAACTAATAGTAACTACTCGGATAAAAGAGATACCTCAAATGATTATAGTTACAGCCTTCTCGGCAAATAGTACCTGCTTGCAAATAGTTAGCTTGTGTTAAATCGCTGATGGGTAAACTGATAATAATATAACTTCTTGGGTCAAGTGGGTAACGGGTCAAACATGTCATTGGTCTAATGGGTCATGCTTAGAAAACACGTCGGACGGGTCACCACGTTTTTTATACATCCACATTTCACATAATGGGCAATCAAAAAATTGTTTAACTGACTTGCAGGTAAACATAAAATATTTAAAGGTAGAGTAATGGACTTACCGTCTCAAATCAGAGAAGTTTCGCCAAACGGTTCTGTTTGCAGCATCCTCAATGATACCTAGCTTAACTGATTTGCCAAACTCATTCCAGAACTTGGTATATTGGGCTATTGGCCTCTCTTCTCATAATTAACCTTTGATTCTTCGATCTCTGCAACAAGTAAATTAAATATCAAAGTCAATAAGTATGCATATATGATAAGAGGGTTCTGTAATAATGACTTAAGATCCATAGTTCAAATATTTGCAATGATTAATTGTCAGCTAGAGGTGAGAGCAACAAATGTTTAGGATGCAGCATGTGTACCTTTTTTTTCTTTGTCGTGAACCTCATCAGGGGTCCTCTTCAGCAAGTTGCGGATCATGTCAAGGGCCTTCCCTATAAGTTCCTCATCAGGGGTACTCTTCTAATGTAGAGCTTGAGGTTAGATTTGTTGGCATTGTACTAGCTCTCGTATAGATCGGTAGGAGGCACAAACAGAACGGCCTTGAACTCAACATCACCTTCAGCGTTGAAGTGGCTCCATGCCATTGGCTTCTCATCACCAAAATCCTGACATACGAAAACACCCACTAGGCCACTACTGTTACAACTGCATTGCTCAAATTTCATCTTATTTACTTATGTATGGCAGGTGATTGTAGCTATATTTTATCTTTAACAGTTCACACGGGTTTAAGCTTTTAGATTTAGAACACATGGAGTCGGCCCAGCGTAAATTGTTCCAAAATGGACCTTTTGACCAAAACCCATATTGCACATTAATTAACCCACCCGAACCCAATTTTGAGGATCAAGTAGAAATTATCAGTATTCACCTTAGCAAGAGAGTGATAGAAGTTTGTGTACTCTTCTTCGGCGACCTCTGGATTTCTTAACCAGATAGCTTTAACATCGTTCAAGCGTTCCCATTCGTATGTTGTTTCCTTGATCGTTTTGGTCTTCAAATTTTCTTCATCTTCCTCCTTGTCAGAACTTCCTCTTCTTTCTCTTCACCCTCGGTGGCTTCCACTGCTCAAACCATTCAAAGGAATTATTAGTTATTTGAGTAAATAAGCAACAAATATCATAAGTTCAACGAGGCTTTCCGACATACATTTTTCTTGCTCATCACTGGAGTCATCCAGGTACCTCAACATCAAAAAGTTGTAAATTCGTGCGTCTATGAATATCCAAGAGAAGACAATCGTATATAGCTACAAATGATGGAGAAAACATAGCAACATCAAGCAGCCTCATAATTGCACCACCTAAACAACCATTTTGCACCAACACAAAATAAAATCACCACGCATATCTCATACTTTTAGCAACTCTCCCCATTTGTTCAGCAGATGCCCCTTTTTTCTTTTATGTTTGAATTGGTTACTGTACAGAATCTGCTTGTCTTAAACGAACTTTTATGCCCATACTTCCCAAGAATTCAGGCATAGCATTATGAAGACCACCAGTTGCAACCTATGTAGACTTCTGAAGTTTCTGCAAAAGCACGCATATCTCTAATTTTGGTTAATGACGATACAAAAATTTTGGGGGAAATTACTATATAGTTCAAAGTCATATTGCCCACATGATTATAACTCAAGTAAAATTACAATTTGATCTCTATCATCAATTACTGTGACATTGTCATAAATTTATAACTTTAAATACGTCTCTAACATTTCAAGTCTAAAAATATAACTGGAATATTTCTAAGATAAGGAAGTTGACTGTTCCTTTTGATGTTGATCTCTTGTTAATCACACCTGGATTCACTAGTTTACTACGGAGTATAATCAAGTTAGTAGATGAGGCTGGTACAGAACATTCCTTAATACAGGACACTACAACAGGTGCTAACTACAAAGGTTTGATTATCATAAGTAGCCAATAAAAACACAAGTTATAGTTTATGAAGAACACCAAAGTGCTCCAATCAACTAAAAACATCGCAATTACCGCATCATTACTCTTTAACTTCTCTTATCAAGACAGATTACGCATCATTTTATTAGAACATGAATCCAATAGAATTCAAAATATATGAATCACTAACACAGATGTGGCAATTTGAGACCCATTGGTTTAAGATGGGTCTAGTTGGGTCTCTCTAAATATTATAAATGGGTCTATTTGGGTATTTGATATAAAGTGCAATGGCAATTTGGGTATCTGATCTAGCGGCAATTTTTTTTTTTTCATCTTTTACTCAAAAAATAAATAGAATAAAAAATAAAAAATATTGTCGACCGGACCAAAACCCATTTAGACCATGTTTATAGAAGACCCATCTAGACCCGAACCTATATACACCCAAAACCATCCAGACCCGAGACCAAACCTGACCCGACCCACCTATTTTGCCACCTTTAATAAAAACATTCAGGTAGCATAACACCAATTAATCTATAACATAAACCCTAAATTAATAAATTCAAATTAAAAATTCCTAATTACCATTAATCCTATATAAATTGAGTTCATTATTCAAATACAAACAAAACCTGAACAACTTGCCTGAAAACATCATCCGTAGCAGTGGCAGTTGGCCTGAGATCCTGATTCTGCCGGAGTACACCTACTAATCTGATACACGCCAATTAACATAAACCCTAAATTAATTAACTTCAAATTCATATAAATCGAGTTCATTATGCAGATACGAACATTAACTGAACAACTTGCCTGAAAGCAGATCACATGTTTCAGTGATTCGTTGGTTTAAAAAAGAGTTAATTACATAAATGGTCCCTGTGGTTTGTCGAAAATTACGGATTTGGTCCCTAAACTTTTTTTTTTGCGGATTTGATCCCTATGGTTTTGATTCGTTACGGATTTGGTCCCTTGACCACATTTTCAGTTAGTTGACCGTCAAATAAGTGTTTGGAAGGCTGAAATGACAAAAATACCCTCGTATGTGTTTCATGAATGGTCCCTATGGTTTGTAGGTTATCATGAATTAGTCCTTGAATTTTTATTTTTTGTTTTTATTTATATAAAAAACATTTTATCGAAAATTTATAAAAAATTCCGAAAATTATATGAAAAAATCTATAAAAAATTCCAAAAATTTTATAAAAACTTTATAACAAATTCCGAAAATTTTATAAAAATTCCGAAAATTTTATAAAAAAATCCGAAAACTTTTTATAAAATCTTATAAAACATTCCGTCAAAAATATTGGGAAAAAAAATTTTCGACAAAAAATTTTCTTTTTTCTTTTTTTAATATTTTTGACGGAATTTTTTATAAAATTTTTGACGGATTTTTTTTTACAATTTATTTTCCTTTTTTTAAAAGAGAATATTTTGAAGAAAATCCGAAAATTTTATAAAACAATCCCGGAATACTTTTTGACAAAAAAAATTTGATAAAATTTTCGGAATTTTTTATAAAAAGTTTTATAAAATTTAATAAAATCGTCAAAAAAATCTGTCAAAAATTTTATAAAATTTTGGGCAAGATTTTATAAAAAATTCCGCCAAAAAGTATTCAAAAAAGAAAAAATAAAATTTTTTTCGAAAATTTTTCCCAAATTTTTTGACGGAATGTTTTATAAGATTTTATAAAATTTTTATCGGAATTTTTTATAAAATTTTCGGAACTTTTCATAAAACTTCCAGAATTTTTTATAAAATTTTTTAAAAAAAATTTGGAATTTTTAATATACTTTTTTATAAAATTTTCGGATTTTTTTATAAAATTTTTTGAATTTTTTTATAAAATTTTCGGAATTTTTAATAAAATTTTTTATAAAATTTTCGGAATTTGTTATAAAGTTTTTATAAAATTTTTGGAATTTTTTATAGATTTTTTCATATAATTTTCGGAATTTTTTATAAAATTTTCGATAAAATGTTTTTTATATAAATAAAAACGAAAAATAAAAATTCAAGGACTAATTCATGATAACCTACAGACCATAGGGACCATTCATGAAACACATACGAGGGTATTTTTGTCATTTCAGCCTTCCAAACACTTATTTGACGGTCAACTAACTCAAAATGTGGTCAAGGGACCAAATCCGTAACGAATCAAAACCATAGGGATCAAATTCGCAAAAAAAAAAGTTTAGGGACTAAATCTGTAATTTTCGACAAACCACAGGGACCATTTATGTAATTAACTCGTTTAAAAAATGAAGGAAGCATAAGAACAATAACTTTTACAGATTTAGTCCCTCTTTCTTATGGTAAGACACATTTTCACCTTTTACTACTAGGTAAAGTCTTTTATAACAGAGTTCAGCCTGTTGTGTATATTATACTTCCTACCCCACCAATTAGTAATTGCATATAGCTTTGGAGCAGACAAATCTCCCTTGGTGAAAACCGTCATTTTTACGCAACTTCTAATTTCCAAGGTATCCAATGATGGAGCAGACAAATCTCCCTCGGTGAAAACCGTCATTTCTGGACAATAATCAATTTCCAAGGTATCCAATGATGGAACTGAAAAAGCTTCCTTTCCTAACCAAAATCCCTCGAGACAATCAAGACCAAAAAGTTTTAAGGACTTTAGACAAGGGAACACCACAGTAGCATTCACTATGGCATCACATTCTTCTTCTTCTTCTCCCTTCACAATTACCTTCATACTTATGCACTCACTTATATGTAGTTCCTGGAGTTGCAATAGACTACCAACCATGGGACATGTAAATACATATTCTAAACTACTGCACCAATCAATAGACAATCTTGTTAGGTTTGGAAACTTTAATACTGTCCCCTGCTTGCTCTTCCATATATACTTGAGACTAGACAACCACTCCAAGTCAACTTGTCTCAAGTTTGGAATTTCACCAACAGTTTGTGAATCAAATATCTGCTCAGTGTCCTCACATCTCCTACAATGGACGGTTTCAAGCTTTTGCAGTTGTGACACTTCATCAGATGAAAAAAGAGTCTTTCCACAAGAGGGGTTATTATTCATATTCGCTTCGATCAAATTATGATAAGACCAAGGCAACCGTTCCATAGTAGTCGGGCGGTATGAGCTTGTACTTTCATAACTCGGTAATTGGGCCTACAATGTCAAAAAAAAAACACAAGCTTATGTAAGAGGTAATTGTACATATAAGTTGGTTAAATGATTAAAAAAAAAAACTTCATATGTGAGTAAATAAGCCAAAAGGCTCTACATGTTTGTACAACCGTTGGGTTTTGTGGATCACATACATAACCAAACCGTTGATATTTTCTAATCATATTACTTTCGATCCCATACTTACGATGTAATTTTGATGAAGAATACAATCATTAATAAGGTTAATTGACTCTATACTAGAACTTTATGTACTGTTTCAAATATTAGGTTATATACACACAAGGCCTGAGTCTAGAAAAGAAATTGACACGGGAAGGTTTTTTCTTTTTTTATTTGAAATAAAAATAATACCTGATGCGAGGTGGTAGTCACACGAAAGTTAAGGCCACATTCAACACTATGTTTGCCTAAGCTTGTATTTATGAAGTTAAGCTTTGGAGCTGTAGATTGACCATAAGTGAACACCGTTATTTGTGGGCATTCACCGATCACAACCTTTTCCAATGCTGGCCATCTGAATTCATTCTTCCCCAAGAAGAAACCCACAAAGTTTGGAAGTTCGACTAGTGAAACGGATTTTAAATGACGAAAGACCACCACAACAGCCATTGTCTGCTCTCCATTTTCTTCCTTAACAATGACTTCCAATTCCTTGCAATCCTTTACCTCTAACTCTTCGAGTTCCGCGAGGCTTTCAAGAGTGGAAAATGTGAATATATGTTTCAAAAGTTTACACCCTTGAATTTTCAAGATCTTTAGTTTTGGAAGTTTGAGCATCGTAATGTATTCTAGCCTTGGAAGTGACTTTCCAGTATCAGTACCACTCTTGTTGTTGATCTCTTGAGTTTCAAACACCTCTGTCATTGATTCACAATCTTTTATTTTCAGCACCTGAAGCTTTTGCATTTGTCCTACAGCATACCATGGAATCACACTTGACAATGCATCACAATCTTCTATACTTATCTCTCTAGCATATTGGCATAAGGACCAAGAAGATAACTGAAAAAAACGAGAATTTAATTATAAAGTTAACAGAGCTAATAATGTTAACAAAATTAACCAACCTTTATTTTAGTCACTAAATATATAGGAAACATACCTTAAGCTGGTCATGAATATCAGTAGATATACCATTGGCACTACCACCAATACACTTGAGCTTTTCGAGGCTAGATAGGTCAAGTATGTCTAAATGAGGGAAGAGACTGGTGTTTTTGAGGCTATCAGTAGACTGGTCTCTGTTTGAAACAACCTCTTCAATACCATCACATTTCCATATATCAACTTTCTTTAGGTTGGAAAGAAGTTTCGCCATGAGAGGTGAAAACAAGTACTTGATGTTGTTGCACTTGTACATTACTATGGTTGTGAGGTCATGGAATGAGGACCGTGAGTGTGGTTTTTGAAGAATTAAGAATTCATTCCAATTGCACTTCCACACATGACTCATCTTTCCCATATCCTCTAACTCTAACTTCTCAAGATAGGGGAGTATTGGTGGTTGTTGAGTATTGTGAGGTGATTCTTTACTACTTGGAGTCGTTATCTCAAAGACCACCTCCACAGGTTTATAATCCTCCAATGTAAGTTTCTGAAGGTTATGGAAAGTGGGTAATAGAGAGGATGGGAATGCAATTTTAGAAACCACATCATCTGAGTCTTCCCTGAGTACAGACATAGCATGAATCTGCATATATATCACAACCTAATATTATTATTTAGTTCTAATAATAGTTGGATTTTCTTTTCTTTTCTTATAGTGGTTCAATCAACATGTCATCAAAAATTTAGTTCTAATAATATTTTTCTATTTATTTTAAAAATAATAAGTAACCTAATATTATTATTTTATTTATTTAAAAAGAATAAATAACATTCAAGTACTGAAAAAAGGTCACAATCAGTTTTTTTGCAAGTTCCAGCTAAGAGTTTTAAAGGATAAAAAAATGGAAATCATTTATTAGTATATGTTAAGAGTCGTACCTCTTGTTCTTGGCTACTCTCACTTTCTTTGCCGCATCTTTCAATTTCAACTTCTTTAAGTGCTCTCATATCAAAAGTGGTTGTGGCAGGTGTGATTAAATTTTCAAAACTCTCACAATCTTGAATCCTTATGCTTTCAACAGCTTCAAAGCCATGTATCAAGTTATTTCCAGCATCTTTTATCCTCCACACCTCTCTAAGCTTCCCTAATTTCTCCAAATGAATGCTTCTCATCCTGGTGCTGCTAACTTTATCCATTTCACCAACACATCCCATGTCGATGTCAAATATCACTTCAACAGAAACACACCATCCAACTTTAAGCTCTTGTAAATTATTGAAGAAAGGAAACGGATTGCATTGAAAAAGCTTCACAAGACTATCACAACTCTTCACTTCCATGCTTAGCAAGCTGCTGGTAGGTTGTTCAGTTTCACCAAAATCCATGTTGAACAAGACTTCAATGGAAGCACAACCCTCGACCGTAAGCTCTCTCAATTGGCAAAGATTACTAATACTAAACTGAGGAGGCCATATCTCCTTCAAATTCTCCATGTCAGAAACAACCAGTTTCTCCAGCTTGGGAGTCGCATCCTGCAAAGTAAAAAAAATATGTGTTCATTCATTAGATACTCACCACTTTTTGAACCACTGTTAGCATAAAAGATTGTTAAAATAAAACACAGACTTACCTCTTCATGAAAGAAAGATTGCACGCGGGAAATATTACACGACACAGAAGATGATACATTGCTGGGATAAATGCTTGTAAAATTCTGAAGGCCTTCAAGTCGCAACTCAACAAGATGTGGTAGCTGGAATTTATTGCAGAAACACAATAGGTTTGGTAGCTCAGCCAACCTGAGATACTTTAAGTTGGAAAACATGATTATATCGGATCGATTATTCTCGGTATGTATGACTGCTTCCATATTAGGGCATCCAGATATATCCAGATACTCGAGCTTTGACAAATTTGTTGCAACACTTGGTGTGAAAAGGTATTTCAACTCTGCACATTTTGAAACTACAAGGACTCTTAAATTGCAAAACGAAGAGTATCGACAAGGATCTGTCGGAGGCGGGGATTCCACATCAACATCTTCAAGAGTATTCATATCATTCACTTGTAGATAAAGTGCATTTGTTCTCTTAAACAGCTCGTTGATTTTAGATTTCAGTAGTTCTTCTCTGTTGGTGATCAGCTTCAAGCTGTTTTCATATGAGTGTGTTTCACCTTGAGATTTGTGCAGCCAGCGACCTTCAGTAAAATAACAACCCACTGAGAGCTTGAATCTTTGAAGTTTCTCATAAGACATGTTTTTCATATGAGCATTGTTACCAATAAATTCAAATTCTAATGCACAAAGTTTCTTTGTACGCTCTGCAAGTTCACTACAGTTGTTGTCTGTGAAGCGGCATGCTTTTTCATCATAAGGTATCATGTAAAGCTCTTCAAGTTTCACTAAGCCTCCCAAGACACCGTCATCTATATAAAGATTGTAACAACCTGTTACATCCAGAAGCCTTAGTTCCTTCAAATTCCCGAACGTGGACGGTAGGATTGTAATGCCAGAGTTAGCAAAGCTAAGCACTTCCAGATTCGAAAGATTTCCAATACAAGTTAAATCAAATATCAACGAGCATTCATCGAGACAAAGAGTTCGAAGGTTGGCGCACTGAAAGGATGTGGGAACTGGTGGATACTCCAATTTCTCAAAAGCTATAACTTGAAGCTTTTGCTTTCCTTCGTAAAAGTCTTGAGGGAACCTTAGTGACTCATCTCCGTGCATAAGTTTCAAAAGTGAAAGGTTTGGAAACCTTAAGTCACTAGGAAACTTAGACATATCCTTACATGTTAACGAAATTCGCTTGCAAGATTGGCTCATACTATTAGCTTCACTCGAATTTGAGAAATCATCTTCATGGTGAATGATCGAGCATCCATCCTCACCACCTTTAGAAACAGTAACCACCACAAATGCAAGCACAAGATCGTGCATTTTCACACACTCAGTGTCACGACTATCACCATCCATCAACAAATATTTATTTTTGAGTTTGCTCACACTTGTTTCTGTGCTGTCTCTAGCATCTTCCATAGTAGAAACTTGTTCTAAAAGCTTTAATCCCCATGCATATCTTGTGAGATCTTCAATCGGGATATTAGAGTCCTCGGGGAACAAGCCACAAAGCAGGAAAATCGCTTTATCTTCTCGTTCCAAATTCTTGTAGCTCATATCAACAATATTTAGCACGTCGTTATTTTTCTCCAATGACTTGAGTTTATGCTTCCATACACTCCTTTTCTTTTCACATATAACATCTGCAGCAATGATTTTGATGGCAAGGGGCAAACAACCACATTTTTTTACAATTTTACATCCTATATCATAGAGATCACGATCATGTTCGGCTGAAATCTCTGCGATTTGACAAAAGAAACCCCGTGCTTCCTCTTCCTCCAAGACATCAACTCTAACAGGTTTAAGAACACATTTAGCATCAACTGCAATTTGATGACAAATCCTTTCTTCACGTGATGTGAGCAACAACTTGACCCCCTTTGGCAAAGGACTCGCTAATCCGATATCTTCAAGATTAATCCTCTCCCAGACATCATCCAATATCACCAAGCACGTTTCTTTTTTCTCTGAAAGTTTATTAAATCTTTTAGAAAGAAGAGTTGCCCTTAATGTTTCATTAGTTTCGGTTAGAGGTTCGCCTGTGTCTGCTGCTATGACCTTCTGAATGTCAAGCAAGTTGGGAGTATTCCCAATAACTGCTTTCACAATGCAATTAAACATCTTTTCATTTTTTGCAACCTCTTTCAGGTCATTCATCAGCGTGGTTTTCCCCACACCACCCATTCCACACAAGGCTATCACTCGATTTTCTTCATCATCTTGTTTAAGGAGCTTCAATGCTTCATTGAACGTCTTATCTCTTGACTTGAACAGATTTTGGGTAGCTCCACCTGATGTTGATGCCGGGATTTTGGAATTGACTCTTCCAAAACCGATGTGGGCTTTTCTCCAGGGAATGTCATAACTCTTTTTGATAAGACATTCGACATCCTCAGTAACCCTCAATGCATTCCTTCCTGCTAGATACTTCTTTTTGACATTAAAGCATCCAATGTCGTTACTTGAAATGTTGTCAACTTCTTCCTTGATCTTTTTAAAATCTTCCAACCACCGTGGTACTTGAGCAGGTATCTTAAGAAAGCTTACTTGATATTCTCCCACTTGCTCTTCAATATTAGTTCTTTGATCTTCCAAATCCTGCATTTTGTTTTTCATGCGTTTAACATGTTCCGTGGAAGAAGTGAGATATCCCAGCTTTTTCGTAATATGACCCGTCAAGACTTTCACAACAGGACCAACGATTGCAGATACAACTTCCATTTTCCTGAGACATAAGAAATTATATTAACAAAGTAGGGGTGGCAATTCCAAAAACGATAGGAAAATAAACAAGTTAAGCAATTGGGTCTAAGCATGGTGAGTTCACATGGTTGGTTTGTTGTGATCAAAACACTACTATACTGAACTACCAAAAAAATGGATGAGAATCTTATTACAGTATTCATACTTTTGGATTGCTTATTATTTTCTGCTTATAAACAAGTACTTATAATTAAGCTACTTAAAAATAAGCACTCGGGTTATGGAAATAACAATTTGTTTCAAAATTTCATTCAAATCAATTTATCAAATGCATATAAAGTCAAATATGAAAGTAAAAAACCTAGCTAATATTAATTTTATCTCATATAAACTAAAAGAAATAAGCAATACCATACACCAACTTAATTTATAAGACTATAAAAAAAACAGATCTATTTCTCCTTAGATTAGTACATATCAAAGTAGTGATGCATTATCTATACTACTATATAAATCATTTATGTTGTGAGCTCCACAAAAAATTAAGATAAGGAGCCCCAATCATTGAGTGACATGTGTCACTTTCTAACAAAAAAATAACAAAAAGGGAGGAGCTCTAACAAACTAAAATAAAGAGCTCCAATAATGGGGTGACACGTGTCACTTCTTAAATAATTAATCACCTTTATTTTTAAATTTAAATATCTTTTAATTAGTTTAAATTTTTTATGATCTAATTTCACCATATTTTTTAAAATTTTGTGCTCTTTAATTCAACATCCATTTTGATATATTTTTATAAGTTTTTAGTTTTTACATTTTTAGTAGTTTTATTTTATTTTGATTCAAATTTTTATAACGTTAACCTTTATTTCAATCAATACAACCTTTATTTATCAAAATCATTTACTTTTGGGAAAGTGTTTGACGGGTAAAAGATTGTGAAGGTCTTTTTATATGCGGGAATAATGATGTCACGGGAAGGATACGGAAAACCCAAATAAACACATACAACTAACACATATACATTTGGAGTGTTGTGAAATGAATTCACTAAGCGGGTAAGAAATTGCGAGGTACTATATTTATCGCCGCCGCTGTGCGCGGGTATCCAACTAGTACTTACGCTGCGTTCTCGAGTTTGTTTTTGGAAGGAAAAGAAAGAAAATGAAAGGAAATAGAAAAATTGGTGTGTTCTCGAGTTTTTATCAAACAGAAAGAAAAGGAAATAGGAAGGATTTGATAGGAAAATTAAGAGGTTTTTTCCTATAAAATTTTCCGGCCAAATATGGGCAGATTTGGAAGGAAACAAATTTACACATAAACTATTTGTTATAAACTAAGTTATATAACCTTCATTATTTTATATATCTTTTGTTATAGATATATTTCTATGTTTAAAAAGTCATAACTATAATTTTTTCTTTTTTTCTTTCTTTTCCTTCCAACTCGAGCACACGACTTTGTTCATTTTCCTTCCATTTCCGTTCATTTTCTTTCAACTCGAGAACATGAAATATAAATGCCACTTTCTTTTCTTTCCACTTCTTTTCTTTACTTTTCTTTACTTTTCTTTACCTATCATTTCTATTCCCACAAAAGAAAACTCGAGAACAGAGCGTTAAGAAAGTTACATAACTCGTAAACTAAGAAAAGTACAAATATATGGTGTCTGTAATCAGTAACTTATGTAGAAGATATATGCTTAATATGTTAAAAATACCTTATACAGATTTCAGAGATTTCACCAGCTAGCTCTCAAGGATCAAGCAACGTTTACTGAACAAAAACAAGTTTGGTTGAAAATTTCACGAGTGTGAAATGAAGCAATCATTGCAAATAATGAGAGAGACAACTTGTTAAATTGGAGCTTTACTTTATGCATGAAGTGACTCTTCATAGCAGCAGTGCATTATTGACTTTAAACAGTGCCATACGTATTCACGTGTTTTGAAAGGATAAATATCTTCATTACATGGCTACAATTATTTTGAATATTTGATATATAGGAGGTGGAGAAAAAAGCAAAAGAGCCTATTGGAATAAGACGTAAAATGTGCCTCTCCCCACTACTAGAGGTGTTAAAAAACCTGATCCGATTCGAACTCGAACCTGATTAAGCTTATTCGTGTCGGGTTATTACGGTCAATAATTTTATTAGGTTCAATTTACTTCAACCCGACTAACCCGAGTTCTAAATAGGGCACGGATTGGATATGTGTTTTACCCTCAACCTGAATTGACCCGACCTACCCGACTTTTACAACGTAAACATATTAAAATAAGCAAATTCTTTAATCATTTTACCTATAATCGGGTTGACCGAAACCCGAATCGACCTGAACCTGACTTATCCGAGATCTAAATATGGTCGAGTTCGAGTATGTTTTTCTTAACCTCAACCCGAATTAACCCGATCCGAATTGACACAAACTAGACCGCGTCAACTCGAATGACACCCCTACCCACCGACTATAGGATTATGGTTTTGTATCCATATCTTGATTACTATAATTATCATCCAAACACATTTAATATATCAAACACACCCTTAGAGCACTGGGTATCGTTAAGCCGTTGGCAAAATCCATGTCACGTCAGCAAAACACTCAATGGCACAAGAAACTCTTTGGCACCACATTTTGTGCCGTTATCGTGGCACCAGAAAATGTGGTGCCGTTGGACTTTCTTTTTTTTATCTTTTTTTTTTCATTTACATAAAATAAAACATACACAATATTAACTAAAATAAACTTCATTAAATAAACATAAAAACACATTACATCAATTAAAATAAAGTTACATAAAAATAAAAATATAGTACGTAAACATAGAAATAAAAAAATTACGAAAAAGACATTAAAATTAAAAAATACATAAAGTTAACTAGTCTTCGGTTGGATATTTTGCCCGGATTCGTGCTTCTTGGGCATTCACGATAGCCGCGTCGATTGGATCCATCTTGCTTGTGTCCATTTGTAGCACTCGCAAGTCTTCGGCTAGCTATTGAGAATTGATTAAATCAACTCTCGCATTTAACTCTCGTTCGAGAACATCCATATTCATCCTGTGGTCTAACTCGTATTGTTGTTGCATCATTTCTTGAAAGATTGCCGGGATTGAACCGGAACTAGCGGTCGAGTTTGACGAGTGTTGACTCTTAAAAATTCGGTACATGCCGTCTGGCCGTGGCAACGCGTCTGCTCCAAAATGCTCGGGTTCCTCGTCCGTAACCAGAAGACGATTCGCCTTACCAATGTCGATTTGGGATTTTTCCACTTGTGCTTGTCTTTCAAAAAGCCCTAAGCGCTCATGTGTTTAAAGTCTAAACCCGTCGCCGTTTTATACAATTTTTGAACCCTCGTCACAAAATCTTTATCGTTCTCCCCACTCATAACACTTGTTTCATGCACTAACGAATTCCATTTGGTAATCTCTCAATTCATTGGAGTCCACTTTCCCGTCAACATGATCTTGGTACAAATAGTCCAATTGTGTTTCTCGGCTTTGATGTTGTATACGTCGAGATTTCTATACCAAAACGTATCCTTTGATTGATCCGCAACCCTTTTTAGATCCTCGGATATTTGAATGAAACACTCTGCCAAAAGCAACTCTTCGTCTTGGGTCCAAAGGTTACGAGCTCGAGTATCATCTTGCGGTTCTTTAGTTTTTTGTCTTCTTCTTCGATTTCCACGACGTCGGGATCAGGATTGCCTCTTCTTCATCTTCGTCTTCGTCTACGTCTTCGTCTTGTAGATGAAAGGATGCATGGTCGGAATTTGGTTGGGAAGCGACGGGAAAGTAAGGCGCTTGAGAGTATGGGTTTGAAGACGAGCCCGAATTGTTGGCCGGATTCGAAGATGAGCCTGTCATTTGGTTCGAATGGTCGTTTAGCATATTGTTAATCTATGGTGAATTGGATTCATTTTTTTTTTTTGGAAAAAAATGAAAGAAGTTGAGAATAGTATGTTTTAAAATTTATTAAAAGTGTGTGTGAAGTATGAAATAATAATAAGGTATTTATAGGATTTTGAAGGGGTAAAATTTGGTTTTTTTGGGTATTAGTTTGGGTTCAGACGGTTATATAACCGTTGCCAAACGTTCCCTTTCTCCTACACCTCCAACTTTCGAATTTTTAAAACAAAAAAGAAAAAAAAAATACAACGGCACTGGCTGGTGGCTATGACGCCACCTTCTTTGGCGCGAAGTCCGGTACCATGCAATGCGCCGTTTTCTGATCTAGGTTGGTAGCTCGGCGCCATCCAACCACCCCACGATACCTCCCGCTCTTAATCTCAAAGGCAATGTGCCAATGGGGCATGATATTTTTGTACCCTAAAAATACAAATGGTACCCTTTTATGTTTTTTGCGATTTTATTATTATTTTTTATTATTTTATTATTTTGTTTATATTAAAAAACTGTAAACTTGAAGTACATAACAAAAAATACAAAGTTTAATAAGTCAAAAGTTTAAAACTGACAGTAAATACAGAACAAAAACTGATAAAAAACTGTAGTTTACTGTAAACAGATAGGAGAGAGAGGGTGCGAGGACAAAACAGGGGGCAAATATAAAAAAGATTGATACTTGCACCACAAAAAATGATTCACACACCACAATTATGCATATATAATGTTGTAACATGTGCATAAGTGATGTGATATTGTGATGTGTGAATTATTTTTGGTGATGCAAATATCAATCCTCAAATATAAAACATCCCTGCGCCAATACTATAAGGCTCGAGGGCAAGGTAAGTGTGCACTCACCTTACACATCAGCGCCACATCAGCTTTCTCTCACCTCTCACTTCCACTCACTTCCACTCACCTTTCTGTGGACAAGGCACTCACCTTCACTCACCTTAACATTTTTTTTTCTTTTTTTACTTTACAAAATATATAAACGTAACTAGTGAAAATAAAAACGCGAACGTACGAAATTTAAACATTACATAATCTTCGAAATTAAAAAAGTACATAAACTACAATTATTAAAACACAAACATACGAAAGTTAAACATTACATAAACATCGAAATGAAAACTAAAACTCGAAACCCCACTTCGCTTTGATCCCCGCTCTAGCCTCTTTCATGGCTCTGCTTGCTTCCCCGGTCAAGTGGTCATATGATTGCAAATAGAACATCATGTCTTTTTGTCTCGCTTTATACTCCTGCACTTCCACCTCCCTTTTTTTTATTGCCATAAATTCAGCCCGTTCTTTCATCTTCAATTGTATGACACATTCATTCTGCTGTGCCAACTCCGATATCATCATCTGTGCCAACGTCTCGTCATTCATAGTTCCCGACAATGCCGTTGAGCGCACACCTTTCTTCTTCGCAGCTTTTGCTTTGTCCCTGCTCGGTGGTCGTCGAACTTGCTGCACATCATCCTCCTCGTTTTCTTGAGCTTCAACATTCAAATTAATACTGGCATCCCCAGCTTCAGTGTTGAATGAACTAGACCCAGATGACTTGTATCTCTTGGACCTTTCGCTTGATTCCTTTGCTAAAAAATTTGGAACTTCAACTTCATTCCATTTGTCATAGCTTCTTAACACCTCCCAACAATGTTTGAGTGTGAACTTGTGACCGTATTCAGCTTCAAAGTTTAGCTGTGCCGTATTGTAGTAATCATCGTCTCCTGCTCTACTTTTCGGATTCATACGCTTAACGTTATTGAACACTCCACAAAACCGAGCCACGTTCGGGCGCACCGTCTTCCATTTACCACAAACCATATCGTACGTTCGGCGATCCATCTTTGTTTTGCTCTCTAGGAACGCCTTTATGTCAGTCCAAAATCCATCAGCTTTCTTCGCGTTACCTCTGGCACTATCTTCAGAAACATGAACCCAACCTTTGTACAACGCAATTTCTTCATCTTGGGTCCATGGAATCATTCGGGATGGCTCCTCGGTTTGAGAAGTCCTAGCCTTGCGTCTTCTCGTCACCTTTTTGGCCGGTGCCGGTTCCGGGGCCATTTCTTCGACGGGCGATTCTTCACGAGGCCGGTTTTGATAAAATTCATCTCAAAAAAAGGGGAGTACATTTCTTCATTTGCAAATGCAGGAATATGAGACATGTTTTGTTGTGTATGAGATTGTGATGACGAACCACCCCTTTGTGTTTGTGACAAGTAGTTTGGGTTATCAAATGGGAACGCGTTTTGTTGTGAAAATTGACTAAACGCGTTTTGTTGTTGTTGTTGTGCGAATTGGCTAAAAGATTGTTGCTGTTGATGTTGTTGTGGATATGGGTTACGGTATGGTTCATTTTGGTATGCTTGGTTATAGAATGATTGTCCTCGGAAGTTGATTTGTTGGTTTGGCGAAGGAGTATTTCCTAAATTGAAGGTTCCTTCGGGTGTCGGTGGATTGCTTCGGGGATTTCTTCCTCGGAAACGATTGGTGTTTGGGGGTGTTTTTTCTTGAGACATGATTTTTTAAAGAAATATGTAGTTATAAAATGTAGTGTGTGTTTTAGAAAATATATTTGATGGGTATTTATAAGGAGAAAATGGGGTAGTGGATTTTTTTTTTTTTTTTTACAAAAGCCTCAAACGGCTGGCGTGAAAAACAATGAGGTGAGTAACTCACCTTAAGCCCTCTTGAATTGTGAGCCTCATGGGTGAATGTATACACACTGCACAAGAGTCACGAGTGACATAACCACTCACCTTGCATTCACCTATCCCTTGCCGCCCAGTCTAATGAAAGCACAAAAAATCAGTCTTACAGTTGTATCATGTATGAGTGATATGATGGGCCTGACTATTCACCATCTTCAATTTAATGTGTTTACACGTTTTTCTCATGCGTTTACACTTTTTTTTCTGAATCATTTATAGTCTTTGGGGGTCTTTGTTTAAGTTTTTCTTTTTTAGCCTTTTAGGCTGGATGGCAAGGAGTGATCCTACTTACTTTACATCTCAGCGTCACATCAGTTTTCTCTCTCCCCTTTCTTCCACTCACCTTTTTGTGGACAAGGCACTCACTTCAACTCACCTTTTTAATACACATAACTGCTACAATTTGAACAAATGCCTTTCTCGTGCTTCAAGTATGTGAATGACTCACCTTATTTTTCTTGTATTGTGTGATTCACACGCGAGTGCAAGGTGATGGCAAGGAAGTCGCGAGTGGGTGTGGGCTTAAGGAGACTCACTCAAGTTGGTTTTTAATCCCTTGCCTTCTAACCTTAGGGATTTGTGGGGTTCTTAAATTATACAGTCAAAGTAAAGTTGCATGAATGTTTTTTGTAATCTTATTAGCTTAAGATTATGAGCTTACAACAATGGATGAGATTTTGTGGCTTATTTTATATGGGTGTACTAATTTTCTAGATAACAAAAAAAAAATAAAAATAAAAATAAAAAATAAAATAAAATTATGCCTTAGAAATATCATTTTACATGTTGATATACGCTTTTGTAATTTAAAGTTATCAACTATCATGAGCTAACTCACATAGTAGACATAGACTTAAAATTTTGTTATTTATAAGTCATACATTACTTATAAAATAAATTGCCAAGCTGAAAAAATGAACTTAGATAAACAAAGAAAGTTGTATGAGTATCGGGTCTGCAATTAGTGACTTATAGAAAAGATATGTTAAAAATATCTTTTTATTGAAAATGCAAAGCTTAAGCAAAAAATAGCAAAGGCAAGAATACACATCATATGTACGTGACTGTGAAATGAAGCAAGCATTGAATGTGGTAGATTGAGGGGAGTAAATAATGAGAGAGATTGTAGGATCGTTATTTTTATGTGTTTGATGATTCGGGTGGTCTTGGGAGATCAAAATACATGTTTGCCATTAGAGAGAGAAAGTTAGAGAGTTGGTGTTTTCTTGGTAGAGAGTTACTTCACAAAAGTTGAATATTAGATTGAAAAGCACCACCCCTTCCATGGATGGAAGGGGTATTTATAGTTACAGACTTAACGACCTCCTATCGGCCTGTGGATCAGGGATACAGTGGGTAAAGACCCGTCCTTCCTCCACGGTGTTGCACTAAACTATTTTACGCTACTGACTAACTAATAAAACAATAAATAACGTAACTAACGACAAGTCTACGAGCTAACTTATGCTAGATAATATTTGGGGTGACCGACTCTTCACTATGGAATTTTCTAATTCCTAACAATCTCCCCCTAAGGGAGGTCACCCCATGTTTTACATTTCGTATCCTAGCATTCTATTCTTGTCTTTGTTCTTGAGCTCGTAGACTTCAATTCTTCATTTCAACAATCTTTGTGCTTAAGCAGTGACTCTTCATAGTCCGCATATTTTGTACTTTCAGTGGAGACCTTTTACTGATCCACATCTTTGATGATCTTCGAGCTTTCATTGAGATCATCAGCCACAGTAAATCTCTGGATCACCCTTTATTGTGTTGCCATCATGTGAAGTTGTGACTTTTGGACCGACATGCTCACACTTTTGAATCATGACATCTTTCCATCAGAGTAGCGGAAGCCTTACTGGTTCATGATATTTGCAGCAGCGAAGCATAAGCATAGTATGAAATATCAGAGCCAGGTTATGTAGATATGCACCAGTCATGATTTCTTCAAATTAAGTGTGGATGCTGTGAGCATGCGGCTTTGGATTGACTCCTCAATTCTGATCAGCTGCAATCGTCGGGGTGTACCTGCATACGACAGTTAGCAATAAAGCGCACGAAAGTGTCTTTGATCACTTTCATTGAATTGAGGTACACGGCCCACGGTTCCCCGTTGATCAGTACAAGTACTGCCTGTGATCAGGTAGGATTCCTAAGAATCTCCTTGACAGGGTTTCGCAGCTGTTCTAGCTGTTCTCAAACCGGAACGTCTCAAAGAAGACAACACGGAGTGAGTGAACCAGCGAATTGAGATTCACTGATTGATGAAAAATTGATTTGAAAACAATCGCGTATTGCTTAGAATAAAGAGTTTTACAATACAACGAAGGTTTTATGAGAAAGATCAATTTTCAATCAAAATACTTTTTGTATTAGAGAATGAGTACACATTCGACGTGCTAGCGAAAAGAAGAGATTCGCACATCGAACGGTTTTTCTAAAAGTATTTTTCAATCAGAGATACTTTTTGAATTTGAAAACATAAGTACACATTCGATGTGCTAGAGAAAAGAAGGTTTGCACATCGAACGGTTTTTCCAAAAGTATTCGTCAAATCCATTCCTGGACCAAGGTTGATTCACGAGTGAATCTCCCCATTGTTTCTATCCAGTTGTCACAAGTTTGATCTTACGAGAAGATCTCACATGTCACCCACCAAGAGCTTGTTTGATGTAGGCTCTAGAGGGATTTCCATCTTCATTGTGAAATTTACATATCACTCGGATGTTCTGGCAATACCACAAGGATAATGCGTAGGACTCTTAATATATACTTACTTTCCACATTGTGTGAAAAAGCAAGTCTTCAAGAATTTAGTGTCCTAACGAGATATTGTGGATGATCTCTTGGCTCTAGACTCAATAGTGCATTTTTGGTTCCTGTGCCGGAGACTAGGGAGAGGGTCTCCTTCTTCAATATCAACAATCTCTAAGAGAAAGTAGATAGATAATGTCGGTTCCCCGTGAGAATGAAACAAGCCCTTTTAAGAGGAACTTGAGTGGTTTGGGAAGTTTAGTGCAGTGCATCACTGGGTCCATGATGTCTTGTCTTCAATACCAGTGTTACCTTAGTAACCACCAGTAGCATATGAATTGAACCCGGTTTCTGCCCTAAGGTTGAATTGATGGAGGGCTATTTCTTTTCACCCTTTTTCACATTCATTTCTTTTTCATTCTTCAACCCCTTCAGTGCTTACCGAGACTTCATTACTAGAACCTTGTTGGGTTTATTCCAGTACTAGCTCTGTCTCAGTCCGCACTCTTCCCATTTCTCATTTTTCTCCTTTTTTCAATATACCTAAGGACTCTACACTATCTAGTGGATTGTCCCTGGGTAGATCCCTCCGGTTCTGGCGGATCGTGGGAACTAATACCTAACCTAACCATCCTTATAACACCATGCATAAAGTAAATTTGGTCGGTCTTTTGGTATTGTTCATTCCTTCTCGAAACCAATTGAAAAATCATTTGGAAAAACAATCAAGGTACTTGTGATACGAGATCAAAGCATTTTGTACCTTAATAGTTTTGATCATTTAGAAAACCTCCCCCTCAACATGTGCGTATGATTTAGAAATTGTTTAGCACAAGGAGGCAAGAGGACTTTGAAATATTTTCTTTGATCACAATTTTCATATGAAAAAGCCATTTGATTTTCATGGTAAAATCTCCCCCTCAATATGTGCATAGGATATTTGAAATCATTTTTATCACATAGAGGCAAGAGTTCTTTTGAAGCACATCCACAATTACAAAAGCCATTTAAGAAACCATTTGAAAACACAATCAAGGTACTTTATAATCTCTTTTTAAAAAAAACTTTTGTACCTCGATGGTTTTGCTCCCCCTCAATATGTGCTTCGAGATTCGAAAGCGTTTAGCACATATGAGAGAGCAGCCTGCACAATTAAATCAAAACAATCACCTTTTATCAAATTTCATTATTAAATCACAAATTCTCCCCCGATCAAAAATATCAAACCCTTTGAGATTTTGGATCCCAAGTGATTTAATTAAGTTTAGAAAACATGGGAGAAAATGTGGCCTTGTTTAAATACTCATCTGGTTTTTGGATAAATCCTCCTCCTCAACATGTGCATTGTGTATTTGAAATCGTTTGGCACATGGAGGCAGGAGTGCCTTTAAAGGACTAAAACCAATTCCATTTAAAACAGATTTGAGATTTAAAACACGATCTTTACCCCGATCAGAAATATCAAACCATTTGAGATTTGTGATCCCAACTGATTTAAATCATTTAGAAAAATTTGGGGAAAGACGTGGCAAGATTCAATTTTGAAATATGACAGATAAGGACCATTATAAGACATTAGAGATTGTTAGTGTCAGGTATGATAGTTTTTAAGAGATCTTTTAAGTAAAACAAAACAATTTCACAATCAAACAAGAACAGAAAAAATTTCATTTTGAAAGACCTTGATTCTAAAGAAAAAATCATACCATGACATAACATTAAATCTTTAGATCACCACTTATTTTGTACAAATGGACTTTTTGTGAAGAAATATCATTTGAAAATATTTTATATAAAATCACTCTCCCCCTCAATCCATGACAGAAGTCAATAATTGAGTGACTTAGGTTTTGATAACATGAAGTCTGGTGATTTTCAAAAATTAGTCCAATATATTTTCAAAACAATATTTTCCATTTTCAAAACAATTTAATCAAATTATTCAAAATTGTTTAAAAATGGTATCCTGCACAAAGATACGTTAGTGGTTGAGAAGCTTCCGTTGTTGTTGCTGTAGGGTTGGAAGAAAAACCGTCTGCAAATGCAGTGAGACTTCTTCTTACGTTGCATTTTGAATGCCAACTGAGGTCCAATTAAGCTCCGTTTCTTCACTTGCTGAAGAAAACCATCTGCTGATGCAGTAAGACCTCTTACGTTGCAGTTCATGCCAACTCTCCATTGAAGTCCAATTAAGCTCCGTTTCTTCATTTGTCAACCCAAGATATCGTTACCCTTTCCTTGCGGCATCCAATCATGTTCATTTGTGGGATCCGGATCGGGAACATTCTTATATACCAATATACCTGCATATGTTAGTGAACACACATACAAATATATGGTGGTCGACAACACCCATAACAGCAATCGACTAATTAAAGTCAATTCAACATAACAATCAGATCATATAAGGCATGGGGTTTATGTGTAAATCAAACTCTAATCATCTAAACCTAACAATCATATCCTAAAAACCTAGTCCTTCAACATAGGCAATTATATTTTTCCAGATAAGCACGTAGGATAATTAAGAAAGTCCGTTAGATGATATAAATTTGAAAACATTCTCCCCCTCAATCAATGACTTATTTTCTGAAAAGATTAAAAGCGCTGAAGTCATTGATTGAGTTTTCAATTTTCACAAAAATTCTGAATCTGATAGATTTACAAGCAACTCATTTTACCACCATTTTGAAATACAACAAATATTTTTCTGAAGAATTTTAGACGGAAAAACATTTGTGTAGGAACAGCAGTCCTTCGACATACTTTCCTTAATTAGTTTTAGGATAAGTGCACGAAAATTGTGAAAATCGTTTAAGCGTAGCACTTTCCTTCCTTGAAGAGCGGGTTGCTATCAGAAATAATAGCAAACCATAGTTTAAGCACGGGTTACAGTCTGAAGTAACTGTAAGCCATTTTTGAGACATGTTTAGAAAAGAATATTTACACCTCCTGCTCGAACTTCATCTATGGTCCCGTGCCATTGTTGAATGACATTTCTAAGACCGTAGATGTTATCGATACCAGAAGACATGTCATAGAAAAACATATTTTTGGTATTTTTTTTGAAATTTTCTGATTTTTATGGGTTTTTGAAGGTTTTATAATTTTCTATTTCTTTTTGTTGGTTTTATATTTTTGTATTTTGTTTTGCTGGTTGTATATTTTTGTATTTTGTTTTCAGATAAATATATACAAGGATAGAATAGATGATATAGTTAAAGAAGATGATGATACGAGTACCGAGATAAGGATATCGAGCAGCACGTCGTAGAAGATAGAATTCGTCATCTCTTAAACATCCACCACCAAAGCTTCCAAGGGCTCTTGCATTGAGAGAAATTGAACCATCTGAAAGTGAGACTCTGGCAGCTTCACCCCCAAACCGAAAATCCATAAGATGAGCAGATTCGAAGCTCTCTTTCAAGCTTGCCTTAGCCAGGTGCACAGATAAGCACACCACTATCATAAAATCCGCTGCTCCATTTAAGAACGATAATCAAGGATCTCCATTTGGGGTTATATCATCAAGAAGAATAGCAACGTATCATCCCACTCATAAATAATCTTCTCAAATTTCATAACCACTGAATTATGACGCAATCCATTCCAAAAGGTGTCAAGAGAACACTTCCCCCAAGTAGTTGAGTTGATGTAGTCAGTCTCTTAGTATAATGCTCTAGAACTCTCCCAAATACACTTCATGAGGGGAATGAAGAACACCTTCCCATGTTCACATTTTTCTTCCCTGATGAACGTGTATGAAGCTCAAGAACCCGAAGTACACCAATATCCAAGAACTCTCCCGAATACACATCAAGAGGGTAATGTAGAACACCTCCCCTATGTTCACATCTTTCATCCCTGATGAATGTGTATGAAGCTCAAGTATCCGAAGTATACCAATACACAAGGAATGAATAACTGATAACATTGAAGAAGCAGACCAAGTCACTGATTATCTCTGCGGGTGACAATCTCTGCGGATGTCAACACCGGAATAAGTGATTATATCTCTGAATCACTGATTAAGCACTCAAGTGAAACAGCTGAGCATCCCCAATGTACACAATCTCTCTCCCCTGATCCTTGAGACACCATCGAAATCACCACATACTAGTGTACCTCTGTTATCTTCAGAAACTTTTTCTAACATCACTTCCCCCACGTAGTTGGAATAATAACTCAAAAAGCCTTGATGAGTAAAACCTTGAGTTTCTCTGCGGTCATGACAATTGTTTTCCCGGGATATCTTCAATCACTTAGAAGTATTAAGCTCATCAAGTTTACTCGCCATGAGTCAAACCTTGAGTTTCTCTGCGGTACTAACATTTGTCTTCCCGGGATGTCTTCAGTTACTTAGAAGAATTAAGTTCATCAAGTTTACTCGCTTTGTGTTTATATGTGAGTCTCCTTTCTCCTTGTTGGTATTGACACTTCAGAATCAGCAACTCTTTGTAAGTCCGTATACTAGAAATATTTTGAGAAGAACATCATTAGCTCAGATGTATCTGTGAGAATCAACTTGCTGAAGAATAACGTGAGCAAGTCTAATTAGGGATTAAATTTGGCATTTCAATCTCCCCCAATTAGTGCTCTCCCCTAAACTGACAATCTGTTTGATAAATGCCCATAATAAGAAGAAGTCTTTTGATAATCACATGCAACTCGTCTTTTAGTCTTCTAACATATAGCAGAAAATGTAGAACCGACTGTAGACTCGACCTTCTTCAAGATTGTCCAGTTGGGGAATAGAAAGTCAACATCTTCAACTCACCAAAACAAGAACATCAGCAAAAAGCATCTCAATCAACTTACATCTTGCACATCCCCTTAACTAGAATCCCTCCCAATCAAACAAGAACAGAAAGATGTTCATCAAGGAAATCAGCAATCAGGCCGCAACGAACACACGAAATGGTAACACCAAGCAAACAATCACATCAAACAAGAACAGAAGGTTGTTCGGAATCATCATGTTGATGTGCACGTGAAGCATTAACCGGAAGCACTTTGTCAATAAACTCATATCAGCTTGTGAAGATGTCAACTAACGGCTCTTAAGAAGAAACTCCATGTGAAGATTACCCGATAAGAAGAAGCTCGGTTCTTACATGAGTTTAGAGCCGTATGACCATTTAAATTCTCAAATAGTAATCAACCATGCAGTAATTCACACTTCTTCTCCCCCTCAAGAATTGCATACGGAGATGCCATTCTTGATTAAACAAGTGAATATCTTCAAAAAATGTAGTCTATTCACACTTCTCCCCCGCAAAATTAGCTCATGATGTGATCGTCATTATAGTTGAGCAAGTGGAATAAGAAAACAGTCAATGGTAGCCCGGTTCACTTGAAGACTGAAGACCATGGAAAAGGCATGATGCATGTTGATGAGAATGGTCATTAGTGAGAAGATTTCTCTTCTTCAGAAGATAAAGCGCACTGAAGCGTACACTTTTCTTTTCTTTAGAGTACGAGGCATGAACTGATGTGTTCATACGTCATAAGAAGATTTCTCTTCTTTGTAAGATAAAGCGCACTGAAACGTACACTTTTCTTTTCTTTAGAGTACGAGGCCTGAACTGATGTGAACAGACGTCATAATCTCTCTCTTTTCATCATCTCTTGGCAAAACATGTAAATATCAACCCCATTATCATTCAGTAGGCTCTTTGTAGTGACAGCTGATGGAGAAAAACCCAATATGATGAATTTGACCCTGAAGTAAAATACCCCAAACTCGTGACTTAAACTTGCACATATGTAACAAAGAGCGGTGCCGAGACTTCATGCCCATTTGAATCTCTAAGTACTCTATACTCTTCAACCAACCAACCATCGAGTATAAGATGTATATCACCTCTTGAAAATCCACAATTGAATGTGACACTGAGCACTACAACGTAACTCCTTTAAGTGATAGTTATTTTGAGGTGATAAGAGCCCAGTTCCCCCAAGTGGTAAAAGAAAAGGTAAAAGACACCCAACAATAACTAGATTTCCAAGTCTTCATTGTTGATAATAAGCTCGAACAAGGATCTCGAAGAATCTTCATCCATCCATCCCCGATATCTTCAGATACTAAGTACACTTGCCCGTGATAATTCACTTCAACCTCAAATAAATAATACTGAATTAGCTCCGTTGTCACATCTTCTAGTTAAATGCTCAATTCTAGCCTCCTTTAACGTTTTAAGTGAACTCTGATAATGGTTTCATCCCGACCATGGTTTAATAAGCATAACCCCGTAAAACTTTGAAGTAGCCAAACCGCCATGACGAAAATCCAAACACACATCCAATTCATGAAGTACACCCTTTTATCCTTTCTTTGAAGCAGAAACCGTAGCACCAGCATCAGAAAAGATCCCGAAATACACTTTCCTTTTCTCCAGGATGGTTCCATCAATACGGGATTTTACAACTCTATGGTTTAAACCGAAAAATAGTTTCTTTCGCGGGATTTTACAAAACCAAGAATAAACCGTAAGATAGATCCCGAAATGCACTTTATAATTACCAGGATGTTTCCATTGTCACGGGATTTTACAAGTCTATGATTTAAACCGAGAAATAGGTTCTTTCGCGGGATTTTACAAAATCAAGACAAAACCGTAAACAATGTCAGCTTGAATGTGTTACGACGACTTTGGTTTCAGTGAATATCCGTTTTAGGGGAACATGCAGCGGTTCATCAACGGTCCATTATCCAACATCATCAACATCGTCAACCATCCAATCAACACAATGGAAAACGCATCAATCACGCAATCTGTCGGCTATTGTAATGACCACATGGAGAAGTAAACCCGATATACCAAACTTGACTATGAAGTAAAATTCCCCAGATTTGTTACTTAAACTTGTACTGATCCTCGTGAAAAAGAACCGGTGTACCCAATGTACAAAACCTCTTGACATTCTCAACTGAGTGAGACACCGAAGTGATAGTTACGTTGTGGGTTAAGCGAGAAAGAATCACAAACGAAACTAAATAGCCAAGTCTTTATCACCCTCAATAAATGCCCAAACAAGTCATCTTCTCGGAAGGGTAGAAAGAAAGAAGACGAAATAAGTGATCGCGCCCGAAAAATCTCACTTCAAATCCAAATCAGAAATATCGTACAAACAACTCCGTAGTCAACCTTTAAACAATTCAAGCCAAGCCGTGACATAATGATCATCGTGAAAATGTATATACCAAAGTATCAACCCACATATCACAACAGCAATCATCATCATACCAAATTTCCAAGCCTCATAACGAATCTCATCATTTCATCAACTCACATCATCAAATCTCATTATCTTGTCGTATGATCAAATCTCGAGAAGCCCATATGACCCAATCATGTGAGCAAACCAAACTTGGTTACTTGTAAAAATCAAGGCCCGGTCTATGAAAAACAATACAATCGTCTAAGTAGAGCCTGTAAAGCAATAAACTCAATACTAAACTAGTAACACCAGTCAAGAAGCTCAAGCCCAAGTGAGGTCACCACCTTCGATAAATCATTTCACAAATATTGAGCTCAAGTCGTGATCATATGTATCTTTCCGTGAAAATTTATGAGACCAAGAATACCACTCTTTACGCCAATATATTAAAAGTGTATCCAAAATTTTATTTGCCAACAAAAATTCGGATGACACAAATTGAGTAGCATATTCAGAACAATATTACCCCACATCCAAAAAAAAAAGCCCACAGCGCATGAAATTGTAGATCCAAGTCCATTATCCAGATTATATCAACACACAATATGTGATCCACGATTCAACTTCAGCCCATGTGAGATTAGATTTAAAACACGGCAATCCAGGTAACAAGTCCTACCCAACTATCAAGAGTATAAACATGCCACTAATCACACTTGATACCCTAATCCCTTAAAATTATCTATGTCAGCTCCCATTACATACAAACTATAAAGCACAAAACCATAAAACATTTAACCATGAGGCTTTAGAGCACATATTCGTGAGTACCCTCGATACCAAATTCAACATCATGAGGCCCAGTCCAATGGAGATTCGGATGTTAACAAAAAAACATCAAGCCCGATCCAAAATCACCTTACCAAGCCCATCATTCATAAATCCAAACCCGAACCAAACTCTCACAAATGTTAGTAACCGGTTATAAAAGAGACTTTACCTAAAAATTAGGTTATAACCCTAACATACATCTGGAAAAACAATACGCCTCCCTCTTTCTAACTTCACTCACTCAACACATCTCCTGGTTCACATCTCATCTTAGGTTTCAAAGACAGAAACTAAACCCTAAAGATCACTCTCTCAAAAACAAAACGCAGACACACTTAACTTTTCTTGAAATAACACATATCCACCAATGATATCACAAATGCAACCCCAACACATTCGTCTACCCCATCTTAACACCAAAACTGGGAACGATTTACAGCTTCAACACCATGACAATTAAGCCCATCAAACTTATAACAAGCCTCGCCATAGGATTGGCAAGAGGCACGATTAGACTTAGCCACAGGGATGGCATCAGCTTGTGACGAGGCTCAAGACAGGGTAGGTATTTCATTGAACACAACTTTTCTTTTCAAAAACCGAACAAAAGAAATTAATGAAACGGTTTTGTTTTGTTAATTTCTTCAAGATAGTTCGAAAATTAAAGAGAAGCTTATACTTCAAAAGATCTGTGAAGATGAAACATCAATGAAAACATCTTAAAAAGAGATTGAAACTCATTGTTGACAATATCTGAGATCAGCTTCATGTAGTTATCATTAAAAGTATGAGACATGGATCGATGAAAGATAATTATTTTCGAGTCATATACCTATAATGGTCTTGATTGATCAATGATTATCACGAAATAAACATCTGAGATTCAATAAGATTTTCTTTTTTTTTTCATTCGATGTATAATCAGTAAGCTAAGAGTTTTTGTAACACTGAACGAAAGAAAGAAAAAACTATCATAACAGATTAGTTATGGTTTCATCTTTGTATTCGGATATGAAGAAGCAAAGGCTTCGAAAGATGGTCTATGATGTTTTGTATTTGTGTGATTGTTCTTTGAGTTTCTTGTAGCTTGTGTGAACACACGATGTATACAAACTGAGATTTTGTGATGTAACTAGATGAGTCTTGTAGGATGTAGAACTGTTTAAAACCAGTTGAGACTTGTTGATGTTTTTCCATTTCTTGCTTATGGTTTGTTGTATGATGTTGGGATGATGATGTAGTCAAACTGATGATGGTATTTGGTTTATGTTGTCAAGTCTTATCTCATTCTTCTACCTTTCTGAAAAGTTGCATCATCTTTTGAGTCAACTCGCTAGCCAACTCGTTAGCCAAGTTGCTAGCCAACTCGCTAGCCAACTCGCTAGCCAAGTTGCTAGCCAACTCGCTAGCCAACTCGCTAGCCAAGTTGCTAGCCAACTCGCTAGCCAACTCGCTAGGCAAGTTGCTAGCCAAGTCGCTAAGCTAACTCGCTACGACTTGTTAAATAACAAGTCGCTAGGTGACCCAACTCGCTAGGTAGATTCAATGTATTTGGACATCTTGTTCTGACAACTCGCTAGCATGAATATATGAGTTTTCCGACCACATTCCGACGATATTCATAGTAAACCCAGATAAACAGTTTTGATCCAGTTTGACAGCATAGACTGACCAGATGACCCATTTAAATCTTATTGACCATACACTGAATCTGGACAGTGAGCTTAAATCGCTAACAAGAAATTCTCATTGAAGGACATGTAAGACTTATTTTTTATCTGTTAAAAACAAACCAAAACTGGTCACAAACCAAAACCAAAACTGTTAGACATATGAAGACCAAATCTGTTAAACAGATAGTGGAAAACATTTTAACAACGCATCACAGACCAACACAGTTAGGAACAAGACATATGAAAACCTCTTTAAAAAATTTAGTATGTTTTGACCACATAACAACAGCAACCAGTAACAACATATCCATTAAACAAACATCTTTATCAAGACACAAACAGGACCCGAACAAACCGCATACAAAACCATGAATCGAACCACGAGAATCACCAATAGCAACATAACCTGGCTCTGATACCAATTGTAGGATCGTTATTTTTATGTGTTTGATGATTCGGGTGGTCTTGGGAGATCAAAATACATGTTTGCCATTAGAGAGAGAAAGTTAGAGAGTTGGTGTTTTCTTGGTAGAGAGTTACTTCACAAAAGTTGAATATTAGATTGAAAAGCACCACCCCTTCCATGGATGGAAGGGGTATTTATAGTTACAGACTTAACGACCTCCTATCGGCCTGTGGATCAGGGATACAGTGGGTAAAGACCCGTCCTTCCTCCACGGTGTTGCACTAAACTATTTTACGCTACTGACTAACTAATAAAACAATAAATAACGTAACTAACGACAAGTCTACGAGCTAACTTATGCTAGATAATATTTGGGGTGACCGACTCTTCACTATGGAATTTTCTAATTCCTAACAGAGATAAAAACTTGTTAAATTAAGGATAAGATTCTCTCAAGTAGTATACAACTTGATTGTTCAAGTTGTATAGTTACCGGCCGTTGGATCAAATGTTAGATCAAATCAAAAGCCTATATCAAGATAGGATTCATCATTAAGTTTCAACCCCCCAAATCCAATACCCGAAATTCGTACCTTTTCATTTTCTAAAAAACATAAAAAGATAAAAAAATAATCTTCCTCAACCTAAACCTTAGCGTAGTAACTTCTCACTAGCATTCCTATTCCCCTAGAGAACGATATCAATACCCGTGGCTTACCCTAATTACTACACTACAACGATTAGGTTCACTGCCTAGGGTGTTATAAAACTTGCTCGAAGAAAAGGAAGTTTCCTTGACCCCGAACGACGCGTGTAGCGTTATCAAGTTTTTGGGCCATCTTTAAGTTTCCTTTCGACGCACTCTAGAAAATTTGGGGGGTTGAAACTTAAGTGTAGGGATATTTGATAAGGTTTTAAAAGGTACCTTTTTGAGGGGTCATTTAAGCCCTTATTCGATCACTTTTGTATCCGTTATTGCTTAATATCGTTCCTTTTCACTTTTTAGGTCTCTTGAAGGCAAAATGCTGGAATGATGCTTATTTGGACGAAAAGGCGCGAATATACGAAGAAAATGGCCAAAGTCAGAATCGAGACACTCAAAGCTGCTGAAACATAAGGCGACGGCGTCACTGCATATCTGCGACGCCGTCGGGAAGGAATTTTGCGACGGCTCAGAGGAAAAATTGCATGTTTTCAAGGGACGACGTCAGGTTCTAAAGGAATAGGCCGTCGCTACTCAGACGGCCTAGATGCAGCCAAGACGGCGTCAGAGCTGAAGGGGACGGCGTCACAGTCATAAGGTGACGCCGTCGAAAGGTTTACGTGGCCAAGACGAAACCCTAATGACGGCGACACGACGGCGTCACGAAACATAAGGTGACGCCGTCGCAGATGTAATCTTATATATAGAATCCGAATTTTTCAGTTTTAGTGTGTAGTCTTTTGGAGTAAAAAACCTAAAACCGAACCAAGGCTTTCTTGTGCAGTATTTTAGGGTTCTAAACCCTATTATACATCAAGCTAAGTATTTACTTCATTAATTTAATTATGTCTTTGATTATTTGTGTGTATGCTTGCATGTTCTCCATGTCCGGCTAATTTATTTGTGTGTTTGCTTAGGGAATATGAAACTTAGTTATTGAATATTGATTGGTTGATACTTATCTTAGTTGACTAATGATCTAGAGTGCGCTAGATTATTCGTTGTGTACTTAATGCTTGAAATTTCTTTGTGAACTTTAGAATATAATTATCTAGGTAATTGTAGGATAAAGTATTCAAGGACAACCGTAGAGTAGGCGTCTATAAATCACTAGAGGATTTGTAAACAAGACCCTTTGGTAGTTTCAAAGAGTTAGGGAAATAAGCACGCCCTATAGCCTTAGAATCACAACGCAACTAGGAATAAGGACGTGACAAATCAACCATCAATAGGAGATAATTAAGGAGTAGTAAAACCTAAGTAAACACATCTTTAAACTATCATACGAGTACACATCAAATTAGACATAGACTATCACAACCTTAGCTTAGATAATTAGATAATAGTAGAGTAATCGGTAGCAATACCAACCCCCCAAATCCAATACCCGAAATTCGTACCTTTTCATTTTCTAAAAAACATAAAAAGATAAAAAAATAATCTTCCTCAACCTAAACCTTAGCGTAGTAACTTCTCACTAGCATTCCTATTCCCCTAGAGAACGATATCAATACCCGTGGCTTACCCTAATTACTACACTACAACGATTAGGTTCACTGCCTAGGGTGTTATAAAACTTGCTCGAAGAAAAGGAAGTTTCCTTGACCCCGAACGACGCGTGTAGCGTTATCAAGTTTTTGGCGCCGCTGCCGGGGAATAGAATAGCTAGTTAGTAGTCCACCTCGTTTAGGTTTCTTTGCTTGATTCCTATCAAGTAAATTTTTTCTCATTTTTAGCTTTCTCTTAGTCTATCCCCCTTCTTCGTGACCTTTGTTCGTAACACCCATCACTTTTCACCATGGAAGGTGACAACCAACCACCACTCATCAACCCACCACCAAACGACCCGCCAAGAGCCCGTACTCTTGGTGAGTACTCGAGACCAAACCACCTAGGTTATAGGAACACCATTGAGCTTCCCGACCAAGCCCAAACTACGGCCCTGCGATCCGACACCATCCGGTTGGTGCAAAACGGATGTGCATTCCATGGACTTCGTTCCGAAGATCCAAATCAGCATCTGAGGGATTTCCTCAAAATTGTCGATTCCATCGACCTTGATGCTACTACTCGGGAGACCACGCGCTTGCGTCTCTTCCAATTCTCTTTACGGGACCAAGCTAGTAATTGGCTTGAGCGACTTCCCGCCGGCTCCATCTCAAGTTGGGATGATCTTACTTCTCGCTTCCTTGCTCAATTTTTCCCACCGGGGAGAACCACTAAGCTTAGGAATGACATCTTGATGTTCCAACAACGTCAAGGTGAATCTCTCTACGAAGCATGGACCCGATTCAAGGACTTACTTCATAAAGTCCCTCATCACGGCATTGATCTTTGGCTCCAAGTCCAAATCTTTTATGATCATGTCAACTTTCCCACTAAGCGATCCATTGACCAAGCGGCCGGTGGAAAACTTAGTGATCTCACCGCGGAAGAATCATGGGAAATAATAGAGGACCTTGCCCTCTATGACAACGAAAGTTGGGATGACCCCCGTGAACTTCCCAAAACCGTCAAGGCAATCTCCTTGCCTCCTCCCGACCGTAGGATGATTGAACTTGAAGATCAAGTTAAATTCCTCATGAGTTCCTACAAAAATCCTAAGTCTTCACGACAAGTGAATCAAATCACTCTACCTTGTGAGTTATGCAGTGGTCCCCATGACACTCGTGATTGCACAAGACTCTCCGAACAAGCTTTTGCGGACTACGCCTCCATACGTACCGACGGAGCGGGAGATAAGTGGTACACTTTCAAACCCGAACAAAACAACTTAGGAAACTCATACAACCCCTCATGGAGAAATCACCCTAAACTTAAGTGGAACCAAAACTCAAGCACACCCCAAAGCTCATCTAGTTCGCCCAATAGGTTCAATTCTTCTAATACCGGGAACCCCACTAATATTGAAGCAATTGCATCTAGATTTTTGTCATCCCAAGAAACTCGATTGAATAAGCTTGAAGCCGAGTTTAAGCAAAAACAGAGCGAGATGACAACCAAGCTTGATGCCCTCTTAAAAGCCTTCAATGAGCGGGAAATTGGAGCACTCCCAAGTGATACCATAAAGAACCCAAAAGTGAATTCGATTGCATCGACTTCATGTTCTAGTTCATCATGGGAGAACACATGCCCCTCTCACCCAACGGTTCACTCGGTAAATGCTATCAAAAAGGGTTCCAAGTCATCCAAGAAATACCAAGGCCCGGCACCTTTGGTAAAGCCTACTCCTGAGAAACCCGTTAGCCAAGAATCCAAACCTAGTTTAGAGGAGGAGTACAAGGAACTCTATCAAGAGAAACCAATTCTTGAAGTCTTAGCTCATGCACCTTATTATAATGCTTTAAAAGAAAAATATGAGTTAGAACTTAGGCTTGGGAAACATGGGTCCGCCTTTGTGCGAAACAACTTACCTAAGAAGTTAGATGATCCCGGGCTATTCACTCTTCCGTGTAGACTTGGAACTTCCAAGCCACTCGATGCTTTAGCCGATTTAGGATCATGCATCAATCTCGTTCCGTTGTCCCTTCATAGAAGCCTCAACTTAGGTAAAATTGAACCAACGGAAACTATCTTAGGATTAGCGGACGGTAGTATAGCACGTCCGGTTGGAATAATAAAGGACATGGTAGTACATGTAGGAGAGTTGACTCTTTTGGCCGACTTTCATGTGCTAGACATGAATAAGGACCCGACATGCCCATTACTAGTTGGAAGAGGATTTTTAGCTACCGCTAGTGCCATCATCGATTGTAAGATGTCCAAAATAGTGGTAGGAGAGGGGAGTGCTAGATCGGTTTACGATGTCAAAAGGCATTCGTACTACAAGGATGAGGAAATCCCACAAGAGATTAGGTTGGATAGAGAGCCTTCTCGATATGGACCGTGGATTGAGAAGAACATCATAGGCCCCCAAAGACCTTTTTACCTAGATAAGGCCTTTGCTAGTGTAGCAACTTTCCAAGAACAAGAATTGGCTAGGGATATAGAAGTGAACCCGTTCGAGGACGCCTTAGTATTTAGGAAGATGGCCGAGTTCCTAGGATGCTTGCCCGTTAATCTTGTCATGAATAAATGGATAGTTGAGACATCCGAACACATGTGGGATTGGAATAGAACGCCTAGCGATGGTAATGGAAGATGGCACATTAGGATACAAATCTATGATCCCGATGGTGAGATGTTTGAAAAGGCATATTTAACCGAACGTACTACTAGGAACTTAAATGATAAGTTTGATCCCTACGACATTGTTGAGGATAGACTTACTTATATCGGTACGTAGGAGTAGGACTACGAGTCTAGCTACAAGACTCTTAAATAAAGAAAAGCGCTTCGTGGGAGGCAACCCATGCTTAATTGTTTGCTTGTTAGTGTCATATATCTTTTATTAATTGTTTATCCTCATGTTTAAATTTGTGAAAATGCTTTATTTTGTTTTTAACCTCGTCTTAATTACATATAAAGGTATTTTACATAAAGGATAAGTGTAGGGAGGATTACACACGTTTTCATAAGAAACGTGAACATGAGAATAACAATTAATTAAAAGATATATATGTTTGTTTGTTCGAGTCAAATGCTTGTATCGAGTCATAATGGATGTTTTTGCAGAAGTTTTTCCAGATTCTAAAGATGTAAATTTTCCAGAATTTTTTTTCAGAAAATCGCAGACCAGTTTTTGTCAGGATTGAAACCTGACGGCGTCGGGAAGGAATAAAAACATCAGCTTACTTTTTCTCGTTTTCTGAGCTACTTGTAAAATTTTGGAATTTTCCAGATCTTAACTTTCAAAACAAATTCTGTAAACATCCATTCCACAAGCATTATATCCTAATTTAAATCGAGTCTTATGTATATTATTACCGCCGATTTTACGCGAAGGTTTCGTTTGTTTTCTTCTAGTGTGCAGGTTTAGTTTGTCAAGAAGAAGTTACACAAGTTTGGAAGGAGCCTTTCACGCAAAAAAACTCTTCTTGGAAAAGATTTAACCACCACTTTTTACGGATCCTACCGAGCTAATCAGGGGAGTATTAGTTTCTTTCGTTTTTAATTACCTTCTATTATCATAACTTTGATACTTTCGGGGAACATTGGGGACAATGTTCAGTTTAAGTGTAGGGAGGGAAAATAAACGGGAACTTTGAAACTATGCTTATCCTTGACTGTTTGCTTTGTCCAAGTGTATTTGTGTAATAAACCATGAGAAAATGTAGGTTAGGGTAATTTTAGCTAAATTTAAAATTTTTTCATGACGTATAAGAGTGGGCCATTAGTCTTAACAAAAGCGTCTCATGGATAGGAAGTTGCATGACTAGCACAAAAACCCTTTACCACCCAAATTCCACCCAAAATGTGAGGATCGCCCTTAGATTAGTAGGAATTAAAGCATTCATCTTTAATGCTTAGAGTGTGAACCGGTAGTATATTAGATTCTAGAACTTGTTTTGTGATGCATTCCGAGATCGCTAGTGAGACTACACTTGTGTAGTTAGGAATAACTAAATGATAAGAGGCATTAGGATAACCCTTGTTTAATACCTGTAATATAATTACTTCTTCCATAATCGGTTGAGTAATTCCCCCACACCCTTTGCGTTGTACTCATCTTTAGTACACGATACCCCTAGTTAACCCCTCAGAGCCTATCCTTTTCGCGGTTCTCGTGATGTTTCGGTTTTTCCGGAATATCAATGAAGAGCATTGTTTACACCCCACCCCCAAATATACACCCAAATCGCCTTAGCCTACCTTTATTGCACTCACTTTTAGTGCAAATTTATGTTATCACCCAAAACCCTTAGTTCAATTATCTGGTTGCTTGCATGAGTTGCTAAGTCGAGTCATATCCCTTGTATACAGTTTTGGGATGATTGGGATTCATGGGAAAAGTTAAAGTTTATGAAACATAGGAAAGAGAACGTTAAACTCAAATTCCCTTTGTTTGCATAATAATGTACTCCAAGTGTTTTGATCTTTTCAATTCGGGTCAAATTAGTGTTAGAATAATAAAAACTCAAGTGTAGGGATGTGTCTATAAATCCCTATCATTTTGATGTACCGTAGAGGATGGTAGAGTAAAAGTGTATGCAAAAAAAAAAAAAAAAAAAAAAAAAAAAAAAAAAAAAAAAAAAAAAAAAAAAAAAAAAAAAAAAATATATATATATAAAAAAAAAAAAAAAAAAAAAAAAAAAAAAAAAGAGTAAAAACCATACGGGCTACCATCCTACATCTATCTTTTAAATTATGTTTGTTTATTTTCGTTGCCTAGAGTTTTAGAGTGTCGAGTCTTGGCTTAGCAACGCCATTCTTCGTATACTTGCAACATAGAGATTTTTGACTATCCACCACTAAATAGCCTATCCCACCAAACCCTTCATTTCCCTACCGTAAGCCTAACGTTACAACCCTTTAAAAGACCTCTTTGATAGTCTTTCCTAGGTGCTTACGCCAAAGCGACGGAGGTTTGATCTATTCTCAAGCCTATGGTAATCTATGTACTAGGACCAGTTAATGAGTGTTTATCTTCCATTTCCGATTTGTTATATTTCATATATACACCCGAGAGAGATGTGAGTATCCAAACACCCCATGTGAGGTGCTAGTATGTAATTTCCGTGCTTGTTATGACTTTTGCGGGGCTTATATGTGTTGTGGACCGTTTTGAATGGATGCTTCATGACCCCTAACTTATAAATTAATTGGCTAAAAGCACATTTGCTTGAGGACAAGCAAATACCAAGTGTAGGGATATTTGATAAGGTTTTAAAAGGTACCTTTTTGAGGGGTCATTTAAGCCCTTATTCGATCACTTTTGTATCCGTTATTGCTTAATATCGTTCCTTTTCACTTTTTAGGTCTCTTGAAGGCAAAATGCTGGAATGATGCTTATTTGGACGAAAAGGCGCGAATATACGAAGAAAATGGCCAAAGTCAGAATCGAGACACTCAAAGCTGCTGAAACATAAGGCGACGGCGTCACTGCATATCTGCGACGCCGTCGGGAAGGAATTTTGCGACGGCTCAGAGGAAAAATTGCATGTTTTCAAGGGACGACGTCAGGTTCTAAAGGAATAGGCCGTCGCTACTCAGACGGCCTAGATGCAGCCAAGACGGCGTCAGAGCTGAAGGGGACGGCGTCACAGTCATAAGGTGACGCCGTCGAAAGGTTTACGTGGCCAAGACGAAACCCTAATGACGGCGACACGACGGCGTCACGAAACATAAGGTGACGCCGTCGCAGATGTAATCTTATATATAGAATCCGAATTTTTCAGTTTTAGTGTGTAGTCTTTTGGAGTAAAAAACCTAAAACCGAACCAAGGCTTTCTTGTGCAGTATTTTAGGGTTCTAAACCCTATTATACATCAAGCTAAGTATTTACTTCATTAATTTAATTATGTCTTTGATTATTTGTGTGTATGCTTGCATGTTCTCCATGTCCGGCTAATTTATTTGTGTGTTTGCTTAGGGAATATGAAACTTAGTTATTGAATATTGATTGGTTGATACTTAACTTAGTTGACTAATGATCTAGAGTGCGCTAGATTATTCGTTGTGTACTTAAGCTAGGGTGTTATAAAAATTGCTCGAAGAAAAGGAAACTTCCTTTTCTTCGAGCAAGTTTTATAACACCCTAGGCAGTGAACCTAATCGTTGTAGTGTAGTAATTAGGGTAAGCCACGGGTATTGATATCGTTCTCTAGGGGAATAGGAATGCTAGTGAGAAGTTACTACGCTAAGGTTTAGGTTGAGGAAGATTATTTTTTTATCTTTTTATGTTTTTTAGAAAATGAAAAGGTACGAATTTCGGGTATTGGATTTGGGGGGTTGGTATTGCTACCGATTACTCTACTATTATCTAATTATCTAAGCTAAGGTTGTGATAGTCTATGTCAAATTTGATGTGTACTCGTATGATAGTTTAAAGATGTGTTTACTTAGGTTTTACTACTCCTTAATTATCTCCTATTGATGGTTGATTTGTCACGTCCTTATTCCTAGTTGCGTTGTGATTCTAAGGCTATAGGGCGTGCTTATTTCCCTAACTCTTTGAAACTACCAAAGGGTCTTGTTTACAAATCCTCTAGTGATTTATAGACGCCTACTCTACGGTTGTCCTTGAATACTTTATCCTACAATTACCTAGATAATTATATTCTAAAGTTCACAAAGAAATTTCAAGCATTAAGTACACAACGAATAATCTAGCGCACTCTAGATCATTAGTCAACTAAGATAAGTATCAACCAATCAATATTCAATAATTAAGTTTCATATTCCCTAAGCAAACACACAAATAAATTAGCCGGACATGGAGAACATGCAAGCATACACACAAATAATCAAAGACATAATTAAATTAATGAAGTAAATACTTAGCTTGATGTATAATAGGGTTTAGAACCCTAAAATACTGCACAAGAAAGCCTTGGTTCGGTTTTAGGTTTTTACTCCAAAAGACTACACATCAAAACTGAAAAATTCGGATTCTATATATAAGATTACATCTGCGACGGCGTCACCTTATGTTTCGTGACGCCGTCGTGTCGCCGTCATTAGGGTTTCGTCTTGGCCACGTAAACCTTGCGACGGCGTCACCTTATGACTGTGACGCCGTCCCCTTCAGCTCTGACGCCGTCTTGGCTGCATCTAGGCCGTCTGAGTAGCGACGGCCTATTCCTTTAGAACCTGACGTCGTCCCTTGAAAACATGCAATTTTTCCTCTGAGCCGTCGCAAAATTCCTTCCCGACGGCGTCGCAGATATGCAGTGACGCCGTCGCCTTATGTTTCAGCAGCTTTGAGTGTCTCGATTCTGACTTTGGCCATTTTCTTCGTATATTCGCGCCTTTTCGTCCAAATAAGCATTATTCCAGCATTTTGCCTTCAAGAGACCTAAAAAGTGAAAAGGAACGATATTAAGCAATAACGGATACAAAAGTGATCGAATAAGGGCTTAAATGACCCCTCAAAAAGGTACCTTTTAAAACCTTATCAAATATCCCTACACTTGGTATTTGCTTGTCCTCAAGCAAATGTGCTTTTAGCCAATTAATTTATAAGTTAGGGGTCATGAAGCATCCATTCAAAACGGTCCACAACACATATAAGCCCCGCAAAAGTCATAACAAGCACGGAAATTACATACTAGCACCTCACATGGGGTGTTTGGATACTCACATCTCTCTCGGGTGTATATATGAAATATAACAAATCGGAAATGGAAGATAAACACTCATTAACCGGTCCTAGTACATAGATTACCATAGGCTTGAGAATAGATCAAACCTCCGTCGCTTTGGCGTAAGCACCTAGGAAAGACTATCAAAGAGGTCTTTAAAGGGTTGTAACGTTAGGCTTACGGTAGGGAAATAAGGGTTTGGTGGGATAGGCTATTTAGTGGTGGATAGTCAAAAATCTCTATGTTGCAAGTATACGAAGAATGGCGTTGCTAAGCCAAGACTCGACACTCTAAAACTCTAGGCAACGAAAATAAACAAACATAATTTAAAAGATAGATGTAGGATGGTAGCCCGTATGGTTTTTACTCTTTTTTTTTTTTTTTTTTTTTTTTTTTTTTTTTATATATTTTTTTTTTTTTCGAAATTTTTTTTTTTTTTTTTTTTTTTTTTTTTTTTTTTTTTTGCATACACTTTTACTCTACCATCCTCTACGGTACATCAAAATGATAGGGATTTATAGACACATCCCTACACTTGAGTTTTTATTATTTTAACACTAATTTGACCCGAATTGAAAAGATCAAAACACTTGGAGTACATTATTATGCAAACAAAGGGAATTTGAGTTTAACGTTCTCTTTCCTATGTTTCATAAACTTTAACTTTTCCCATGAATCCCAATCATCCCAAAACTGTATACAAAGGATATGACTCGACTTAGCAACTCATGCAAGCAACCAGATAATTGAACTAAGGGTTTTGGGTGATAACATAAATTTGCACTAAAAGTGAGTGCAATACAGGTAGGCTAAGGCGATTTGGGTGTATATTTGGGGGTGGGGTGTAAACAATGCTCTTCATTGATATTCCGGAAAAACCGAAACATCACGAGAACCGCGAAAAGGATAGGCTCTGAGGGGTTAACTAGGGGTATCGTGTACTAAAGATGAGTACAACGCAAAGGGTGTGGGGGAATTACTCAACCGATTATGGAAGAAGTAATTATATTACAGGTATTAAACAAGGGTTATCCTAATGCCTCTTATCATTTAGTTATTCCTAACTACACAAGTGTAGTCTCACTAGCGATCTCGGAATGCATCACAAAACAAGTTCTAGAATCTAATATACTACCGGTTCACACTCTAAGCATTAAAGATGAATGCTTTAATTCCTACTAATCTAAGGGCGATCCTCACATTTTGGGTGGAATTTAGGTGGTAAGGGTTTTTGTGCTAGTCATGCAACTTCCTATCCATGAGACGCTTTTGTTAAGACTAATGGCCCACTCCTATACGTCATGAAAAAAATTTAAATTTAGCTAAAATTACCCTAACCTACATTTTCTCATGGTTTATTACACAAATACACTTGGACAAAGCAAACAGTCAAGGATAAGCATAGTTTCAAAGTTCCCGTTTATTTTCCCTCCCTACACTTAAACTGAACATTGTCCCCAATGTTCCCCGAAAGTATCAAAGTTATGATAATAGAAGGTAATTAAAAACGAAAGAAACTAGTACTCCCCTGATTAGCTCGGTAGGATCCGTAAAAAGTGGTGGTTAAATCTTTTCCAAGAAGAGTATTTGCGTGAAAGGCTCCTTCCAAACTTGTGTAACTTCTTCTTGACAAACTAAACCTGCACACTAGAAGAAAACAAACGAAACCTTCGCGTAAAATCGGCGGTAATAATATACATAAGACTCGATTTAAACTAGGATATAATGCTTGTGGAATGGATGTTTACAGAATTTGTTTTGAAAGTTAAGATCTGGAAAATTCCAAAATTTTACAAGTAGCTCAGAAAACGAGAAAAAGTAAGCTGAAGTTTTTATTCCTTCCTGACGCCGTCAGGTTGCAATCCTGACGCCGTCAGGTTATCCTGACAAAAACTGGTCTGCGATTTTCTGGAAAAAATTCTGGAAAATTTACATCTTTAGAATCTGGAAAAACTTCTGCAAAAACATCCATTATGACTCGATACAAGCATTTGACTCGAACAAACAAACATATATATCTTTTAGTTAATTGTTATTCTCATGTTCACGTTTCTTATGAAAACGTGTGTAATCCTCCCTACACTTATCCTTTATGTAAAATACCTTTATATGTAATTAAGACGAGGTTAAAAACAAAATAAAGCATTTTTACAAATTCAAACATGAGGACAAACAATTAATAAAAGATATATGACACTAACAAGCAACCAATCCATCACATAGGCTAGATAAACCATGCAAGTATCCACACACATCAAATAGTTCACCATAAGGTTAAGTTGTCAAAGATTATTACATGCCCAAATATAAATTGTCTCAACAGCCAACACAATCATAGACAATACATAAATTAAAACATGAGTCACTGGGGGGCGGGTCCACGATAGTCATAACCAGGGGGAAGATGGCCCAAATACCCATAAGGTGGGTAATCCTCTTCTCTCCCCGGGAAAGGATCAATCTGGAGGTGTGGATCAAGCTGGTCACGTACGGATAAATGCTGCATCTGCCTAACAGTGTGGTCATAGGTCCAATTAGCCCTCTGATCCTGCTGTGCCATCCACGTATCCATGCGTCCCATCCATGCTCCTTGGTAGGCCTGCCAATCTCCACTAGACATGTGTCTGTAGGCGTCAGTGGAGCTCCCTGCTTCACCCCCCTGCTGGTGCGCTGGCATGTGTGGCTCTTCGTCATCATCGTCATCACTATCTTGAATGACGGGTTGAGCATTGAACCAAGCAAAGCCCCTACCATAATCCATTATAACCTCCATAGCTTTCAAGGACTTGGCCTTGACGACCCTTGGTGACACCTCATTAAGGTATGCGGGTGCCTCCCCTGCCAAAATGCCAAAGGACCGAGCTAACCGAGTGATGAACATACCCCCATAAACTTTATCCTCAACCCTCATTCCACTGGCAGTCCTCAAGTAGTCGGCTAACCAGAATGGGATGTTACAGTGCACACCCTCGGCCAACATGCAGTAGAGATAGAATAGATCTGGTAAAGTGACACGATGATTAGTGTTCCGGCGCCCCGTGATAGAAAATGTGAGGCAACGGTGCACTAGCCTAATCCGTGGATCCCGGATTTGAGATGCGAGAGTACCCCCAGTGATGTACTCCCCATTAGCTATCGTGTTCCAGAACTGAAGACACAACATTTCATCCTTATGGGTAAGTCCGGTTGCCAAACTAGCCCTGAAAACATCGCTCCCAGCATTCTCGGCACTATATAACCCCAATCTCCATCCAAACTCAAGGACTGACATAGCCCTCCAATCTCCTCCCAACCTAAATCGGACCCCCTGAAACTCAATGTTATCACGACACGAATTAACATCCAACGTGTAAGATGCGTGGAATTCACGCACCAACTCCCCATATACGGGTTCACGCATCCTAAACATCCTTTCCCACTGGGGATCAGTAAACTTGTCCTTCCTAAAACTATTCGCAAACTCCCTAGCCAGGTCATGACCCTCAAGAAACTCCCAGTCCACAACAGCCCCTGACTCAATAGTTTGATGAAGCAAATCATTGTAACGAACTTGGCAATCTTCCTCAGTAAACACTCCCCATTCAGAAATTGTGTCAGCGATATTTGCCTGGGCATTAGAGGACTGTCCTCTTGTTCTCTTTGTTCTTCTGCTCATCTGAAACAGAAAATCAAATACAGTGAGGACGGCGTCAGAATAATCACGACGGCGTCACATAACAGTTGCGACGCCGTCAGCCCGACCAGAATTCAAATCCGACCTTTGTGAGGGAAAAACCCAGGTTTTTAACCACAACCCTTAGCCCAAACACCCATGTTGCAGTGATAATGGTATAATGGCCAGGTGGGTTCGATCCCCAAGCCGTCAAGGCTACCGCAAAGTCAACCCCCATATGATAACACTATCATTTGCCTAATCATTAGCCTAATTAATAGGATTCATAGGCGGTATATAGCATAGATCAAATTAGTTGGGGTTGTTGGTTTGAAAAAGAGGGAAAAACGAAATTGAGCATGAATTGGGACAATTAAACAGACAAAGATCAATGTGCATTACTTACCTTGTGGAAATTGTTTTGGCAAAATGATGAATTAGAGGTGGGAAAAACGTGAGTGTTGGGTGTGGGGCGGATAACAATTTTGTAGGGTAAAGAATGAAAGAGATGGGTGATGTATTTATTCGTCTGATCTGGGGTAGTGACGGCGTCACACTTTGTACGTGACGGCGTCACGCCTAAATTTTTGCCAAAAGAAAACAGTTTTGTCGATCCGCCTGGATCAAAAATTTGATTACTATCTTTGAAAAAGAATTTAGTTTTCCTCTTGAAATTTATTTGGCTAATCCACCAATAATCCATATAATGGTAAGTAATGCACATGTCAATTTGTTGTTCAATTGTAATTTTACACATTCCGAAGTTTTGGAGGTGAGGTTTCCTTTTCCCGGGTTTAAAACCGAAAGAACTTTTCTTTACATTGGGAAAGTCGGTAAGGGATACGTGCACCATTCCAATGAATGCATTTCTAGGGATCAAGCGGGGAACGTTAAAACGGGGGTTCAAGCAAGAATACGATTTCTTGACGAGATTTGCTAAAGGAGAGGGTTCGGGAGTCACCCTGGTGCGTTCTGGTATTGCATATACCTTTTCTAGCTTTTTAGGTATACTGTTTTTTGCAATTTCACCACGAATGCTCAGTATGAAATTGTTAGCTAGTCCCAAGAAAGTGTCATGAGTTTTCCGCATTTGATCCTCGAGGCGCTTAATTTCCTCTTCTTGCTTGTGGACAAATGTCAACATTATGTCCTCAAATTCATCCTGCCGGGACTTCCTTGGCAGCAAGAATTCCTTGACCGTATTCACATGTTTGTCAGCACAAGTGGTTACATCCATTAACACCTTCATTTGGGTCTCCATACTCATAATTGCTTGTGCTCGGGAACTTAACCCGTTATCTTGGACAACTGGAATTTCCCAACCTTCCTCTTCGTATTGAGCTAAGTCCTCGATGACTTCCCAGCATGCCTCAGCATTAAGATTACTTAGTCTCCCACCGGCGGCGTAATCAATGGTTCGTCGGAGAGAAAGACTGACATGATCATAAAAGATTTGGACTTGGAGCCAAAGATCAATGCCGTGATGAGGGACTTTATGAAGTAAGTCCTTGAATCGGGTCCATGCTTCGTAGAGAGATTCACCTTGACGTTGTTGGAACATCAAGATGTCATTCCTAAGCTTAGTGGTTCTCCCCGGTGGGAAAAATTGAGCAAGGAAGCGAGAAGTAAGATCATCCCAACTTGAGATGGAGCCGGCGGGAAGTCGCTCAAGCCAATTACTAGCTTGGTCCCGTAGAGAGAATTGGAAGAGACGCAAGCGCGTGGTCTCCCGAGTAGTAGCATCAAGGTCGATGGAATCGACAATTTTGAGGAAATCCCTCAGATGCTGATTTGGATCTTCGGAACGAAGTCCATGGAATGCACATCCGTTTTGCACCAACCGGATGGTGTCGGATCGCAGGGCCGTAGTTTGGGCTTGGTCGGGAAGCTCAATGGTGTTCCTATAACCTAGGTGGTTTGGTCTCGAGTACTCACCAAGAGTACGGGCTCTTGGCGGGTTGTTTGGTGGTGGGTTGATGAGTGGTGGTTGGTTGTCACCTTCCATGGTAAAAAGTGATGGGATTACGAACAAAGGTCACGAAGAAGGGGGATAGACTAAGAGAAAGCTAAAAAAATGAGAAAAATTTACTTGATAGGAATCAAGCAAAGAAACCTAAACGAGGTGGACTACTAACTAGCTATTCTATTCCCCGGCAGCGGCGCCAAAAACTTGATAACGCTACACGCGTCGTTCGGGGTCAAGGAAACTTCCTTTTCTTCGAGCAAGTTTTATAACACCCTAGGCAGTGAACCTAATCGTTGTAGTGTAGTAATTAGGGTAAGCCACGGGTATTGATATCGTTCTCTAGGGGAATAGGAATGCTAGTGAGAAGTTACTACGCTAAGGTTTAGGTTGAGGAAGATTATTTTTTTATCTTTTTATGTTTTTTAGAAAATGAAAAGGTACGAATTTCGGGTATTGGATTTGGGGGGTTGGTATTGCTACCGATTACTCTACTATTATCTAATTATCTAAGCTAAGGTTGTGATAGTCTATGTCAAATTTGATGTGTACTCGTATGATAGTTTAAAGATGTGTTTACTTAGGTTTTACTACTCCTTAATTATCTCCTATTGATGGTTGATTTGTCACGTCCTTATTCCTAGTTGCGTTGTGATTCTAAGGCTATAGGGCGTGCTTATTTCCCTAACTCTTTGAAACTACCAAAGGGTCTTGTTTACAAATCCTCTAGTGATTTATAGACGCCTACTCTACGGTTGTCCTTGAATACTTTATCCTACAATTACCTAGATAATTATATTCTAAAGTTCACAAAGAAATTTCAAGCATTAAGTACACAACGAATAATCTAGCGCACTCTAGATCATTAGTCAACTAAGATAAGTATCAACCAATCAATATTCAATAATTAAGTTTCATATTCCCTAAGCAAACACACAAATAAATTAGCCGGACATGGAGAACATGCAAGCATACACACAAATAATCAAAGACATAATTAAATTAATGAAGTAAATACTTAGCTTGATGTATAATAGGGTTTAGAACCCTAAAATACTGCACAAGAAAGCCTTGGTTCGGTTTTAGGTTTTTACTCCAAAAGACTACACATCAAAACTGAAAAATTCGGATTCTATATATAAGATTACATCTGCGACGGCGTCACCTTATGTTTCGTGACGCCGTCGTGTCGCCGTCATTAGGGTTTCGTCTTGGCCACGTAAACCTTGCGACGGCGTCACCTTATGACTGTGACGCCGTCCCCTTCAGCTCTGACGCCGTCTTGGCTGCATCTAGGCCGTCTGAGTAGCGACGGCCTATTCCTTTAGAACCTGACGTCGTCCCTTGAAAACATGCAATTTTTCCTCTGAGCCGTCGCAAAATTCCTTCCCGACGGCGTCGCAGATATGCAGTGACGCCGTCGCCTTATGTTTCAGCAGCTTTGAGTGTCTCGATTCTGACTTTGGCCATTTTCTTCGTATATTCGCGCCTTTTCGTCCAAATAAGCATTATTCCAGCATTTTGCCTTCAAGAGACCTAAAAAGTGAAAAGGAACGATATTAAGCAATAACGGATACAAAAGTGATCGAATAAGGGCTTAAATGACCCCTCAAAAAGGTACCTTTTAAAACCTTATCACCAGCCGTTGGATCAAATGTTAGATCAAATCAAAAGCCTATGTCAAATCAAAGTAGTTTGTATATTTTAATCAAGTTGTATACTACTTGAGAGAATCCTCACCCGTTAAATTGGAGCTAACATTCTGCATGAAGTGGCTCTTCATAGCAGACGGTGCTATATTGACTTTAAACACTACCATATGTACTCTGAGTTTTTTTTAGAGAAGAGTAAATTGCAAAAATCGGCCTTGTAGTTTGGTCAAATCGCATGTGTTTAGTCTGTATAGCATGCGAAGTCCTTGTGGGTAAACTTCGGATCTTATTTCGTCTTTGATAAAACTAAAATGACTTAATTACTCTTCTCTTTTATTTTCGTATTATTTATAATTTTCTTATAAAAAATACATCATTATCCATAGGTTTATAATAGGATTATACCCGTGCGTTGCATCGGGACAATTTTATCAACATGATTAAATATATATCTTTTTAACGTTTACCAACACAAACACGTTTAATTTGAACCTTTACATCGTATTAAACAATAACCAATTGGCTCTTCATTATTAACTTCATTTTCATCTTCTTTATTTCTCAATAATATTTACCAAGTAAGTGTAGTTAGTAGTAAATGTCAAGAAAGTTGATCACTCAAAGACGACATGATATGGCCCGATCCTGGTCCTATCTGGCCCGACCAAGCCTAGTTTGACTTCTCGTTCAAAGCCCAACCCTATGCTCGGCACAATAACTAGCTTGGACCGCCTGGCATGGTTTAAACCCCAACCTGTCCAGTCCATATAACAATAATAAGACGACTTTCAAATAATTGATTGACCTTACGTATTACATTTCATCCTTAATCCTGTTGTTACAATATTTATATGAATGTATATGGGTTTCATCATAATCTAATAGGAAAAATATTGGGAGACCTAAAAGACATGCCTAATATTGTGTCTAACTTATATGTCATTACCTCATAGTGTTGATACAAAAGCTGGGCGTTCCTTGTTTGGGCTCCGGTTCTTGTACCAATTGCTGATTGTTACTTGAGACCTGCGCACTAAGAGAGAGAAAACACCGTTAGGCTTACCGTGGGATTGTCTCCCACAATTATCCTCCGGCGTGAGAGTAAGTAATCGGTTTAGGGTTTAAGGAGTGTTAGGGTTCTGAGATCGTACCTTAAACGAGGGATGTGATTCCCTTTATATACGCACGGAATCCTTGTTGGTTCCGTGTTCCTCAACCTTCGGCGTATCCCGCCTTAGTCGGTTGGGAATGATTATCTTCCTATTTAGAAGATATCGGATATCTATTCCATCAATAGATTCGGGTTTGGGCCTTCATGAGCCCAAACGTCTAGTCGGCTTAGCCCAGTTCGTACCGGGCCAAGTTAGTATTGGACTTTAGTCGGGTCCGTGACCCGGATATAGACTATACGTCATCATGTCCCCCCAGTCTAGTATGCGCAGTGCGTAACTACGGATGCTAGACTAATTATCGTAGTCCATGAAAAATAAACAAAGCGTAGCAAAGAAGCTAAAGAAATATCCTCTTGATACATTGTATCCAGCCGTAATAAAGAAAACGGGCACCTCGTAAATCGAGGGAAAGGTTACTGCACCCGTGTCCCATCAAACAATCCCAACCACATATTTAGGGCTGGTGGGGTCCACATGTCGATCATCGCGTGGAGGAGGAAGGTTATATAATCCCTCCACTTCATTTTCACCGTTTCTACACACAGTAAAAAAAATGCTATCCGCCATTAGCATAGCTTCAAACACTTCCAAGCCTTCATACCGAAATATCCCCTAGGTAACTGCGCCTGCACCTTTGTTTTTTATTATAAACAATACCATGGTTAAGGAATTATCGGATTTTACGTCAGACATAACAGAGGAGGAGCTTCGACAGTTTGCGTCTGATTATTATATTCCCAGCGCAGTACATCCGGAAGTTCCGGCTGCGAATGCGTCGATAGCGGATTTCCCCGATGGGAAGATTGGGGTATACACGCGATTCTTTGAATTCGCAAATCAGCGCATACCCATGTCGTTATTCTTAAGTGATGTATTGAATTATTACCGCATACACTTATCCTAGCTGCACTGTATAGGTGCGGCAAAACTAACTAATTTCGAGGTTAACTGCCACTTATTGGCCATTAACCCCACAATCCACCTGTTCCGCGCGTTTTACCACACCACGTGGTCAAACGGGTGGGTTTCCTTCGCGAAGCGCCCTGGGTCACTCCAATGTTATACGGAAAAGTTAGACGCGCTCAGAAATTGGAGGGAAACCTTTTTCTGGGTTGACGACGCATGCTTTCCGTCTTATTTTGATTTTTACTCTAAGGGGACACTGCCAAAGGATGAGCGCCCCCTCCCTGGATCATATAATGCGGAGGATGCAGAAACAATAAATGCGAACCGCATCCCTATTAACTCCTACCCCGAGGAGTTCTTGGTGCATATTGGCCTGAGCCGCAACTATTTTGGCAGTTCAGAAGAAGTTCCTATCTTCTTAGGCGCCGATGGTCAGGGTGGGTGCTCATCCTTTCGTACCCCGTTTAGTTACATTACTGTAAGTTTTTCACTGTTTGTTCTTCGTACTTGTCGTGAACTGTTTGTATTTCTTTGTTGTTGCTCAGAGATGGACCTGTTCAGCGTTGTGCAACTGACGAAACCTAGCGAAGTAGAGGTGGGAACACGGCCACTGAAAGAGGGAGAAGAGCCCGTGCTTGTTGCGGCGGCAGGGCGTACCCTAGTGTTGGACCTAGGCGAGGCGGGGGAAAGTTCGTCCATTGCGCTACAAGCAACACCTTTACAGAGTGTGCCCAGTTCTACAGTCCCTTCATCTCCAGTGCAACTTGCGCCCGTAGCGGCGGAGCATGTGGAGGAAGTGGAAGAGGAAGAAGAAAGTCAAGGATTGGAGCGCAAAAGGAAGCGCAGTGGCGATGGCGCTGCTACCTCTCAGAAGAAGCGCCCGGTTGTGTTTAGTGTGGAGTCATCCTCTAGTGATGTTGCGTCGCGCCCACCCTCACCTGACACATCTATTCCTGCGTGAGTATCCTTACAAGATTAAGCACCGCAATGCCTCATGATATTACTGAATAACTCTTAATTTCTCGTCATGTTTGTAGGTTTGAGCAATCCGCAGAGTCGCCCCCCCCCCCAATCAAGTCCAATTCATTCTGAATCATCTGGGCTGAAGAGCCAAAGCGCCGAGCCTGGGACCTCTGGGGATGCGCCCATGGGGCAACTGGTCGAGGATCTGGTCTTACTCGCTTCGAGGCTAAAGACAAAGTATTCGGGAGAGACTAGCCAAGGTGCTGAAAAAGACCAACGAATTGCGCTGCTGGAGGCGCAATTAGCTAGTGCTAGGGGTGAAGCAGAGACTATGGGGTCGTACGCTAAAAAGCTCGCCGAAGAGAAAATGGCGCTGATGTGCCAAATAAATCAAGAGCGTGCAGAGGCCGCGGGATATAAGTCTTCCTGTCATTGGGCCATGAAATATTTGGAGAATGGTAAAGACGCGATGACCTCTCAGCTTGAAAATTTTGGCGCTACTGTGAAAAGCGCCCTTGAAACTCAGGAGATGAAGTTGCGCAAGTTGAGTCTGGAGTATGACGAGGAGTTATATCCTCAACTTCTGTCGACCATTGCTGAGCGCAGATGGCTCATAAGCCATGGGCTTCGTCTTGCTGCGTTAAGTACCCTAGAGTCGCAAGAGGTCGTTGACTCCTTCGGGGATGTAGTTAAGTGCGCGCTGGAGCGTGGGAAAGCAGAAGCAATTAAGAAGCTGCATGAGGCTAAGCTTCTAAAGGTACCCGTTGAGCAGGTACCTAAGTATGACGCGAAGGCTTATGATAATCTGGTCGCTGCCATGGAGAAGATGAGGGACTTGGAACTCCCCAAGATTGCTGAACTGGAGCGTGATCAGGACTATCCGATAGATGTTATTTTGCAGGTCTGACTCTAGCACGTCATCACGGTGGAGAAGCCGTTGCGCAGCCAGACTATTATCTTAAACCTGATGCATCCCAACTGCACGTTCCTATATTCGCGCGCCCCAGGGATATCTTGAATCCTTTTGTCCTGGAGAGGGAGGTCCCCTTGAAGCAAGTTTTAGAAGCGCATGAGACGAGGCTTGCTCAGAAGAAAGGTATTAAGGGCAAGGCTGTTATGTGTGGTATCGGCGCGGCGCACCTCCCTCGGTCTGACGGGGTGCCCGTGAGTGTTGCCACTGTGGCCCGTCGAGACGCGGATTTGTTGGAGGAGCTGAATAGGGTTGGGAATGCTGCGAGCCGCGTGGGTAGTTCATCCTTGAAGCGTAGTCATAGTTTTTAGATTGTATCTTGTGCTGTAACTATCTTTTGGGAAATAACTCGTAGTTATGAAATAAGTCTCCTTTTGTTAAGTGTTTGTGAATATATTTTGCAATTCGTGATGTGCATACTTATCTGTTTGTCTTTGCGTAAAAGACGTATTCGTTGTTACATGTATATGCAAGTGCGAGAATACAGGAAATCCATAATCATGTATGAAGGTCCTAAAATACTTTAAAAAATAACTTCCAAGTATTATCATAATCGTGTATGTGTAATGATATGCAACGTACTGTACATACCGAATTAAGGAATCAAGTATTTTGGTTCCACAGTTGTTAAACGTGCACGTGTGCGTTGTTGCGCATCCGTCGTAGGATGCGTACAAAACTTATTCCAACGTCTTGAGAATAAGGTGTTTAACAAGGATACGTGATCCAGTGTTGATGGGTTTGCAACCCTCTTATTCAACAAGTTGTTTAGTAGGTTAACTTATCCTTTTACCATCATGGGTTTATTATGGTGCATGCACGCCATCGTGGGCAAGAAATAAAAAGTTATTAAGACATAGAGTATATGGAAATAACAAATTGAAATATGTCGCGGAGTTAGCTAGAAACCGCGGCGTTTTATTGATACTTGCAAGTTTTTATAATAAGTAAATAAGACAATTATACTAAGTAAAAGAAATAGTAAATGCATAGATGTTTATTGGGCACTGAAAGTGCGAGAGCGTCTGTGCGCTAGGCTGTAGCCATTCCTATAGATAGCACCTCTTAAGGTTGCAGATGTTCCATGTGCGTGGCAGTTCACGACCATCCAAGCCTCGGAGCTTGTACGCGCCTGTTCCTAGTGCTTCGATAACCTCATAGGGTCCTTCCCACTTTGGTCCAAGCTTACCTGTGTCTTCTGCGTGGCTCGCGTCGTTGGCGCGGTAGACAAAATCACCTGGTCTGAATGAAACATTGTGCACTTTAGCATCATAGTATCCTTTCATCCTTGACTTTGATTTTGCTTCCCGTATAGCTGCGCGTTCGCGCCTTTCTTCTAGCAGATCTAAGTCAATACGTCTCTCGTCATCATTGGTTGCCACATTGATTTCAGCAGTGCGGATAGTTGGCATGCCGATCTCAGCTGGTATGATGGCTTCTGTCCCATAGACTAAAGAGAAGGGAGTGTCGCCTGTGCTGGTCTTGATTGAGGTGCGGTGCGCCCACAAGACATGTGATAGCTCTTCCACCCATCTTCCTTTGTGCTTTTCTAGGCGTGCCTTAATTCCTTCACCTAAGCTTCGATTCGCTCGTTCCACTAGGCCGTTGGTTTGTGGGTGTTTAACTGACGCGAAGTGTTGTGTGATGTTAAGCTTCTCGCACCAGTCCCTGAAAGGGTTATCACAGAATTGTTTCCCGTTATCCGAGATGATTTCCCCAGGGAGACCGAAGCGGCATACAATGTTTTCCCATACGAAGCGCTTCACCTGGTTACCAGTGATTGTTACTACTGCCTTCGCTTCGATCCACTTGGTGAAGTAGTCTATGGCGACTATGAGAAATTTTAGTCCACCCGCTGCGATAGGAAAAGGGCCTGCGATGTCAATACCCCACTTGTAGAATGGCCATGGTGATGTTATTGGTGTTAGCTCGTGCTGTGGTTGGCGTGGGACGGGTCTATGAACTTGGCAATCGTTGCACTTCCTTATTAAGTCCCGCGCGTCACGGTGCATGGTCGGCCAATAGTATCCTGATCTCATGGCGCGTGCCACAACGGACCGTGGTCCTGAGTGCATACTGCATGAACCTTCATGGATTTCTCGCAGTACGTAATTTGCTTGTAAGGGGCCGACACAACGGAGCCATGGTTGCAGGAAGGAGCGTCGGTACAATATGTTGTCTCGCAGCTCGAATCTTTGCGCTGTGCGCCTTATCCTGCGAGCTTCCTTCTGCTCTTGGGGTAACGCTCCGTTGCTTAGGAAGTCCGTTATCGGTGTCATCCATGTAGGACCTTCCTCCTCTATTATCGTGGAGATTTCCATCTCCGAAATTGACTTGCTTTTTAGTGTTTCCACCAACACTTGCTTTGATAGGTGTGCAAAGCTTGTCGAGGCAATCTTGCTTAGTGCATCCGCCTTGCGGTTTTCCCCTCTAGGAACTTGCTTGATAGTGAACCTATCAAAGCTTTTTATCAGTGTCTTGGTTTTATCAAGGTACTGGATCATATTATCTTCTTTGGCCACGTATTCGCCCAACACGTGGTTGGCCACTAGTCGGGAATCCACATTTGCCTCTAGGTTACGTACACCCATTCGAGTTGCAATGCGTAGTCCAGCGAGTAGGGCTTCGTACTCTGCCTCATTGTTTGTCGCTGTGAATTCAAAGCGCAGTGCGTAAGTGAATTCCATTCCCTCTGGATTTGTGAGAATGAGGCCTGCTCCTGAGCCATCAATGCATGAGGATCAATCTATAAACAAGATCCATGGATCTTGTAGTTCAGTCTTACTTGGTGTGGGTACCTCGTCGGTGTCTGGCTTTTCAATGATGAAGTCTGCCAGAATTTATCCTTTGATTGCGGTACGTGGTCTGTAAGAGATGTTGTGCTCACCTAGCAATACACTCCACTTCTGCAGTCTGCCTGATGCGTCAGGTTTGGAGATGATCTGCTTGATCGGTTGGTCCGTGATTACTGCGATTGGGTGTGCTTGGAAGTACCTGCGCAGCCGTTTAGCAGCAAATACCAATGCCAGAACTAATTTTTCCATGGCGCTATAGTTCATCTCCGTCTTCTTGAGTGCCTTGCTTACGAAGTAGATAGGGGTTTGTACTGAGTCCCTATCTGTTAGTAGCACTGCACTGACTGCGCCTTCAGTTGCAGACAAATACATGATCAGCTCTTCCCATGGTCGGGGTGCGACAAGTGTTGGGAGCGTTGCCAGATGTTGTTTAAGCTGAGTGAAGGCCTCTTCTGCCTCCGTAGTCCATCTGAAATCACCCTTCTTGATACACTTCTTGAGTGTTTTGAAAAGAGGTAGTGATTTTTCTGCTGATTTGGATAAGAACCTGTTTAAGCCGGCCAACTTTCCGTTGAGAGATTGGACTTCCTTCAACGTGCGCGGTGAAGGAAGTTCGATGACCGCTTTTGTTTTTTCTAGACACGGTTTTATACCATCGGGTTCTATCAGGTATCCAAGGAACATGCCTTCAGTAGCGCCGAAGGTACACTTCTTGGGATTTAGCTTCATATTGATCTCTCGTAGAGTTTTGAACGTTTCCTCAATGTCACGCACCAGCTCATCTTCAGTATGGCTCTTTATAACCAGGTCATCAACATAGACCTCTAGGTTGCGGCCCACCTGTTTTTCGAAAGCATTATCTACTAACCTCTGGTAGGTGGCGCCTGCATTTTTCAAGCCAAAGGGCATTTTTGTATAGCAGTAGACGCCTTGGCTTGTGTGAAAGGCTGTTTTTTCTTCGTCCTCCATAGCCATTTGGATTTGATGATATCCCTTGTACGCGTCGAGGAAGCACTTTAATGGATATCCGCACAGAGACTCTATTTTCCAGTCTATCTCTGGTAAAGGATAGCAATCTTGTGGACATGCTTTGTTAAGGTCGGTGAAGTCTACGCACATTCGCCAGCTGCCGTCACTCTTCTTTACCATGACTGTATTGGAAAGCCAGTCATGGTAGTAAACTTCCCGCATGATTCCTGCCTCTACCAGTTTGTGTACCTGTGCCTAGATTGCTTGCGCGCGCTCCGGGGCTTGGCCGCGCTTCTTCTGGCGTATGGGTGAGTATCCTTGTCGGATTCTCAGTTTATGCTCTGTGACAGAGCGCGGTACTCCTGTCATGTGTTTAGGCTCCCATGCAAAAATATCCAAATTCTTCTGCAGGAGTGCACATACAGTTGCTTTGCCGTTGTCCGACAATGAACCTCCGATGGATATTTCCTGTTCCGGGTATTCGGGGTGAATTGCAACTTTCAGATTTGGAATTCTGGTTGTCTGCTGTGCTGGGGTTGGTGCCGTCTCGCATGCAATCGTGTTGCATTCTCTATGTGGTACAGTGGCGTTGTAAAGAGTAACAATACCACCTTCCACTGGGAATTTAAGCATCCCATGCGCTGTTGATGGCACTGCTCGCATAGCTGATATTCCAGGTCTCCCAATAATGCCATTGTATGGCGAGGGAGATTTAATCACCATGAATTCCATCCAGGCCGTTGCGGAGTGTTCTTCGTTTCCAATGCTGACAGGTAATCGTATTTGCCCCATAGGCCATATCTTCTCACCTGTAAAACCAGTCAATGCCGTTCTGACCGGGATTAACTGACTGCGTATTTCAGGACGCAGTCGTTTGAAACAGTGTTCATACATGATGTCCGCAGAAGCTCCACCATCAACATACATGTGGTGGATGTTGTGACCCCCCGCGCTTATCTCTATAGTGAGTGGTTCCACCACTGCGTTGTCCGCAGTTAAGGTGGGGAAAGAGATCTCCTTTCCACGTGAAAAATCCTGGCTGACCTTCTGCCTTGTGATCCGCTGCCATGATTATATCATGTAAATGGTGTCGGCCTTGTCTTTAGGTGTCTCTTTCTTATTGCCACTCTTCTGTTTGTCCTTTCCTTCCTTGATATTCTTGACCAAATGGTCCAATCTGCCCTCTTTGACCATTTTGTCAATGAGTTGGCGCAGTTGGACACATTCGTTAGTTGTGTGGCCCTTCTGTGCGTGGTAGTCACAATATCCATTCCCGGTGCGCCGATCCTCTGGGGTGCGCATTTGTGGTGGTCTTGGGAAGTTCGCCCCTTCTGTCGCGAGTATTTCCTTTGGGGTTTTTGTCAGCGGGGTGTATCTGTCATTATCCCTCCCGCTCCCCTGACTGCGATAGCTTCTATTACGGTTGCTACCCCGGTCATTGGGTTGTCTCCCAGGTTGTTCCTGCGACCGATAGTTTGAGGAGTTTCTTTTGCTATCCGCCGCGGCGGCTTCCCCCTGGACGAAGGACCTAGAGCGTTTCATGAGTTCATCAAAAGTTTCAGGAATCTTGTCATTCAACCTCTTGATGAGTTCTGGGTTATTAATTCCATTCATGAAACCGGAGATCTTTAGCACTTCCGGGCATGCTTTAACTTGCATGCATTCATCTTTAAAGCGCTCCATGAATGCGCTCGTAGATTCTCCTTGGCGCTGCTTTACCCTGGCAAGTTCGACAGGATTTTTAGCGCATTTTTTCCGTTGAGTAAAATTTAGGCGGAACGCCTTTCTCAATTCTTCAAAACCATTTATACTCCTCCGTGGAAGCTTGTTGAACCAGTTTCGCGCGCTTCCCACTAGTGTGGAATTAAACATGTGGCACCACACTGGTTGTGGCCAATTCTCAATAGTTGCGGCTGATTCGAAGATTTTTTGGTGATCGTCTGGATCACCTGTTCCGTCATAGGTCTTGACATTAGCAGGCATGCGCCTCTTCTTGTTCTCTGACAAATCGCTAATGCGTCTAGTGAACGCATCCACCTTCTGACGGCGCCATGGGAGAGACATGTCCTCCTCTTGGTCATTGTGTCTGTTTCTGGACTTCCAATGTCCTGTGTCACTATCCTCGTTGTCCGAGGAGTTATCGGAGGACGAGTTTTCCTTTCTTCGGCGCTTGCGTCGGCTGTCCCCAGAGTCTGGACTGGAAGGACTTTCACTGGGGGAGTATCTCCGCCCTAGTCTGTCATGTACTTTGCGGCTACCCAGTCTAGCATAGACACTGGTACGCCGTTCATTTTCATCACTATCGCTCAAATGATGAGAGTGAGATGTCTCCTCGTCCTTGATTCTCCTTCCGATCCTGTTGAATACTGGGGGTCGGCGACCGTTTCTTCCGCGCTTCTCTTTCTGACGGCGCAGTGGGGAAGTATCGTATTCAGAATCAAAATTTAGTCGGGCTTGCAAGTTCCGACCCGATCTCTTCTTTTCTTCCTCTTGCATGAGGGTAGCTAAGGCTTCGTAGTTTTGGGATACGAAATCTTCTGGCGCCAGCTGCGGTGCAACTCCCTCCAGAGCGAGTGTGTTTGTTTCTACTACTATGCCCTTATTCCGATTTGGTGCATCTGGTGCCTTTGTCATGTCAGTTTCTAGCACCGATTGAAAGGGAGTGGTAAGAACAGTGCGCAATGGATCTACTTCACTGGCGGTGGTTGCAGTGGCTTGGGTTGTCCCCGAGCGCGGTTCCACCAGTGGGAAGACCGAGTCTTGGCCCGATCCTTTGTTTTTAGC